>WBNO01023710.1:0-115075 GCA_013400575.1 Peucedramus taeniatus | reverse complement strand
TTTTTTTTTTTTTTTTTTTTTTTTTTTTTTTGCAAACAATTGTTTGAAACAACTACTGGAATATTGTCCATATTAAGCTGGAAGTTTGTTGTAGCTTGCCTCATTTATAACTCTGACTGTATAATACAATGTTAACTTTCCAGACAGGTCTTGGCACTTTTATACTAATTACCCATTTGTGCATTGCCTTTTTTCTTTTACAAATGCTTGTCATAAGAGACACAAATACCCAGTATGCTTAATGTGAAAAGAAAATGTATTTTTTGTAAAAGAACTCTCAAGTATTGTTGTAAATACTTGGTCAGAGATTGCTGAACTTTAAAACTGAAAAAAAAAAACCTAATTTATTATTATAATGACCTAATTTATTAATCTGAAGATTAACATTTTTTTTTTGTTTTAGAATATCAAAAAGGTGTTCTAGCTGTTTGCATCAAAGAAAAAAATAGGTGTATCATTAAGGGTCAACATTTTTTCTGCTTATATAACGTCAGTTTCCAACCACCAATAAGAAAAAATGTAGTCTCCCCAGTGTTTTGTACTTAACCTGATAATGAAAGAGAGATGTTTCTGTCCAGTAACTACAGAGATTTTGTCAAGACAAAACATCCATTCCTTGCATAAGAGTAAGCAGTCTTTATCCAGAAATTTTAAATGCTTGCTTTTGTTTTACAATCAAGGCCATATTCTGAAAATATTAGCAGGATATAGGACATGGTGTAAAATGTTTTTTTTAATTATTATTTTATTATTTTATTATTATTATTTTAAAGATATGATTTATCCTATGTGCTGTATCCATTACACTCTTTTACTTTGGTTCCTGTTGTGCTCTTGTAAGAGAAATGCAGATATAATTTTCTGAAAAATAGATGCATATGTGGCACTCAGAGTGCACTGCAGTTCAGCAGATTGCTTGTTTACTTTTTTAACTGTAAGGCGGTTTCTTGTAATTTGGCTCTTGGCAGCACAATAAAAAAATTTAAACCTATGGATGCCTGTCTTCTTAAATGTGGTCCTCACATTTCACTAAACATAATTCCTTCGCTCAGGATTTTATCCTGAGAAGAAGAAAAAAGGCAGAGAGGCCCCAGAGATAGGAAAAACAATCCTTATCTTATTCACGTCTCCTGTGTTTTGCTCATGTGGAATGTGTTAAGAATTTGTTTACCTGAATTGATGAGCCTGATTGGGCTCCGGTGTGAATTGTATTCAATCACTGACCAAAAGTCACACAAGCTGTGTCAGAGACTCTGGAAAGAGTCACGACTTTTGTTATTATCTTTCTAGCCTTCTGTAAGTATCCTTTCTCTATTCTTTAGTATAGTTTTAGTAGAGTTTTCTTTAACATAATATAGTATCAAAATAATAAAATAGCCTTGTGATCACATAGAGTCAAAGCATCGTTATTCCCTGCCACAAAGGGTCAAAGCTTCCTACAACACTTAAATGTTCGTATTTATCACTTCTGGACACTGGTCCTTGAGACATTAATTTGATATTAGGGTGAGTAGGAGTTCATGTTATTGTCATGCTGACCTGAGATCAGAACAGTTCAGAAAGTACTGTGGGTAAAGAAGAGTTTGCATGCACAGAAAGTTCTGCATATTACACTAAAGAATTTTCCCATTAGAGAGCTTTGTGGAATTCCAAGTAGTTCCAGCGTACAGTAAAGATGAATCAAATGCAAAGTTAGGCCTTTGCCCTGCCATGGAGTTCATGTAGTCTAGTCTTACCTGCGAGAAATCCATGATTAACTATACAAGATTCTAATGTGAGGTCCATACATAAAAAGTTTATGGAACCAGAATTTGCTCTTCATGGATTTCCTGAGCTGCAGATCAACTACTTCTCTATTAGGCTATAATATTTTGGTTTTTTTCTTCTACTAATTTGTAAGTTAATTAACTTGATGTCCAAGTTCTGGTATGTAAGATCCTGAGGCAAGGTGGTTCTGAGCTTAACTACTTGCTCTGTAAAAAACTGCCTCCATTCTTTGAACCTCCTTGATGCCTTGTAAAGGCTGACCTAGAACAGAGACTCGACGGAGTTAAAGAATAAAGTAGGTATTTATTAGAAGGACTCAATGGATACACCTTGGGCTGCACAAAAGCCCAGCCAGGGCTACACCCAAGATGAACCCAAAATGGTCACAAAATGGATGACCAGTCATGGGGGTCTCCCACTTTTTTAAGTTCTGGTCCATTTGCATATTGGATTTAACTGACCAATTATAGCTATTATATGAAGTCACATCCTTCTTTTTTTTTCCTCTCTTCAGTCCACTGTTGTTTATGCACTTGGGCCTGAAATTTGGATCATTTGTCCTTGGTCCCCAGCTAGAGAAGGAATTGTTTTGTCTACCTACTCTGTGAAGAGAGCTTACTGTCCCCTAATATGAAGCTCAGAACTACACACTATAACAGTACAGAATCTGAAAAATATGAAAGCTAAAACCTGAGGCATCATACTCTCCTAATGGTTTCATTTTAATATCCCTGACACTGCATCCAAAGCAGATCAGTATTTATATGTTACCCATCGATTTAGAGACCTGTATCTTGTTTCCATTTTTTCTTAAGAATCCTGAGATACAATTCTTCAGGAGTAGTTCCGTGCCTTATGGCCAACCTTGCCATTCCTTGTATTTCCATGTACATCCTTTAAGGTGAAGGGTAAGGGGACTGAAAATGTCCACATTGTTCACATGTGGTGAACCATACTCCCTGGATGTAGCATGGTGTTTACTGTTTAGATTGCTACTGACAGCTGGGTCACAGTTCTTGCAGAGAACAAGCTGCGATAATACAAAATGCCCAGTACTTACTGCAAAGCCCACAACTGAGTCTAACTAGGATAGATCTGTATTTATGTGTGTCACTTTATGTTTCCATATGCTGAATTTTTTCTCCCTCACTAGTTACCTGTTCCAGCATTATTGCTCCTTCCAGGACTTAAGCCATGGAAGACTTACATCTTCTAGAAGAGCATCTTCAAACTCTGCAAGCATTTTGGGTTTTCATCCGAATGAAACAGAAAACATAATGTATAAAACAATGAAAACATGAAAACATCAATGTATAAAACAGTGATATATCCACATTTTAACACTCATAAGTAGTCCTGGCCTCCTCTGCCTTACAATGTCTGAAAGGATCGTATTTGGAATGCCTGTTTACTAGGGTTTCTCAGCCTGTCATAATCCTGAGTAGGGATAGGATGCAAATCCTTTTAATGACCTCAGTGGCGCTCTGATGCTTAACTAGGCACGCATTTTCCACTTGCAGTGTTGCCAAACATCAAGTAGGAAGTACAGAAAGAAAATTAAAAGAGGCTCAAACCGAATCAGGAAGTTAAACAGAGAAAATTTCTGGTATGTACTTTACGATATCGAAAGACCATGGCTGCTCAAAACCAATACAATATTAAAAAAGCCCATCCTAAGCTATTGCACGTAAGTGCACAATAGAAAGCTAGCAAAGGATGGGCACGGGAGTCACAGTGCTGGTAAGAAGAAGTATCTCCAAAGATTAGATTCTTGCATACTAGGTGACTGAATTGAGGCATCAACGATTGTATAAAAAACAAGTTACAACAAAACTATTGCAAATACTCCTACTAGGGCAGAGGCACTGGAACTGGGTGATCTTCAAAGGTCCATTCCAACCCAAACCATTCTACGCCTCCCCGTCCTGCCCGATGAGCCGCCCCTACTCGGTGCGGAGCTGTGAGTCAGTACAGATACTGCTGTGTGCGGCTCTGCGGGCGCTGCCTCAGCCCGGCCCGGCTCCGCGATCGCTGCCTCAGCCCGGTCCGGCTCCGCGACNCAGGCCCGGGCCGGCGGCGGCGAGAGCCGCGTTCCGCTGCGGCTGCTCACGGAGCCGAGCGCGCTGCAGGACGACGAGTGAGTGCGGGCCGAGGGGCGCGGAGAGGGAGCAGAGGGGAGGCCCGGCCCGAGGGGACAGCGCGGGCCGCCAGCCTGACTTGCGGGAGCGCTGCCCCTGGGCCTTGCCGAGCACGGCAGGGCTTGTGGGCTGCGGGAGAGGAGCCTTTCCCCGCCCCCGGGGCTGCAGCTGGGAGCCGCCGGACCTCGGCGAGGGGGCACGTTCTGCCTCAGTGGCGCGGGTTTGACATGGAGCCCTCCGGCTTTATTCCCCTGACTGCCAGGGAAGCGTGAGAGCATCCCGGAACTTCTAGCATCCCACGGAGCTAGCGAGAAGTACTTGTTCTGAAGTTCAGTGACCGTGGTTAGTATTTGTTTAGCTTCTTGCAAAGTACCCGCTGTCTCAGTGCTTGAAATTAAGCATGGAAAGCGCAGAAAGCAGGCGAAGAATAAAATTGCAGCTGCAACTGCGATAATAGTTCAGAGTTTTTTCCCGTGGGGAATAGAGCCTTTCTGAGCCGTGCTGCTGTGCAATTTTTAACATTATTTTACATACTTCTATTTCTTATTTTATAGTAAATTTAGTCAGCTTATCTTCATTAAAAATACTGCTGTGTTACTTTAAGGTAACTAAACTGAATGTCTTGTTTTAAGAGAAGAATTTTAAAAAGCCTGTTAGTAAAATACTAGATCTGTGGTGTAAGCAGTAAATTCAGTGAGCCATGAGTCACGCTGAGCAGTGATGAGGCTCTGCCATTCTGTGTCTGCCTCAGCCTTCCCTCTGACCTCCTGTGAGCCTTAGCTAGGCAGCCATTCCAAACATCCACCCACAGCATAACGCCTGGAGGCAGGGCTTGGCTGGGCACTTGAAGCAACCTGCTCTCGGGGCTGCTGTGATTAAAGACTGAGCTGCTTCACCAGCGTAGGTCTGCGTGTGCAAGCCTTAGGTCTGCATAGGCAAGCCCCCAGGACGGCCACAGAGGATACACACTCTAGGAATAATAAAGACTGAGCAAGGACAAGAGTGGTGGGCTGAGCTCTGCAAGAGTACTTCCATAAAAAAAACAAAATCTTCCAAAGTTTTAGTCTGATCTGTGCATTTTAATTATTCTGTGATAAATGGAAAGGAGAAAAAGAAAAGATTTGGCTCAGAATTTGCTACTCAGCCTCTGCTAAACAACATTAGGAATGTAATTTATAGCTCAGCTCAAGTTTCATTGACGGAAAGACTCATCCACCCCCAGAAAAGATTTTGAGTGTAGTTACATAATTAGTATAGAAGCTATGTCTTCATTTATTGTTTTGTTTCACTGCTGTGCATACATTGTTGCTTAAAAAGGGAAGTAACTTACATTTATCAAAAAACATTTTCTCGTAGCTTTAAAACACTAAAAATATTGTCAGTAACTTGCAGATGAATATTTCGGGAGGAAAATACAGTTACTGATGGAGATGTATGATCATTAGGAGTGTGGTTATGGCTGATTTAGTTGCTGCTTGTTTTGAGGTCTGCATTTTTGTTCCTTTATTCTTTTCTCCAGGATTTGGAATGCCTTGACTGATAATTATGGTAACGTGATGCCAGTTGACTGGAAATCTTCCCACACCAGAGCTTTGCACTTGCCAACACTGAATCTTTCAGAAAAAGGGGTAAGTTCTGATCAGCAGAAGTACCTTCTTTGGATCTTTGGTACTCAATAGGGAAGTAAAACTGTTTGCATTTGTATAAAAGAATGTTGTTTTTAAGTGGCCAAAAGTATTTTTAGTACTTACCGTTATACATGAGAGCTTTTTAAAAATCAAGGAACCATTGATGTATGTTTCTGTCACCCTGGGTTGGAATAATTCAGGGTTAGTTTTAGGTGACTCTTCATTAGAGCCAGAGCATGATAGAAGAAAATGTAAAATGAGAAAGTGTTTCACATAAAATCTTTCTGCAGTATGATTCATGTTGAACACTGGTCTGGGTAAGGGAGGAGAAGAGGCAGGAGTACTCTGATTTATTAAATCCAGTGAGGACTTTCCAAAGTTCATCTAATTCCACAGTCAGATGGCTTCTTTAATAAGAAAGGTGGCCCAGGAGATGCTGAAGTGCAAGAGCTTGTTTTGTTTTACTTATTTAAGAGTTAGAAAAGTTCTCTGGGTTGGGAACAGGAGATTAAGAGCTTCCGAGAGGTTTATAGAAAGGGTTGTCCTCTGATGATCTTAAAAGTGGATTAAAATACTTCAGGAAGAAAAGCTAGGAGGAATTCCCATCTCACAGGTTTTCCGAGGAAACTAGTGGCTTATCTTTTAAACAGTGAAGTTCAGTTGTACTGTAAAAATATCTGAGTGTGTAAACTGAGAATTGGGTAATGCTTTGGCTTCTGCCATCCATTAGATAATCAACAGATGCTTTTTACTGTGACAGGAGTAAAGATTGTTCTGCTGAAGAGGATACTTTGGGGTTCAGTAAAGGAAGGTGCAAATTTGGAACTCATTTTCTTGATTTGAGTCTCATGGTTATCCCTTGAATTTGACTTGTGTTTCTTCTACTTTTTATCGAGTCCTTTTTCAGATTTATAAATGGTTGTAGAGTAATTAAATTCTTACATTTTAACTAAAAATACAACCCCATCATGCTGTAATCTTGTGTCTGGGAAAAATTGACTGGAATACTAATGGATTTCTTGATAAGGAACTAAGTATAGTACATAAGAAAATGTTTCGTATAGTTTTTATAAGTTACTTGCAAGAAGTTATGAAGAAAGTGCATTAAAAAGTATAAAGTGGTGCTGCTGGATTAGAAAGAATCTTAGATAGGCTGCCAGTAGAGAGAAAACCAGTTCATGGATGAAACCTATCTGAAGTTTTTCAGCTTTCACTCCAAATGGCATGCCCTCTGATGTGGGGAGTGTTTGACATACTTTTCTTCTGCTGCTTTGTGTTCCGCGGTATTGCTGGATATGTGACAGCACATATGGACCAGCTAGTATCTTGTTTTATCTTCCTTACAATTAAAACTAACAGCTAAGCAACACTTCCCTGGTGGGTTTGAAACTAATAATATGCTACTGAAATAGTGCAGAAAGCATTTCTTCTCCTGTTTTAATAGGGAAAGATACAAGGTCAGTAAGGCTGATTCACCTGATCTTGGTACCTTCACATGACAGGCCTGTGCACACTTATATACATCTCTGACAGTGAAAGAAGTAGCTGGGCTGAAGTGTTGTGAATGGTGGTATGAGGCGTGGGATTGTGCAATTCCTTGTTTGTTTTGTTTTTGCTTGATTACTTTTAAATGGGTCATTCCCTGGTAGCAGGAGGACAGGAGGAGGCATGGAGTGTGGCTGGGTGGAAAGCCAGGTGTTCCTTTTAGTCCAGATTACAGCTGATGCCATTTTTGGTGGTTTAGTAGTCTATATTATCAAAATGTTTTTGAAGATTTCTCAAAATGTTTCTGGAGATGTCAGGAGGGAAAGCAGATCTCCTTCTAGATAAACTGTTATCCTTGCTTACTATCCCATCATTGTCGTCATATCCTACATGCATGAAAAAACATATGAGGTCAGCAGACATTTAAAAAATGTCAAATTGGAGTGTATCTGGGTAGTAGGCAAAGTGAAAGTCATAGTGGAGCCTTTTCACTGCATGGTTACTGGAATTCAGATTGTGGAAAAAAGTGGACGTTTGACTTCATTCTGAGGGCTGAAGAAGTGCAAATTGTGTGTTTATCCCTACAGATGAGCTATCTGGGGATATTGGTTGCAGGTTCAAAATTAATTTGAGAACTATTAAGATTTCTGAAGAAACAGAAAATTGAAGGAATTACAAGAAAAATTGAAAGCTGATACTGTGAGAACAAGGACTTTGTTCAGCCAGTCATGATGCTTGTAAATTAGCCCAAAGATCAGTTAAAGCAGTTGAGCTCAAATGGCAGATGTTGGGCATTGCAGCTTTGAGGGTCTTTTCTAGGCTAGAATCTAGTAATAGACAAAATACAGAAACTATTTTGTAAATAAACCAGGATATATCACTGTGGGAGAGTAAAATATGCCTGACTTATTAAGGAGGGGACTTAGGTCTCTTAGTGCATGTATATCTTTGGTTTGAAAGGATGAATATCATTTGGTGGTATGTATATGGGAACACTGTTACTTCTCATTCTTTCTGAAAAGACCCTGAGATACTCAACAACACCTTTTTTTAATAATCTGGGGTGACACCAGTGTTCTGATATCACCATTCAATATCAACTCTTCTCAGCTATTATTATGTGACTAAGTGGAACCATACAAGCACATAAAGTAAGAGGTTTGTGTAACATTAGACATTATAGGCAAGTTTCTCATCCTACACAGACATTTGTCAATCTTCAGTTAAGATTTAAGTATTTACTTGACAGCCTCCAAGTAGATATCTGCATGTCAATGTGTATATGTGTATAGAAAGAACTATTGATTCCAATATTATGGGCCAAGATTCAGTTTCATTCTTAAAATTCAGTGATAGTTCCCCATTTGTTTTTTGTACGTTACATGCATTTCATACCCTCACATTAGGGGTGTGTGTATATATTTATATAAATACACCTTTTCATGCTTTTTAGGTAAATGACAGCTTGAACCTTGACTTGTCAGATGATGAAGAGCTGAGAGAACAGTTGGATATGCATTCTATCATTGTTTCCTGCATCAATGAAGAGCCACTCTTCACAGCAGAGCAGGTAAAGTGTTGAGCAAAGACTGTTGTTGGTGTAGGATGTTTTATTAGTCTGTTATTGTTTCTTGTTGTTGTTCTTGCTCTTCACTGTAGCTAAGCTTCTTGGTTGTTTTTTATTTAGGGTTTTAATAAGGTGGGAGATACCATTACATCATTCAGATTTGAAAAGTGTTTCAGTACTTCAGGTGAGGTTGGTACTCCAGGGTCTATGAAATATTTTTTTATTACTTTCCATTAATTAGTCAGGAAGGCTACTAAATTAAATATATGTATAAAAAGCAAAAATATTTTCAGAATCTTAGTGGTATGGTAGAGTTTGTAGTTTTCCAGCATAACTGTGTGGCAGTTCATAGTCTCACAGGGCTTTGCTGTTAGCAAGAATTCTTTGAAGTTTTTGTCTAACATGAGGGCAGATCAGTGTTTCTGCTATTAAGCTTTCAAATTACTTGGTATCTAAAGTCTTCAAATCCATGAATTTGCTTCAGTTATCTTGAAAATTGCTCTTCTGAGTAAAGTTAATGAGAGTAAAGGTCTATTAAGATCCTGCTTTAGTAAGCAAACAAATAATCTATTTTGTTGTTGCTTAAATGGTTAAGCTATGAACTCTGATGAACGTGGTTGTTAATAGCACGGGAGACAGGACTGCTTGAACTGCCTCGGCTCTTCTTTACTGTGAGTTGGATCTCAGCACTGACTACAGCCTTTAAACTTCTAGAAGTTGCAATGTTATTTATTCAGATGTCTATTTAATAATTTAGCCTGTAGAAATGTAATTATTTATGTGATGTAAAGTAAGCTATTTATGCACAGAATTTCTGTTGTCATACTTTCTGTCTGGCTCAGGTCTTATGCCCAGGGATGCAGATCAGCTTTAGGTTATGGTGGATCAGTTCAAAAAACTTCTCACAATCACAACTGATTTTCAGGCTGTTCAGAGGGGTTTTTTGCTTTTTCTGAGAGTTTTTTGTGAGTTTTTCTTCATTGTTTTTGTTTGTTTTCATTTTGTTGTTTTTTTGTTGGAGGAGGGTGGGTTGTTTGTTTTGCATAGAGAAATGTGGTGAAATAAGGAGTGTGGGAGGTAATTGATTTTTGTTGTTGTCTTCCTTCAACTCAATATTCAGGAAAGATTCTCCAGCTTACTCTTTAATTCAGTGTTTTTAAGCAGAATCATGGGTACCTTCTGTTCTGGTTTGAGAAGCAAGACCAGTGGGACACCCCAAGTCAAAAATACAATTTATTAGAAAAAGGGAAAATAAAACAAAAAGGAAACAAAATACATGCAATAAGAAAACCACTGACAAAGAATACAACCTGACACCCTATGGTGATAGCAGTCCAAGCAGAGTGGTCCCGTTGAAGTGGTGATCCTGTAGCAAAATGGGTCTGACGATCCAGCAGTAGCTCTTATCCTCTGGAAGTCCAGTAGGCAAGCGCTGCTGTGGTGTTCAGAGTCTCAGCTTATATCCAGGCTGGAGTGCTTTGTTCCCCCCTCTGGGCGGAGCATCTCACAATGGGATGGTGATAAGGCCTGATGGGCCATTAAGAGGAGATAGTCCAGGCGGGAGTTATCTGTGAATCATGGGTGAGGCATTGATGGACCTTTAACAGAAGATTTATCCCTGGTTGTGGAAGAGATAAGGGAAGCTGCTCTTTGATGGTTTCTTATCAGCTGGCTTATCAACAGAAGATCCCCCATCCCAGTTCTAACGGATGGTAATAGAATACACTTGGTTATATCTTGCTCTGCAACCCATGACACCTTCGTATAGATATAACCCCGCAGTTTCAACACACTTGTTATGCCATCACCAATTTATTGTTACAAGGTGTGATTATTCTCAGAGAGCAAGGATGGGGAGGAAATGTCAGTATGATTTTATTGATCCTCTTCCATCTAGTCTTGGTGGTAGTTTCATCCAGCTTTGCTTCAAATTGCAAGCTCTTCATGTAGGAGGGTTTTCATAAGGGTTTTCGTTTTTCAAAGGTGATTGAAGAAATAGAGGAAATTATGCAGGAATCGCCTGATCCAGAAGATGATGAAACACCCACCCAATCAGATCGGCTCTCTATACTTTCCCAGGAAATTCAGACCCTCAAGAGATCCAGTACAAACAATAGCTATGAAGACAGTAAGTGGTATTTGTTTAGCATTTTTACTCTTATGCTTAATGAAAATAGTTTAAAGGGTAAGTGTGCCATGTGTTTGATTCTTAGCAAGTCCTTCTTATGAAATATCTGCATTCAAAAATATTTTCAAAATGCTCTGAAATAATAGCCTAGATTTAGTACATAGAGGACTTACCTTTGTCAGCTTTCTTATGACTAAGAACAAAAATAAGACTTTATAGATTTAAAGCAAATATTCTGAAGGTTGATACATTGGAATGAGATTCCTTCATGGGTAAAGTGATAAGTTGGTCACTTTTGACTTAACTTTACTATTTTCTGTAAAGTGAGACACTTTTCTTGGTGCCAGTACACTGTTCAAGGTCAGCTAAAGCTCTTGAAAGCTATTTAGTAAATAAAGCTTACCATACCTTTGGTACAGTTTCAGTCATTGCAACATGTCTTGATAGACAGTAACACAAAACTAAGGCAACCATTTCTTTTTTGCCCCGTAAGACCGTGCATATTTTTCAGTCCTCCCTTTCCATTCCTCTTCAGAAAGCTTAAAAGTGAAAAATATCCGTTGTATCTTCTACTCAGATGAAATCATCTGTCCTTCCCTATACAAAAGCAAAGGAGAAATTAGATTAATAATTTAATTGTAGTAGGTTGAATTGTATGTAAAAAACCTGTGATTAATCAGTTTCGTGATGGAAAATTTTGTTTAATCTTTTCATTTGTCAGCATGAATTCTAGAAGGCAGTAGGGACACAAAGAATATTTGATAGATGATCTTTCTACCTTTGGTCTCTCTTAAAAAGTTTGGTGCTTTTTTACCTGTAGTCTGGGTCAACAGTACAAACTCTGTAGAAGATTCAGAAAACTGGCCGACCTCTTGTGTCATGACTTAGAGTTTCTGCTACATTTCAGATTTATGGAAGAGATTCCAACCATGAAAATGGTCTCTTAATTGTCTCAACACGTAAATTTCAAGAATATGAAAGCAAAATGTATTGTGTTCAGCAGGGCTTCCTGCTTTTCTGACAGTTCCATATGTATTAAAGGTTTGGAGCTAATCAAGCTTGCTTGGTATTTCATATCATGTCTATTTTGCTTTGCCTCAGGTGTCCATCTTGTCTGTTGCATCTTTACAGTTTACAGGTCAGCCTCGACCAAATAATGCCTGGAGTTATTTCAGCAGATAATTTAACTTTGCTTCAGCAGTTTCTCAGAATCTGCTTTCATGTCTTTCAGGTCACTCTTTTATTAAAAAACTCTTGCTACCTATTTTTACTGTGTGAAGGTGCTTCAGAATTGGTCTGCATCTCTGAAATTTTTACAGGTTTTTCGTAGGAACTCTGGTTTTTATAGGATAGATCAGAGATTTTCATTCATTTAGGATTCAGAGCAGGAAGTCACTTTTATTTACTTTTTTCTTGGATAAGAAAAGACATACATTAGGGCAGTCCAAAAATAAAGGTCTGGTTACACAAGTGAGTTCCTCAGCCTACTAAGTTTCAGTCCATGTAGTCTTCTGCATTTGAGTTCCTCTGTCTCCACTCATGTGCATTAGCTGAGGATTTCCTATGCAGCCCTTTCAAGACTTTGATAATGACAACTGATCTGTCATCAGTCAGGACTGCAGTTGAGTAATCTACACCTATGTTTTTATAACAATTGGTTTTTAGGCTGTGAAACTGGTTTTTAAGTGATGGGACTCAGAGATGCCCTCTCTCAGTATTGTTACAGTGTTTAAACAGAGTTTAAGGCCTAAGCTACCTTGAAAAACTGTGGCTCCTTGACAGAGAATTTTTACAGGTTTCATTGCCTTCTCTTCAGTTAAGTAAGTGACAAGGAGCTTTCTCCAATCAGTTTTCCCTGCTGTAATTTAAGAGAAAAAAAATCACATTTCACTTAGTACATTTGATGCTTCTAAGAGCTACACTTTTTTGTAGTTCGTGGCCTCATTTGTATTTTTCAACACTTGTCTGTAGGTGCTTTCCCTTACACGTATTCTTGTAGACAGGATATTTACTAGACTAATTCAATGAAACTAAATAATTGCAAGCATCTGTGCAGTGTCCTTAAACAGATTGTACCTGTCAGTGTAATCAGGACTAGCTGTTTCTCAATTGCCAAATAAGATTATGTTCTTTGACACAGCAACTGTTGGGACTTGCTAGCTTCCTAGGTGTGTCAGATCTAAACTGGAACAGAAAGCAGTCCTCAAAGATCTGCTTTCTTTTAACCCAAGCAAACCTTGAAACATTTTCTTGGTCATAATTGCACTATCTGTAATGCATCACCCAGTAGTTCAGCAAATATGAAGGCCTTTTCCTTTGAACAGTGAGTGCAGAGGAAAGTAATAAATTATAGTTGTGTCAGAAGTTTAGCACTTACTTCAGCTTCCAGCATAAGCTACCAACACATTCTTCATATTTGCAAATTGATTTCTCAGAAGGAAGAAGAAAATTCAACCATCTTATTGTTGCTAATCTTGTCACCTCTGGCATGTGTTTATAACTTTAGGAATATTGTTTTGTTCTATGTGGTTTTAGAACTGAATGTTTTGAGGCATTTCAGAGTACATTTTTCTTGTGACTCCCACAAGTTTTCTCATGCTTAAAATCTCAACATATTACTTTTTATATGAACTATTTGTAGGAGTGAAAAGGTTGTCTGTTGCTGAATTAAATGAACTGCTAGAAGAAATTGAGACTGCTATTAAGGATTATTCTGAGGAACTGGTACAGCAGCTGGCTCTGCGAGATGAGCTGGAGTTTGAGAAGGAAGTGAAAAACAGCTTCATTTCTGTCCTCATTGAAGTACAAAACAAACAGCGAGAACACAAAGAAACAGCAAAGAAGAAAAAGAAGCTGAAAAATGGTAGTCCTCAGAATGGCAAACAAGAAAGAGGTCATATGCCTGGAACAGTAAGAAAATTTTTATAAGTCTTCATACATTTTACATTTTTTTGTTTTTTCTGCTATGGAAAGTAGTAGTCTTAGATTATATTAAGATACCTGGTACTCCTGCTTCCATGCATTCATTCACAAACAAAGCTTAAGGTTTTCCTGTTGAGATTTTTTTTCACAGGGTCATATATTTTACTCTTCTCGTATTCAGAAAATACTTTTTTACCAGTTTGCAAATCAGCCTGGAAGTAGCATAACTTTCTTGCAAAAAATACTGTCTTTGGATGTACTGCTCTGTGTTTTTTTGACAGTAGGCAAATTCATTTATGTGTTTGGCTTCACTGTGTGAATATTAGTATGTGTTAGTCTTGCAGGAAATTCAGTACTGTTGTTGCTGTAGTTGCGCAGATATTTATTGATCGTGCTGGTTTCTAGGTAGGAAAAAAGTGAATGTCTTACCCTGGCTCTCTTAACCTGTGGCAGAACTACTACATTCAACAAGAGACAGGAAGGAGACCAAAGTGTAGTGCATGTGTTCAGGGAGGAGGTAATTTTTTTTATTCTTTAAAGAACATAGCAGCAAAAAGAAAAACATCTTTCAAGTAGAGTTAGATAAGAGGAGTCAAAGAACAAAAAAATTAGGTAATTAGCTTGTCAATGCAATTTTTTCTTTCTTATCTGTCTAGTATAATTTAAAATTACTGAAGTGATATATTAGTGTTTGAATTTCTTTGTGATTCTTATGGGATGCAAAAAATGTGATTTTGTTGATCTTGGCTAAGTCCCAGAAAGAATGCTTTGGTTTAACATGACAAGGTTTTGGGGTTTGCTTTTCCAATATAAGGAATAAACATTTATAATGAAATATTAATACCTCAGAATTTATTTCTAAACTTACAAGCATAATATACCTGTGATATACCCCAAATAGGGTTCTGATCTTATCTGTCAAATGAGAGATGTTTGTATGTGTAGCTAAATTTTAGTGAAACTTAAGAAAATATATGTCTGCAAAACCATACAAAATTGTCATTCCTTACAAGATCACCATGAATAGTTCCTTTTTCCTTCCCAGTCATGGAAAACCAAAAAGGGATAGTCTACCTAGAAAGAAAAATAATTACTTTGTTTTGGAACTTGAGTCAAGTGATTCACAAACTGTTCTAGTTAGTTTAAAGATTAGAAACTTGAATGATGCTTTCAGGTATAACTTACATGGTCCCGGGATAAGACATTACCGTATTTGGTCACTTCAAGATACAGATGTGTCAGGTTGCTTTCTAAGAGGGATTGCACAGACTAGCTCACAGGTGAGACTGTAGCTGCATGTGTGTGATTATTTTGAAAATAGATTTCACTGTCACCAAGGTCAGATTTGAGAGCCCTCTCCCAGAAGGGAGGTTCAAGGTTCCTTTCTTCGACAGTCCTTTTTTTTCCTTTTTTTCCTATTTTTTTTTTGAAGTGTTGAGAATGTGTATGTAGATAGTATGTTCTAGTAGCTTTGTGAAGACTGAGTTCCTGTTAATAAATAATGTATTAATTGGTTATTTTGATAACTGTACTGAAGTCTCATTTAAATACAAAGATTGGAAGTAGAGTTCAATTGTCATACTCTTAAGAAAATGAATTTTCCTGTAGATACTGTAACTGAATATAAAAAAAACACAGGTATTTTAATTTTTTTGTCCTTAATACCATCTTTGGGTAAATCAGTTTCTTAGACTTCTAAACTTTTACCTCTTTTACAAGGGGAAACTGGGGAGCAGTTAAAAATAGTCAAAGCTTGAAGATACCAGTTCCTTCAAGTAGGATGTCTTAAAGGAGTTAAGATGGCTCTGGCAAAATTTATGTCCTTACTGACCTTGTGTGCTTTAGAAGGTAAAAGAATACTGTATTCCAGCACATTTTATTCCCCTCACATAGATAAATACTTTCAGATAAACTTGTTGAAGTGTGCTCATCATACTGCCCTGTGTCAGCAGATTGGCTGTTTCTTCTTCTTATGTTCATGTCACTTGCTGATTTTATATCACATTCTAAACATCAAAACTGTTTTGATTTTGATTTTTTTTTTACTTCTCCAGCAAGTAAAAAAGACTAAAAAGTTCAAGGAAAAATGTGTAGTTGGATTATATGCTGCTTTTTCTTTACTTGGTTTCCATGATTCATGCATTGTGTCTTGAAATTAATATAGGTGTATTATTATCTAATTGTGTGTATTTTATGATATTACAGAAAATAGGGAATACTAATGATTGCTTCAATTGTGGAAAAGGAAGCATGAAAGCATAAAAAGTTTTAAAGAAGTGGAGCTGAAAATTACTACCTCTACTGAAAAATTACTTACCTACTACTGAATAGAAACACTATTCAGTGTTTCTAGTACATGCTTAAAATCTGAAAAATTTGTGTCAATAGTGTCTCTAAACGCACATTGTTCAAACACAAGTGTTAGAGGGAATTTTACTGTGAGCTGAATTTTGAAAAATGCTATTTTTTTACATTTGAAATGAAACAGCCGTAAAAGGCAAGTCTGAATTATCCATTCTGCAGTGTGAAGATTTTGTTTGAATAAATTTTGGTGTAGAAATACTGCTTAACTGCCATTATAAGGTTTGCTTTTTAATTAAAAAAATTTAGTAGGTGAGTGAAGAAATAAAAGTGTGCTGAAATACACCTTGGAGCTTGTCTTTGCAAATTTGTCTTTCATAGTCTTGATAAATGCTGATTAATAGTCTTCTGAACTTTTCTCTGTCCCTTTTTTTCTTTCTGCTATGTTCTCACTACTTTTAGCGCTTCAGCATGGAAGGCATCTCAAATGTCATACAGAATGGCTTCCGCCACACGTTTGGAAACTCGAGTGGAGAGAAACAGGTGCTGGGCTGTCTTCTCCCTTTTTTCTCATTCTTTGCCTTCACTTTTGGTAGGAGCTGAGATCTTGAAAATTGACAGTAGCTGAAGATAAATGCTGAGACAGGAAAAAACAGGATAAAATGCTGGAATCTCTACTTCCCTACCTCAGGTTTCTCATCAGCCTACAGTCTCTTTCTCTCCTCAGCAGCTCAAGAGATTCAAGACTTGATACCCTGATGCACTGAGCTAATAACCTGTATTTCTTACCCCAGACTAAAAGTCTGTTTTAGCATAATGCATGCTTTAGATACATTGCATGTCTGTAAATATCCAATAACCAGTCAAAGAATGTGTATCAGGTTAGATGTAGTGTTTCAGCCTTCAGCATTAGCAACTTCCATAATGAAAAAAGGTTTTGATTTCTTTTTTCTTCAGGTGTTCAGAGTTGATACGTCTAAAAACAGAGTAGCACCTCGAAAATGTATAGACTTTACTCTTTTGCCTTTGAAAACTGCATGATTTTAAAAGTATATGTGCAATGCACATTACCAATATAAAATACAGGAGCTATAGATAAGTTTGTGTCTTTTCATTGGTTATTTAAATATTGAAATGTAGAGTAGAGACAGCTTCATTGGGTATAATATAGGTGTTGTGTGTACCTTGGAAGCAAGATTCTTATGCCTTGTTTCAAAGTAATAACTTACCTGCTGTTTCAGTTTTGTAGTACATATTTTATTAACTGCATTCTGAATTTTAGTGAACTGCTAATGCTTATGCTGTTGTTTAGTCTTTTAGCACACTACAAAATATTGGCATTTCACATTATTTAATGTGTACCCACTATTTTAGTTTATACGGTTTTGTCAAAGGAGTCCATTAAAGTTATTTTTTTCCCTGGTGAGAAGTCCATTGAGGCAATGAATTGACTGGTGTTTTGGAAGTCAAGGCTGATGAGACTTTTGTCTAGAAGATGAGTGTTGTATCCTGCAGAGGAGTTCAGGAGGTAAAACAACTCCTCTCAAGTCATTCTACAATCATGAGGCTAGAAATCAAAGACTTGCCTGCTTTCTCAGGCAAAGTATATGTATGAGATTTTATGAATACATTGATCTAGTTATTTGTTTGTCCTCAGCTTCAGGGATCTTGAACACGTCCACAGAGCTTACTTAACAAGATTTTTTATCACTCTGTGTTATCACACTACTAGCAAAGCTGTACCTGTATGCTGTTTTTTTTGGTTTTCTTTTCCTTGGCTATCTTTTCCATAAATTACAGGTGTTTATACCTGTATCTTTAGGTATTTTAGATATCATATATTTTCATAAAGGGAGCTTATCTAGCTATGCCACCCCATCATACTTTTGGTTAAAAGACTTTTACTGCTTCCTATGTAGATGAAAGTAGCATAATCACATGTTAAAATAACAATGATTAAATAACACTTCCAGTCATTTTGTGAGTTAATTTACTAATGTTATTCTTCATGTTGATCATACTTTTCTCCTGATTTATCTTTTCCTATATCCTTGTGGATAAAGAAAATCCCTTGTAGGGCTTTTTATTCCCCTTCCTGTAGCTTAAAGCACATCATGGAAGTAATATTAATTTAAAATTAAATGTAGGATAGAAAGGTAGAAAAGATACCAGCTCTCTTATGATTTATGCCTGGAAATCTATTTTTCTATGGCATTTGTGTTTTGCTTGGAAGGTTTTTGTTTGATTAGGATTTTTTGTCTCATAGTGGGTACTTTCCTTTTTAAAATCTTAGTCCCATCTTCTGTGCAAGTGTTTGAGACATAAGTAAAAATTACTTAAGAGATTTTCACCATGTAAAGAGAAACTTCCAGTGGGAACTCCCTGTTCCTGTCTGGTAATGTAGATGAAAAAAAAAAGACATTGAAATGTTGGTAGCTCTTTCTGTGATCATATTTCCAGAGGAAAATTCAAGACAGTCATCTTCATTTTGATTTTCAGGCATATCAAACACTTTTCATAGGTGATGAAAAATTGCAGTGGGAATTGCTGCTTTATCATGTCATCAAATCTGTTTAAAAATTTAGAGGTCACAGCAGATTTAACACTTCATCTTGTCAGTAAGCTACACTTCAGTCACTCCTTCATTCTTTTCATAATATGTTATCTTCACATAGCAATTCAGGAAATTAGTTTTTATAGTGCTATTATAGAGATTGATTGTTACAACTGCAAAGTTGATGAGGAGAAGGAAAGTATTTCTGGAAACTAAGAAAATCCTTTTTTGGTTTTTAATTGCTACTGTTAGAGAGGAAAAATGGAAGGTGAAGTTTACAGAAGACGGGAAACAGGATTAGTTGATATTTGGTACATTGAAATATCCTAGTATTTTATTGTCCAGGTAAAGGGTAGAATGCCACATAGTTCTGAAGGCTGGAAAAGACAGGCAGAAATCTGATTTCTGTGTTAGTAGATCCACTTTCATTTCTGCCATTGGCAGATTCAGCAGCCTTATATTTAGCTATCGATTCTGGTAATTTTATTAAGAGGACAGTTCTGTGGTGACACTTGGTTACATCTCCTGGAAAAGAAACTGAAAATTTATTGTTTCCTGAGGAGCACTGCATACTTTTCTCTGCTGTGCTGAGTGGACATGAGAAAATGCCAAAAGAAAAGGGAGGGAGAAAAGCACTCCATGTTTGCAGAAGGTCCTGGGGAGGTGTCAGTACCACCTGTACAATTGGTTCAGTGTTTCTGGGCTGGGTCTGTTTGGCTTTTGGGCAGATGATGTGGTTGGGCATGAGGTGTGTGATCCTGCTGCAAACATGGCAGTGGCTGTAGCTGCCTGTGGCAACCCTCAGCCTCCTCCTGCAAAGTGCAGCTCTGCACCACAGGCTGAGTTACACCTGACTGTCACTGAAGGGCTGTTACCAGGGAGAGGAGGAGACCTTGTACCTTGCTTGTAACGTGGTTTCTGCTTGTTGCCTGGAAAACTATGTAGATGTCAAGCAGAATGAGACACTGAGGTTTACTTTGCCTACTGCCTTGTAGCTATAAAACCAGAATAAAGTTCCTGTGTAGTTCTTAAAAATTATTCTGGGGGAACTTTCAGGAAGCTTTTCCATTGGGGAGAATTCCAGCTATTTTAGTAATTTTGAAATTCTGACCTCTTTAAGGAGAATATGCATTCATATAGGCTGCAAAATAAGGTGTTGCCTAAAATGCGTGTAATGTAAGAACCAACAGGGTTACATCAAGAATTTGAAAATTAATCCTTAGTTGCACTGCTGGTATGAAAATCTTGAAAGATTTAAGAAATTTTGTTGTTTGGGTTTTTTTTTTGAAGCAGACAAGAATTAAATATTTCAGTAAATAGAATTAAAAAGAAATTGGTTTGAAACTATCTGTTAGCACACTCAACTATTAAAACTGATAAATTAAATTCTATATTCTGTTATGTTTCATTAGGCTTGCCTTGTTCTTTTTGGTTGGAAGTGTATATGAGCAGAAGGTGAAAGCCATCTGTTTCCGTTTTCACCTAACTGTGGGACAGCATCATTTTCTTTGCAGAAAGGACAGTTAGCAGCATGATTTCTAGTCATGCAACAAACTTGGTTTCTGTGATAAAAGCTCTGAGATGTAAAGGTAGAATCTTAGTCCATTCTAAAATACAGTTATTTGTAGCTAGCAATTTCACTTGCTACAATTTTTAGAAAATAAAATGCAAACAACAAAGTCGCATGAAAGGACTGTCAGATAACTCTCTTTTTCATTTGACAGTACTTGACTACCGTCATTCCTTATGAGAAGAAAAATGGACCCCCGTCTGTTGAAGATCTTCAGACATTAACCAAAAGTGAGCATATGAAATCCCCTTGATCCTTTCCTCATTGTATTTCCAGTTGTGGCTGCTCAAAGCCAGTGAACCCATCCAGTTTTGTCTTCCCCCTTACCCTAGGGCATGTATGTAAAGATGCATGATTTTAACCATAGATTTTGGCCAGTTTGTTTCCTGAGCCTTCATATTAGGTTTTTTTCCTACCTGTTGTCTGAAACCCTGAAGGCCAGAAACTTGCATGTATCAGGAAGTAAATGTTCCCACATTTTGTTGTTGGCTGCATATCATGAAATTTGGTCTTACAGTGCCTGATACATCCCTGTTTGTTTACATTTGCTGTGCTTTACTGAGATTATTGTAATGACTCTGACAAAATGGTGTGGATGTCAAGATACTTAGGACTGGTTCCATAATGATTGCACTTGATTGCCTTTAAAATAGCCTGCTTCTCTCTGTGGTTTTGGTGAGGGGGTTTTGTTGTTAATAAATTTTGATAATTAGGAATTCCAAACCAAACAGAGTTTTGACAATGCTTTGAATTCCCCATTCTTCACACCTTTTTTAGGCCAGATCCTCAAAATTATTACAAGTTCTAAGTCCTCAAATTGTTTGATTTTATTGGGCTTTTTTATAATTCTGATTTGCAAGAAATCAAGGTTGTATTTTTAAAAAGTTACTTATTAATAATACAACAGAGCATCTCTAGGAATCAACAGCATCTCCTTCATTGGGTGTTTATAGGAACAGTTTAAAAATAGATGGTAGAGTGCATCAATGCATTTGATCAGACTTCAGTGGAGAATCTCATTATGTCTTTGTCTTGGTTTGAAAGACAGGTACCTGCCAGCAAAAGCTGGAATCTCCCTTTGAATAGAGAATGTGAACCCCCTCCCTCAAATTATTATAATTTTGCAATTGGAGGCTCTCAGGCAAAGATTTGGGAGTGGGAATAACAGTTCTTTACTAGGAATATTAGACAAAGCAAAGACAAATACAAATGTAATAGCACTAAGAGACAAGCAAAAACAAAGAAACAACAAAACCTCAGAAAATGCCCTGACAGAGTCAGGGATGTGACCTGACACCCTGGGTATCAGGGTGGTGAAAGCAGTCCAGATGAAATCCTCCTTGAGCAGTAAATACAGTTCTATGAAGTGAAATAGTCCTGTACGAAAGTCCGATGGTGGAGAAAAATGTGTTCAGTCTTCCTCTGGAGACAAATCCAGTGGAGAGAGAAAACAAGCAGGGTCCCCTGGTACTCCAGTCCTTTCGGAGCGGTGTCCTCGGACCAAACTGCCCTTCACTGCTGTTCCACCCGGATAAACCTGCTGCCTCCTTTGTTTAAGTCAAGTATCCATAAAGTACCCAGCCATCAGTTACCTAGCAAACCACCAGGAAAAAATTCCACAAACACAAAAGAAACACATCCAACCCCCAACAGTCTTTAAAGTGATTTTCAGCAGCAGTTCTGTGATTCCACAAGTGGCTGAGGGGTGGTAAAAGGCTCATAGGTTATTTCCTGGAAAGAGAAAATAAATATTATATAAGTTGCAGAGTAAATGAAATTTTTAAGTAGGAATTAAAGTTCCCTTTATTTTTCTACAGTAGGCAGCCTTAGGTGTTAATTTGTACTTACTTTGTGAGAAAGGATTTCTCATTTTATGTTTATTCTTGCCATGAAATTTTATCATCTTGCCATATTTAAATTTCACTTGACACTATTAAGCACATGTTAAAGCCTCTTGAAAACATTTTGTGTTGTTGGATGACTTATTACAAAAATGTCTTGCACAAATGCTTTGTAAAGAGTATTAACAATATTGATTTCTGTGGCCTGGTTGAAACTCGATCCTGTGAGTCAGTTGCAGGTTTGTGACTCACTGTCTCTGGTGTTGTTAAGGCAGGTAGTAGAACAGGAGTTTAGGGTTGTTCAGATTGCTTTTTCTTTCAAAGCTCTGTATTACTCCATAGTTATGAACATTAATGTCTTACTTCATCATAAAAATTGAAATAAAATGTTTATTATAATTTGAGTTTAGAGTCTCATATGAGGAATTTGGAATTTATTAAGTATTGCTTTTCAGTAGAATTTTGTAATTTTGCTTCTTTTAGTCATGTCCTGAGCACTTTATAAAGAATAGTAATTGTTTTTCTTTATGTAGTGACGGACAAGTTTATATATGCCCAGTCAAGAGAATAGTAATTGTTTTTCTTTATGTAGTGACGGACAAGTTTATATATGCCCAGTCAAGCTTGTCCATTCCTTCTTCAGAAATAGGCAAAATGTCACAAAATAGCATTTTTGCATTATTTTAAATTAATGGCGAATTTAGTCATGTAGTTAAGATTTTTTGAACCTACAGCAGGTAGCATTCACCATTTCAGGGAGGGAAAAAAACCACCACTGATATTTCCATAGAATCATTCATAGCATTTTTCCATTATTTGAGGTATGATCAAAGATATTAAGTAGTGGAGCATGCTTTTCTGTCCTGAGATTTCCAGCTCATCAGTAGTTGTTAGCATGCTTTAGTTTTTGGATGTCATGACTTTCTTTTGGTGAGAATCTTTTATAGGGAAGAGGTGCTTGTTGTTGTTATGACTGATGGCATTTTACTGTAATATTAACCACATGAAATGGGACTTGCATCCAGAAATTGTGGAGCTCAATGAGAATTACGCAAGTGAAAGGTAGAGAGGATGTGATGTTGCATTGTATCTTCTCAGCTTTCACTTAAGAGATTTCTTACATCTTGTAGTAGTATCTCTTTGAGTAGTTGGAACTGATCCACGATATTTCTTCTAAGTGTTGTGTTTAATTTATGACTAAATATCTGATTTTTTTTTTCATACTTTAGTTCTTCATGCCATGAAAGAGGATAGCGAGAAAGTGCCAAGCTTGTTAACAGACTATATTTTAAAGGGTGAGTACGCTTCTCAGCAGGGATTTTATTTTAAATTAACTTAATTGACTTTTAATGTGTATTTGAAAACAGTGCATTCATGAATTATGTTGTCTTTCAGTCAAACACAGCTCTCATGCTGTTTTGTCCTAGCATTCTGAGGTACGGTTCATAAATAAAACATGTTTATTTTGTTTGTGTTAGTAAAATATAGCAAACTACTGAATGACATCATCAGGGACAAAGGAGTCTGGCTTATGAAGCAAAATGGGTATAGTTAAAATCTTCCATTGTACAGTTTTTTCAGTAATTAGAACTCAAACTACCCGTGGTAGTAATGCATTTGCTATTCAAAGTGCTTACAGCTTCATTTCAAGTGTTAGGTCCTGTTCAATAATAAAAAGTATGCATTTTACTTATTACACCTGCTTCAGATACTGTTTTGTAAGTTTTTGTATGAGTCATTTTTTTTCCAGTCTTACACATGGATTGTGTTTAAAGAACATCAGACATTGAAAAATACTGTTTGCTTTAGCTTTAAAGGAATTGTTCCAGGTAGTTTCCAGGTTGTTAAATTATTTTAAAATGTTTTTCTTCTGTCTTCATTTTTGCCTAGATCAGATTCATTTGCCTAGATCATAAGCTAATGCTTATATTCTTACTTAATTCTTGGCATATGATACAATTTTCTTAAGTGTTTAAAGTTTAGCAGATGTAACAAACGCCTGAGATCTGAACAAATACCTGTATAGAAGGATGATGGATGCCATTTTGTTTCCCACTAAAATGTCTATAATATTCTGCTTTTCATATGCTGCAAAAGTTTTTCTCTTCTTTTGGTATCATGCATTCCAAGTCTCATCTTTTTTTCAAATATACTTTTGACTTAACTCACTCCATATGATTTTTAAGGGTTTATGTATTTCTTACACAAACTTACAGTCACTCATAATCTCATCTCAAAGGTATTTGAAGATACTTTCAGGTTTAAGTTATGGATGACATACAGTGTGCTGTCACTTCAGAAAATCTGAAAAAAGATATTCAATATTCTGGAAACTCCAGCTTTTCTTTCCTGTTGAAAGAGATCCATTTCTAAGTTTTGTGTAGGGTTGAAGAACTGCCACATACAATAAGAATGCAGAGATCCTTTCAATTGATTCCTTTGATTTTTCCATTGTTTACTTATTCTTTCTAAAAATTCTTCCTAAAATAGACAGATGTGTTTGCGTGTGAGCCATATAGGATCATGGTCAAGGTTTTTTTCAGTGATGATGGCGCTAAACTGTAGTTCTGTGAAGCAGAATCTTTGACCCCAGAGGATGAACTACTGTCAGTAATTAAAACTGTTTGCACTTCATAATACATCTTGTAATAAGTGACTGAATTTGTAATAAGTGACTGATTTTAACTGTGCTCTTCAGTGTCTGCTCTTATTTTTAGGTGTAGCTACCCGGAAGAACTTTCAGATTACTAGGATATTGAGGAGAAACTGGCAGCTTAGAGAAATGGAGAACTCTTTTTTAAAAGCAAAGAAGGCTTATAAAAGTAGATTACCTGAACATATGAGAGGATGAGCTAGGAAGCTTGAACTGAAGTTCCTTCCTGCCTCTTGTATGCTCATTACTTAAAGATCACCAAGGATGTTCCACTAGTGAGATGCAACAATTGCAAAAACATCATGCATTGAGTGTCTTGGATCAAACAGATTGTCTGTCATATGCAAACATTGTTCTCTTTAAACTGTGAAACACAAATTGTGGAAACATGAAGAGTAATCACTCATAGTAAAAGGAAAAGGCAATTTCCCACCAGCTCCCACTTCCTTAGTGAACAGAACCAAGCCTTTCTTCACCCTGTGTGGGTTTGTGTGCTCAGTGGCAGATAGTTGTGATTACAGAGCTAGTGAGCATAGAATTTTACTCTTCCTTTCAGTATAGCCTTAACTAAGCTTCATAAGCTATGTTGACATTATGTTAAATATTTATAACTCAGCTAACAGTGTTACCTTGTACTGTAGATTTATTCTGTGGTACAGGCAAAGTTTTCCAGTTGTTTCAGAAGTTGTAACCTCCTGCTCTTTTTCTGCCACTAAAACTTCTGGCCTGAAACTCCCACAAGACTTTCATGGCACAAAATACTCCCAGCCACCAGTCTATTGTCTGGACATTATTTTTAAAGCTCATAAGGAGATTGGTTGAATTCTTTGCAACCACTTAGATCAACTCTCAGCTGAGCTTTAATACCTGAAATTCTAACCTATTTCTTAAATTCCAAAATAAAAGGAGTGACCTATTTTTTGAGGATTCTGCTCTTTTCACTGTAAAGATTAAAAATGTCTTGGCAAGGTAAAACTCTTTAAGAAGATTTAGGGTTTGAATTTGTTTCCTGAATGAAGTTCTGGACCCAGTTGTATAATCCATATGGTATAGTGGTAATTGTATTCATTTTACACTGAATGGGTTTTATTGCTTTTTCTTAAGCTTTAATCAAGGAATGAAATTTTGAAATGTGTGAATTATATCACCAAAGGTACTTGGTTCTGTTAAAACCTGTTAAGTATGTGTTCCTTTGAGGATCATTTTTTTCCAATCTTGCAACAAAAAAGCAGACAATCAATTACCTGTGACATTAGGATATGTGTAGCTTTATGGGAAATCCAGTTTGGCATCTGACTGCACAGAGGTAAAACCTTTTTTCAAACTTTATATTCTGTTTTACAAAGCAGAAAAAAATAAATCTTACAAACACGCTCTTGATTATTTTTTTAAAGCAGCACTGTCTTGCTGTTCTGTGGTATGTAAAAAATTAGGATATGCAGGCATATGTGGGTGTTATATCTGTCCACAGAATTATTAACAGACTTGCCCAGATACTAGTGGTTACTGTTGAAAAGTTACTTAAATTGTTCAGAAGCAAAAACTGAAGAAAAAAATGTCAGGAAAAATATTATTGCCAAAGTATTGTTAGTACAGTGTAAAGGAACAAATAGAAGAATGCTGTGAACATGAAAAGGTGAATGGAACCATAGGATTGAGCATAATTGTGATGTAACACAAAATCTTACCACAACTGGTGTTCTGAGGATAGTGAAATAAGTTTATATTTTCTCTGAATTCCAGTGTGTTTTGTAGAATTCACAAATTCTGTGTAATCTTGAATAACTTGAACTAAATGCCCAATAATTTTGACATTTAGATCCTGTAGGAAGACACAGACGCCCTCTGTGTGTGCTAATACTCATTATCTTTATTTAATAATGATTGGGTAAAGTTGTTTGGACAAGAGCTGGGACTTGAAGGACAGTTCTGCAGCCAGATCTGCTGTTGACTTTCTGTGTTACCATGGATCATTCCTGGATTTTTTTTTCATAATCATCTAATCCTTCTGAAGTGCTGGAATTGGAAATCCTCAAAACGTGGTGTGTGCAAATCCAGTGTAATAAAGAAATTAAAAAGAAGAATTCAGGCCATTTCATGTTAGGGGATAAAACCACCTCTGTATGCATTTCTCAGTGGGATTATTAGTTTTGAAATTATTTCTGGTGCTTGCTTTCTTTAAAGCGTCTTTTTTCCCCAATTTCTACCGCCCCCATGTGTCCCCCAAAATGTTAAAAATATCATCATTTTCCTTGTCATGCTTAAGTCCCTCTTTCCAGGGGTCATCCCCTGGATCTTTTCTGTAAGGATATCTCCTCAAAGGTAAGTATCCCAAAGAGAGACTAAATACCTACCCTGGGAAGAGTCTGGTACAGTAGCAGCTTATCTGCTCTTGTTCCTGTTGCTCTTATTGCAGCCTAAATTATTTTCAAGTGGATATTTTTCCTGTTGTGAGGTTCGGTTTGTTTTTATTTTTCAGTGAACATTTCTATCCTGAACTTAACAATAATGAAAGTGATTTGCTTTGCAAGTGAGCCCTAGTTCTTCTCCCACTAGCATATGATTCATTTTATATTTTATAGATGTAGACTTAAAATAGATGGTAACATGAAACTGATCAGCATTTGCAATTGTGCTTAATTTTTTCTGAATGTGTTTTAATATATCAATATTGTTATTATATTTTATCACTAGGAGTCATGAAGGAGAAAGTGGGATTTGAAAAAGGGTAGGGGAATGAATTTACTGACAGGGAAAGAAATACCAAACCAAGACTGAATTTCTTTATCTTAGAAAGCACACTTCTGGACTGAAGCTGGCAGCTTAGTAAGGTCATAGTATTTAAATGCTGTTTGTTCTCATCTTTCTATTGACCTTTTTTGATGGTTGAACTATACAGTGTGATTTGAAAACTCTGTGCTTATGTCCATTGAAAGACCTAAATAAGCTACGGTTTTTGTGCACAAGTTAAACTGTAAAGCAGATGGAGATATTTGTGTCATACCTTGTAGCTGCATTGGGTTTAGGTGTTGCAACAGTAGTGAGTTTCATATCCTTTGATGAAAGTGTGTTTGTATGGACAGTGCTCACTGAATTTTTACTTTCTTTTTAAAGCTTTCAGTCTTTCTTCTTGTGTCTATAGTGTAATAACTTTACGCATAATGATTAATTTGCCAAATACAATAACGCAACTAGTATTTTACATATATTCTAACAATTAATATTTATATTATTAATATTATGTATATTATCTACTGTAGTTGCATCTGTAATCTTTGCAGTATTTAAGTTTAGGTTACTTTCTGAAGAAAATGCCTCTGCAGTTGCTTGTCTCTTCAATCTCACAAATAATAATTGCCAATTTCAACCCTACAACACAGAAGCAAGTGTTGTGGGAGTAACAGAAATATTGTATGGAACAGCATCTAGGTAGGAGAACAACTGGAACTGCTGTTTGCATTGAGCTGATGGCTGTTGCCTTGAAGAGCCAACATCTCCTTGGGTCTGATCTATTCACCTACTTGAATGCCTGTACAGGGGATCCTGTTTCTTTGAGAGCATGAGAGCATGGAGTGGGCCTGCTGGGATGGACTTAACAGCAGGTTTAAAGTAGAAGCTGAGAACAGCATTGTGGGAAGGGAAATTATCTTGTTTTATTGCTATATGGGTAATGAAGAATGTCTGAAATCTGCTGGAAGCAAGAGTTCCTTAATTTAGCTGCTTCCAGAACAAATCAGTGAGATATATGAAATGTTAACCAGTGTATACACAAAATTTTGTAATGAGTATTAGGGTAGGTTGTCTGGTATCACATCTAGACATGTTATTTCATGATTACTACTTTTTTACTTCCGGTTTTTACAAAATTGTAAAATTATAAATGTGAAGATTTAACTTTGTGCACAAGGATAATTTTTACGTAACTATTATGTAAAATATATGTGTGTACTTACAGCTGAAATTACTTCCTTTAAAATCAGATGTGTTATTACAGTAAACTTTATAAGATGTATTTACTGCTAAGCCTTGTGTTCTTTTCCAATTGTCCTCAAACAGTAATTGTGACAAAAATAGAGTGCTAAAAATAATATGCTATGCATTGCTAGTTAGTAAAATGCATTAAGTGTCTAGTATTGTTTTCTTCTTTTTCTTCTGAAGGTAGATGTTGTGAAAGCAGAAAAATTGCCCATCTTTCTCCTTGCTATTTCATACCTGATCTTTCAAGTAAAAACTTATAATTTATTCTGTTTTAATGAAGCAAGAATTTGCACCTTGTTCCATTTTTAAATTATGCAAGTATTTCAGATAATGAGAACATTTATTTTCTTGCCTTTGAAGTTTTTGTTTAATTGTTACACCTGACTTCTTTATTTACTTTTGTGTTGCGCTAGCATTGGTTTGAAAGCTGGATTACTCTGAGGTTTGTGTCTTACATTGAAACAGGAATGAGAAACACATGAAGGACATGTCTTATCTTGCCACTGTGTGATTCTAGTACACACAGCAGAATTAGAAAGTAGAGTTAGAATCTCAAATTGTCAGTGCATATTTTTAAAATATAACTGCATGCTTCACATGTTTTTTAATGTTCTGCTTTCTGACATAACACTTTAAAAAGCACTATTTAAGACATGACCTTTAGTTAACTCATTTCTGGATAATACTAGTTAAAGATAGTGGGTTGTGTCACTTCATTACCTTTTGAGTGAGGCTGAAGACTTAATTGCCAGTTTCAGTTTATTACTAGATTCTACTGTGCTACTAATAGGGTAGAATCCAACATTTAAATATTTTAGTATATACATTATATTTTTATGCAGATCAGCTTCACTGTTGATACTTAAATTGATATTTATCAATGTGTATTTGTGGGTTTTTTGCAGTTCTATGTCCTACATGAAGAGGGCTGCCTTTCAGAATTAGCCGTGCTCCTTTCTGTGATGAGAAGCTTTCCTTGGATAAAACTCACAGTAGTTTTTCATTTTGCACTATACCTAAAGCAGTATTCATTTACCTCCTTTGTGTGTGGATTTTCTGATCCTACAGTAAGTCATTTGGGCATGACAACTCATCCAGTTTAACTGAATAGTGCAGTGAACTGGAGCAGGAAACAAACATTGTACAGTTTTACTTGCATTGTTCTGACTTTTTAAAGTCTATTTTTTCATTGTATAGCATGTAGTAAATCCTCCTGCACATTTTGTTGTTGGAAGGAAAGGTAAACTTTGAATAGTGTAAATGAAATAAGCTTCATTTTAAGGAATCCATATTTAAAAGCATCCTTAATTCCTAAACAAAGATGAAAAAATGGTCTTAGTCAGACGTGGAATTTAAGATTCAAGTGAGTTCTCCAGGACACTCCAGAAAGGTGATTGTGAAAGTCAGCAATCAACACTGCTTTGTATACAACAGATTTGTTCATAGATGAACAAATCCATATTTCTTGGTTTGACATAAGTAATTGTGTGTTACTTGTTCTTGGTATTAGCACAAACATCTGACTAATGTAATATTTCATGTTTGATTTTATTTTACTTAATAATGTTCATGTGGCTTAGATATTCTCCCATATTGCTGCTATAATTTTATTGGTTTTAAAAGATGTTTGATCTTAATGAAAATGCTTCAATATATAAACATTTTAAAAGACAGTATCTTTTTAAAAATACATGTACAGTTTGAAAAACTTGCACCTGGCTTCCAAGTCAGTATCATATTGAGATGTTTGTTGTTATGTATCTCTGAATTTTACTACAAATATGTCCTGTAAATTGTATGCACTGTCTCCTCTGTGATGATATACCTGCATTCAAACAGATAAGAATGTATTTTATAAATCCTGTAAAAGAAACGTACCCCATATTCTCAACTTTAAATACTTGTCCCAAGTAATTTTGCCAGTCTGAACTATGAGATTGAAATGTAAGGAGAACAAAACAAAAACCCAAAAGCCACTTTTTTCTAGGTTGAATTCCTATTGATTCTTCATCCAGATGTATATACTGAATATCTGAAGGCATTGGAATATGAGATTCTAAAGAGATAAACATGTTTTCTTCAATTTTTTTCCATCCAAAGTCTTCAGGAAGTTTGTTAGTTAAAGAGAAATTGTATCCTGAGTACCTTGCATCATCTTTCATGTTCAACTTTATCATCATTACCAAATACTGTTTTAATCAGTAAAACAACATGGTTTGAAGATAGTTCTCATAATGTTTTTCGGGTTGTTTTTTTTTTTTCTCAAGGCCTCAATATTTTTGTCTTTTGTGCCTTTTTCAGTTTAAAATTCTTTTTCTCCTCCCTCTTCCCCACTTGACCACCAATGGATACTTGCCAGCCTGCTCAGGAATAAATAGATCCTCTCCATAAGTATGGCATATGTGAAGAAGTTTTTTTGTTGCTTTATTTTAATTCATTTGTGGTTTCTCTAAAAAGAAGGCAGCCATTTATTTCTGTAGCTGGTGTGTTATACATTCATCAAGGTATGCTTTTTGTGTATAAATTTTTGATGTTGACTCTTGATGCCTGGAAATGGGCAAAGGGGATGACCCTGCTTTATTTTTAAAAAGATGCATATATGAAACTCACAATGTCTCTGTGTGAGATTATTCAGAGGTGCTTCAGTCTCCTGATGAGGCTTGAAGTGACAAGATGGAACAAAATAAGACAACAACAATTAAGAGAAGAGTAAAAAAGAAAAAAAGGGAAAACAACAAAAAAATTTCTGTTGAGGTTTATGTTACTTGTAAGAAATCTTGGATGACTTAAAGTCACAAACTACTAAAAGTAATGAAACTGGAAATAAAGACCAGAAACAGCTTTAGTGAGCTAAGCATCTGCTTGGGAATTTCATGCCTCTCATCAGACTAAACAAGGTTTCATTATGAAAAGTACCTGTTTACCTTGTATGCATTAAACAACAGCTGCCAAATGTGGCAAGTATTATATGTATACCTATATATGTACATAAACAGATCTCAAAACATTTGAATAAAAAGATCCATGCTAATTTGCTTTTCTGCTGAGTTCTATGTACTTTGTATTTTCTACTATGCATCCTTTTTTTCCAAATCCATTATTGAATCTTGCATTCTTTCAGGGTGATGGATTTCATTCTTTTTAGTTTTAACACATGGCAGTTGTAAAGGCCACCCAAAAACAGCTGACAGATACCTTAGTGTCACCCCTGTCCCGGGAGGTGACATAAGAATGACACGGAACAGCTCTGGTGGTAGCAAACTGAAAAAAAAAATTATTAAAACATCTGACTCCATATTTATATCTTTTTAAAATCCCAGTGTCATTGGAGGGTTACAGTGCCACCTCCTCAATGTCACTGGGCAACCTGTCTGTCAGGTTGCTCGTCCTCCATAAAGGAATGCAAAACAATAAGTTATTTACATAAAGTGCATGAGAAACTTTGTGCAAAGTATGCAAACATCAGAAGGCTTAGTAAAACTTGAGAAAATCAGGGCAACACCTTAGCAGAGAGTTAATAAAAATCCACTCAGTTTTTGATACAAAGAGTCCTGGAAGTGAAGTTGCCTAAAGTCACTGAATTTTAAGGTACTTAATTTATTTGTATCACTTGCATAATTTGTTTGTTTATCTTACCCTTTTTCTGTGTTTCAGCCATTTTGTTTGAAGTTTATTCGCTTCATGAATGGAGTTAAAATTTTGAGTCGGGGTCTGTCTGGACAGGATGTCAGACGTGGTCAGGAATCCTAAAATGATACGGTTTTGCTTAAGGGAAGAAACTTGAAAACAACATCAGTTCCCTTCTGGTGATAGATAATGATGTAGCTGGACTCTCAGCTGGTGTAGGGAATTGGTGATAAAGAACATATGCTGTTTACTGTGCCAGGTAATTGTAGCCTTTAACTTGGAGTAGTACAGTAGCTGTTCACATCATTGTTGCTTCCAGAGTGGATTACCTTGGGATTCTTTTTGTGTGCTTGTCCTCGGAAACCATAGCCAGATCAGAAATGGCACCCTGTGTGCTTGGCAACAAGTTGATAATCAAGTGTGTATCTGCACAGCACCTTTCACAGCAACTGCTTCCTCATTACCAAAGGGACAGTTTATGGTCTGGGTTTCAGCTTGTGAAGCTGTAGACAGTGCAGAGCCTGTGCAGCAGGAAGCCTGCTTCTCCCGGTCTGGCAGCTGCAGTGGACAGCAGCAGCCTCACTGCAAAGCTTTCCAGTGGAGTGCTCCTGGTTCTGATGGATCCAAACTGGAACCTGCTGACTTCTCATGTCATTCTGCAGTGTCTCTTACTTTTGGGCAATGGTGGAATTATTATTTGAGTCAGATACTAATCCTGATTTTTAAAACTCATGAACTTCCCAAGTTATCCCTAAATATAAAGACAATCCAAAAATCACTTAGACCGTCATACAGTAAAATATGAAATCTCAGAACAAAATGGATCTTAAATCACATTGTGGGAATTTAGTGTTCTGCTTTTCTTGTGGGCCTGGCAATGTTTATTTTAACCCTAAACAGAAACACTCTGTGATACAGGCAATCTACCTGTTGTAATGCAAAGACAATACAATTTCTTTTCAAGGTGTCTACAATTTTGCAGGTAGCAGTGTGGTTGGAGCATTTTATAGGGGCCATCTAATGATGGAGTTATTGTTGCTAGTTAACTAGTTGTTAAACTACAATTGATGTAGTTGCTAGTTACCTTCCTTACAAAGTTTCTTACACCTGAGGAACCAGAAGGAGTTAACCAGAAGTTAAAGTGGTTTTTCCTGGTAAAACGAACTGGTGAGATTAAATGTCTTGTTCCCTTGCTAACATTCTTTTGACCAGGACCTACCTCAGGAATTGTGGCGGTTTTGTTTGATTGTCTTGATCAGCAATGGCTCGCTGGATTAGCAGCAATGGCTCAGTGGATTAGCTGATCACTGTTCAGTCCTAACAATAATTCATAAAGAAACTCTGTGAACCAGGAGATCTAGTAACTGAATTAATTTTGTTGCTGCATTTTTCCTCCTTTTTTTCCTTCATAGTGTATAAAACTCGGATACCGGGGTTGTCATCCTAGAGCACATTACACAGGATTGTTTCCACACAGTTCTGGAATTTCTCCAGTCAGGGAGACTCCTCAACCTCTCTGGGCAATCTGTTCCAGTGCTCAGTCATCCACACAGTAAAGAGGTTCTTCCTCATGTTCAGGTGGAACTTCCTGTGCATCTGTTTCTGCCCATTGCCTCCTGTCCTATGGCTCAGTACCACAGAGCAGAGCCTGGCTCCATCCTCCTGGCACCTCCCTTCAGATACTCACAGACATTGATGAGTGTGCCTCTTAGTGCCTCTTCTCGAGGCTGAACAGGCCCAGCTCCCTCAGCCTTTCCTCATCAGAGAGATAGATGCTCATGTCTCTTGTCCTGAGAATCCCAGGACTGGACACAGCACTCCAGATGTGCCTCACTAGGGCTGGGCAGAGGAGCAGGATCACCTTCCTTGACCTGCTGGCAATGTTCTTCCTAATGCATCCCAGGATTCCATTGGCCGCCTTGGCCACAAGGACACACTGGTGGCTCATGGATGGCTTGTTGCTCACCAGGACCCCCAGGTCCTTCTCCACAGAGCTGCTTTTCAGCAGGTCAGTTCCCAGTCTGTACTGGTGTAGGGGGCTCTTACTCTTCTAGTGCAGAACCCTGCACTTCCCTTGGTTGAATTTCAGAAGGTTTTTTCAGAGGAAATTTCAGAATTTCCTCCCTGCCCATCTCTCCAGCCTGGGGATCCTTCCAAAGGCCTGCACAGCACTCTGGGGTATCAGCCACTCCTAATTTTGTGTCATCAATGAACTTGCTGAGGAGGCATCTGCCCCTTCATCCAGGTCATTGATGAACAAGTTAAACAAATACTACACCAATCTGCAAGTTCTCACATGTTCCCAGATGCCTGGGTCTCAAGGCCATGTTATAGAAAACTTTCTCCCATCAAATAGAGCTGGGGACAAGATGTGAGAAACAGAATCTCAGAAAGTAACAATCAGCTGGTCATTCACTGGTTCATTTATGGCAAACGACTGCCTAAACAGATCCCTTAGACTCAGTGTTAGGATCGGTGCTATTTGTATTGTGTTTGGATACAATCTTAGCAGAGGGCTCACCTTATTCAAGCTGTTTGGTGGCTTTTCCAATTGAGGACACTGACACAGTTGCCATCAGAAAGAGGGATATCCTTTTATGTATGTCCATTCTAGAACTAGCAGTCTGAAAGGGTTAGGGTTAGAACTGGGCTAGGGTTAACATCCTTTCTGGAGTTAGCCCACTGAATGCTGTAATACCTCTCCAAGTAAAAAGGTGACATGAGCCCATTCCCACCTGGTCCTTATTTTCTGCTTCAGAGAGTAATTTGTGGTAGAATCGCTGTAATAGCTCATGGATTTCTAAGATCTGAATGTTGCAGGTTACAGACGACTGGCTTTCCTTCTGTGGCATTTAAGAATCATACTGTTTAGTTCTTAATAAAACGACACCCTTAAAGGACTGTTTTCTTTCAGGCAAGTGTCGGTCTGAAATGCATGTGCCTGCCACAGGATGGCAGCAATCCGTCACCACTGAAGCATCGCTCAGTTCGAGTGTTCCATCTCATTATGAAGCCCAAAGATAAGCTATTTACACGCGGTCACTTTGTGAAGGTGGTATGACAAGCACAGGAAAGCCTTGGTGTACACTTACTCATTTTTAATTTAAGCCATGGTTTACAACATTTGTTACAATGTGATAATTTGCTTAGCTACAAAAGCTGACCCTACAGCTGAGCTCTGAATACTTATTCATATAGCAGGGAGTCCATTCTGAGGAGGGTTTAATACTGAGGGTAAGGTAATTAATCTCTTTTTAATGCTCCCCAGTGAGCACATATTTCCTACCAATATCTGAGGGGTTTTCATCTTTAGGCCTGTGTTTCCTCTTTCTAAGGCCACCTTAACTATACATCACTACAGTGTGATGCCCATCTGCAATATAGCTTCTGTTTCACTGCAATTCAGGGCGTGTTAGAAGACATTCAGTGCCTGGAGCCAGTAATTACTATTTTCATTGTATGTACAGCTACTTACAGTGAGCTTGCTGTCATCTCTTCTGAAATAATATTTTTTTTTAAAATTTTTAATGAATTTTTATATCCATGCATCTGTAAGTCACTTGTAGAGGTCGTTGGTTGGTTCTGTCATCAGTGACTTGGCCCAGCACTGACTGGTGGTAAAAGCAAGATTCTGTGAAAGCTGAGGGGGCTTAAAGCTGTTACCATGTAAAGGATCTTGTGAAATTAAATTATTCTTCAAAGCCCTTACTTTGTGAAAGCTGTACCTTTCTGTTAGAGAATACAGTTTTAAACATCAAAAAAGTGCAGAGGAAAAACAGGATTTGTAGCCAGCAAGCTCTCTGCCCTGGCAGACAGTAAATCATGCTGCCTCCAGCCAGGGATATGCATCTCCCTGTCCAGCACCGCGGGCCTGCATCCCAGCACTAGAGAGCAGGGCCAGTCCCTCTCCCCCAGAGCCCAGTAATGACTACAAACATGAGCTGTGCTAATCCTAATGGTTCTTCTGCAGAGGTGTCTCGGCTGCTCACAGATCCAGACCTGCCCTATGCCTAGGAAGCACTAGAGATAGAAACTCCTCCAGCAGGGCATAAAGCCAGGGATGAACCAGTCTGCATGGTGGTGGCTGATGTGAAAGGGGATGTGAGGAAGGCAAGTGAGAAGGAGAAAGCCCTGGACTTCAGGGGAGCAGACTTGGGCTCCTTCAGGCAGTTTGAGATGGAGGCAGCAGAGTGCCTCCATCTCAAACTTCATCATGACAGAGGCAGCAGAGTAAAAGTGTAGGATGAAAGCAAATCTTAGCTTTACAATGAACAACAAAAGGGTGCTATAAATGTCAACTGTCTTGCTAATAATATTCTCATATGACTCAGTATAGAGAGTCCAGTACCAGAGAAGGCATGTGACTTTATCAAAGCTATTAATAGGACTCTGACAGGTAGACTTTCCTGTCTGCTTCTGCTAGTCCACATAGCAATGCATCACTTGCTGTTCCAGAGCAATCAAAAATAATATGCTTCCTTTTGTCGATTCTTTTCCTTGCACAGATGATGGAAAGTGCCCTGAGTAGTCTTTGCCCAGCTGTTTGATGCCATGTCCTTTTGGGTCTGAAAAGTCATTTTCAGGTATTTGAAGGAATATATCCTGAGACAGTATAATACTAGGATGACACATTTTTATATCACCAGTGCCAATAATCTGAGGCTGTGCCAGGAATAGTACTGAGAGAAGAAAGACTTGTGCTCCTCTTTACTGCAGAACTCCTTTTCCCATGGTGTGAGAGACATACTCCTTCTTGTGTTGGCTGCATGTAATGCAGGTAAATTGGGGCACATCCAAATCTAAAGTGACAGAAATCGTACCCTTTGGTGATGGGTGTGAACATGCTTAGAGTCAAAAAACAAAACATGTGGAAAGCCCTGAGGGAGATAGGAAAGGCACAGCTGAGATTTACCATCATTGAAAGTGCCAGGCCAGAGGTGGGATCCAGGATCTATTTAACAAAGCATACTTCCTCATCCCTGAGATTCTAGCAGGTAAGGAGAGGGAGCAATTGAACTATTGGAAAGATCTGTATGATCTCACATGGCACACAGATTATGTTATAGATTTAAAGATTTAGGAGAATAGTTGTGAATTAGGTGTGTTCTTCAGAGCTCTTCACTTGCTGTTCCTGCAGTGTCAATGCAGGCTCCTGAGCTGTCTACCTTATCGTGAGGATATCATCAAGAAGTATCTGAAAGCTGATTTCCTTCTGCTGTTCACACTGGTTAGAAGGTTTTTGTTCTTGACTAGCAGCTGATTGCAGTATTGGTATTCATCCATTCTCAGTCTCCTGTTGCCATCAGTTTTCATTTTCAGAAATCCCAAACAGGGTAGAAAATCTAGCATTCCTGCAGAGAACCATCTTGTCTGCCACACTGTGAATTACTTCTCTGGGTGTTTTGCTATGGGAAAAAAAGAAATCTCATAGAGAATGGAGACACAACCTTCTATCTATGACCAGCTGCTATTGTTTTTTGGGTTTGCCTCTGTCACTTGAAAATGCACAGATGTCTTTTAGTCTTTTTCTTGCTCCAACGGGAAGTGAACATTCCGTAGTAGTACTGCCACAATATGGATAGCTCTACCAACTCCTCTTTCCAGTCAGGATGTTAAAGAATCAGTTCTTGTAGCATTTTAAAGGAAACTTCCAGTAGCCTTGAGCGTTTCAATTCTCCTTCTCAAGAAATACCATGTAATTGAAAGCATTATGAGAAAGGAGATATCTCTGACCTAGTATCAGAAAAGAACCTTAAAACTTCCCACAGGTGCAAGCAGGACTCAGATCACTTGCCTGAATTGTGGCCAAGCCTTGAGTCTGACAGGGATTTTTGGGTTTGCCTGGGCAAATAAAATGTCCTTTGTGAAAAGCCTTGGCACCCTAATGGTGCATAATGCCATTCAGATTTTATCCTTTATTTTTCCAGTTTGCATTGGTAAATGACCTGAGAACTGAGAGTGTTTTGAAAGCTCGCTTCTTGTGTGTCTGAACAGTGATGGTCTCTGTTTTCCCTCAGCAGATACAGCCTTGGCTGACCTGCTCAAAGGATTATGAGCAAATGTGGGCAATGTGGTGAAGTGCCCAACTCCTTGGCCATGTCAAGCTGCAGTTTGGATGTAACTCCTCACCTCTTCTGACCTTGGTAGCATGTGCTCTTGCCCAAGTAAGCAGCCCATTTATTTATACACCAGGCAAACAGCCCTGTAAAGCTGATACTGCTTATTTTGAAGTGCTGAAAAACTTTGCCATTCATTTACAAGATCAAAGAGACTGTAATTTTCAGGCAAGCCACTCTGAAACCCCTACTGGAGTTGAATGTTCCTGTTTCTTCTCTAAGTCATCTGCTTCCTTCATTTCCTTAAATTGATCTCAGAGCAGAGGTCCTGCAAAGAGCATTGATGTTTTAAAACTTTCTAGTGTTTTCTCTTCTGTAGGTCTTATGTTGTGCTGAATCTATTCCTCTTGTAGAAATGCTGCATTCATTCACATGGAAAAGCTCTTTGTAGCTGATTTATATTTAGCTGTCTATGGTTTTTCAGTGGAAGTAGTACTATGGCATCTTGAAGACTGCTGAGATGATGGTATCTGTCTTCTCTAAGACTCTTGATCCCAGCCTTGTGGTGAAGACACAGACAATAACCTCTATTGCCCTTTTTTAATGTCCTTTTAAGAGAAGAGGCTAGGAAAGTTTATTAGTAATGCTCACTAAGCATTATTTTAGGCTGAGAAAGCTTTACCTGAAACCTCTTATAATCCTTACAACTGAAACTACTTCTCTATTGCAGGTGTTGGGACTGGCACATTGCTTCAAATTTGCAGGGAGGAGCAGGCTGATACAGCGATGGCACACCTGTTTTGTTTTGTTTTTTTTTAGGAAATGCTGCTGGAAAGCAGTCAGCTGCAAATATACCCAGTGAATTAAAAGAATACATTCTGATTTTGTGCAGGTTTTGGATGGGAAAGAAAATAAATTAGTACTTCAGCTCCATTGAATCCTTATAGAAGGGACTGTAAAGGGAATCAGCCTCTCTCTACACAAAATCCCAGGAAGAGAGAGTGGAGTGGGAAGTGGTGACAAGGGGAGAGAGGGCTGAAGTGCTGCAACAGACAGAGGCATCTGCCTGTGGTCTTGTCCTCCCATCACCCCCATTCTTTGGCAAACGTGTGTGACTGCATGCAGACTTTATCCACCTTCAAGGTAAAACCTGAGACTCTTGCAGGGGAAGTTCAAGAGGCATGAGAGGCTCCTCGCTGGTGCTGGGGCTGGGGCTGAAGCACAGCTGGCACTGGTGCTCAGGTGTTAGAAAGTCAGTGTGTTGCAGGCTGAATTGCTGCTAGTAAAGTCCAGGGTAAAGAAGCAAAAAGTGCCTTTGCATAATATCCACAGATATTTAATTCATCCGCGCAGTGAGATGTTTAGAGTTCCCCAGGCGCACACATGAATGAATCCCAGGTTACCCGGTCCCAAGGGGTCGGGGGGGAACCTGGTCTCAGGGCAGTATAAAAATGAGGGCCAATCAGGGAATAGGGAGGGAGTGGTTCAGGAACATAGGAACAGACATAAGAATAGGGAAAGGAGCCAATGCGGTATAACAGCTTTTTGAGGGAAGCTTCTTGTGTCTCCCTAAACCAGGGAATGCCCCCCAGGGTCTCCATATCAGTGGAGCAGCAGTGCTGCCTCTCCTACTCTGACCTTGAGGTGCACTGTTTTGCAATCACCAACTGACTGTGTTTCATCAATAGGGTAACATATAATGTATTTATTGTGTTTCCAAAATATTCTTAGGGAAGCCTGAAATTTGACAGAGCTTTCTGGCATTACAAAATATACAGAGTTTGTGAAATTTTTCACTTTGTTTCACTGGTGATGTTGCAAATGAGCATGAGTCTTGTCTTTAGTAAATAAAAGCTTAATGGAGTCAAAGTTTTTTTTGTAAAATCCCACTGCTTGTATAGATGTGCAGCTCCTTCCTCTCTAATAGAGTGAGTATGTTCAATTTGGTTATAAAATATTGTCTATACACAGTTTATTGGCAGAAATCTGTCGGCTATAAAATGCCAAATTACATTTTGAGCCTGAATGGAGTCCCTTCACACAACACTTGTATTCTGTGGCATAATGATGCTGTTAAAACTGTGTGAGGAAATAATGTTTGTGTCAAAACTTGTGGGTTTTACCATATGCCCCAGATACCTGGGATTTATGCAGAATTCCTTTGGCAGTCACACAAGAGTCAGTAGGTACATAGAGGCAATCCAAACCTCAGTTTGCTTTTCTAGAAATCACACTCCTGACTTCTTCCCCAAGTTTGGAAGAAAAACTGAAGGGGCTTGTCCAAGAATAATGGTCCCACTAACTTTCCAGAGTGTGGATGTTAGACTTAGAGTCATATATCCTGTTCAACAAGGGAACAAGGGACCTTTACCATTGTGTAAGTATAAATGCAATGTTTGGGTCTTTTTCATATGTTTTTGATGTATGGAAAAGTAACAGGCTGAAGTAAACTAAATCACATAAAGGGAAGGAAAGTTCTGTTTTCCTGTTTCTTGGGAGCTCAGACATAAAGACTTGTGAGTACTGATATTTTAATGTATGGATCAAAGCCCAGTATAAGAGAAGAAATAAAAAGGTAATATTTAATGTTAAGCAACAACATTATGAAATAAGGAAAAGTGTCTTGTTGTCCATAAAACTTTATAGTCTTAAATTGATTGTGTATTGTTATATAGCTTGGAAGTGATTCTCTAAACACTTGTACTGTTTTCAAGTGTTAGATTAGATGCTAATAGGTTAGATGCTTTCCAAGCTCTAATCTTCTTTGTGTGAATGACATTCTCAGTATTCTGGAAGTGTGTATTATCCCTGTGAGTGTGTGAGATGTGCAGGAGCATGAACTAGGTATCAGAAGAAAAACATTTTTCCTTTTCAGGATTCTGGGAGAATATGTTCTTTCTGATTTTCAACTTGCAAGAAGTCCATAAAGAGAAGAATTCAGCATGTCTAGGACTGCTCTGATGCAGCAGTTTCCCAGACTGTTTATTGTCATGAGCCACTCCTGTTACCTGCTCCCACACCTGCTGGAAAGCTAATATTAAACATTTCATAGGAGACTACAGGATGTAGTTTGTAATAGCAACTGGCACCTGGAAACATTGAAGAGGATTCAGCTGACAGAAACATAACACCAGGTTAAGATTATTTATATTTTCAGAGATTTCCTCCTCCCATTGTGTATTCTCTTAATCCAGGATCCAGCATTAAATTCTGATTGTGGTTAAGTCCTTGGAAAGCTCATCACTTTGAATGGAAGTTCTAGGAAGACAACATACCTGAGGTTTAAATGGGAAGTTTCAGGGTGTGAACCTTACTACCCTGTAAATTCTGTATGTTTTGTGCAAGGCAAACACAAATAATAGTAATGAAGAGAAAAACCTCACAGGCTCTGTTCTCGGACATGATGGGAAAAGCAATGCAATGAAAGCACAATGCCCTGGGTTTTGCTCTATTTGATGCTGCCTGCACACAGTCTCATATGAACACATTAAGATAAAAGTCTGTGTTGTTTTGCTAGTTTGGATGTTGGAGCTGAGCGTGCTCAGTGTTGTCAAAAGCGATCAAAAAGCATCATCCAAAAGGAAACCTACACTTTTTCAAAGTGGTCAGAATCAACCTGTGCATAATTTGACACAGCAGAAGAACAGATGGAGTTAGGCAGGATGCTTGCTTTTTTCTATAATTTTATGTGATGACCAAAACTGTAGTGAAGCCAATGCAGCTCTGTCTAGCCACTGCCTGATCTGTGTAATCTTTAGGCACACAAAAACAGTTATTGATGGTGATATACCACAGGCTATGTACTGACACTGCAATATTAAGGCAATGATTTGCCTCAAATTGCCTTAGCCTGCATGGAACTTCATTGTAGCTGGCTTAGCTGTGACAGCAGTTTATTTTAAATGTCAGGTGACTATTTTCTGATTTGATCATGAGATATAACCACAATTTTTGTACAGACAAGAATAGTGAGTAATTATTTTGTCTAAAGAGAAATATTTATTCCATCATCTTAATGTTGTAGTGTAAAAGAAGGAAGGCCTGGCCTGGTGATTGAGGGCTGCCTGTGGCAACCCAAGATGCAGGGGAGAGGAGTGCAGACATGAAGAGGATAAGAGAAGAGGACACAGGAATGTCAGTTAAGAGCTGTGGACAGCTCAGCAGCAAGCAATTAAATGTAAACCTTTGACACAGGCAAAACTGGTTTATAGGTAGCAGAGGAAACAGAAAGGAGGTATACAACATATGTAAGATATTTTTTATACAGGTCATTCAGACATACTTTGGAGTTGGAGGCCAAATAAAAAGAACAAGCTGTAAAGTAAGAAAGAAAATGTACCAAAAGAAGCCCCAAGCGATGTTGCCCTGATTTTCTCAAGTTTTACTAAGCCTTCTGATGTTTGCATTCTTTGCACAAACTTTCTCATGCACTTTAGGTAAATAACTTATTGTTTTGCATTCCTTTATGGAGGACGAGCAACCTGACAGACAGTTGGGTTGCCCAGCGACATTGAGGAGGTGGCACTGTAACCCTCCAATGACACTGGGATTTCAAAAAGATATATATATATGGAGTCAGATGTTTTAATAAAGAGTTTTTTTAGACCAGAGCTGCTCCGTGTCGTTCTTGTGTCTTCCCCCGTGGATGGGTGCAGTAATCCATGGTTCTCTGGGCTTTGTATGGGTCTGTTCCGGCTAGCTGGAGCCCAAGCCCACACGGACCTGCATGGACTGAAGACAAAAGACGAGAAGCGCTCTTCCCCACGTGGGAGCGAGTATCCTGTTTATTGGCTTGTTCTGGGACACTGCAGGCCGCAGCGACCACCCAGGTAGGTAAGAGACTGAACCCTTACCTGGAGTGGGGTTTTATACCCCAGGGATGGGGGCGGGGAGAGAGGACCGCGGCCAATGGGATAACATTGGGGTGGGGCATGGGGAGGGGTGTCCCTGGGGGCAGGCCACCAGGTGTGTGGAAAGGAGTGTATGGGGAGACACCATATGATGAGGAAGGGGAATATGACATACCATACTCAGTAACATTTTTTCCCAACACCTAATACAAAGACCACAACTAAATAAACTATTTAGTGCAATACAACAGATGGGGGTGACAGAGCAAACTTTAGAAAGAGAAGGAAGAAATCAGGAAATTCAACATCATGCTGCTTGGGCACTGCCATCGTGTTCCTTGCAGAAAAATAGAATGGAAAAAGGATGCTTCCTGTAACCATTTCCTCCCCTGACTGAAGCCAACTGCCTGAAGACTCAAGAGAGAGTGGAAAGGTAAGTATAACAGCAGGGAGAATGGTAAGTGCTAGAAAGTATGCATTGTATTGAATAGTTACTGAGACTTTTTCCCATGTTAGTGTTCTTTATTTATTTTCTTTTGTCTTAAATGAAAAACATTTGAAAGGCTTTATGCTTCCCTTTTTCTTCCCCTCTCTTATTCCCTAATTTGCTGAATTTGCAGTAGCTTGCTTAGTTCCTAGAATGCAACTTTAAATTTCTCCTGACGTTAAAGTCCTGCTGATACATGAAATGTTGAAGGTTTTTTTCTGCCTTTTCTGCAGAGAGTGATTTTTTCACGAGTCAAAGTCATAGATCATTCAGTGTACCTGCCCCTGTTAGTGTACTCCAGAACTTGGCAAGCAGAAAAACATTCTGCCTTTTTGAACCAACACCTAAGAAATTCAGGATCAGTTTTCATCTTTCAAAACATGTACCATTTTGAAATGCAGGCATATGATGCAAGCCCACATTTGGGGAAAATTGATGCTGTCATTGGGCTCCCTTCCGAACGGGAGCAGTGAAGCACTGCTGCAAGACAAAGAGTAAAAGCACCCCAGTGACAGAACACCAGCCAGCCACTCTTTTGAAGTGGGTTTGTTTAAACCTGCTACTGTAATGAGCTCACCAAGGATGACTGGAAGGCTTTTAATGCCAAAAAAGCCAAGTTTTACTGTAGCAGGAGCTACAGTAAAATTCTTTTAATAAAAAAAAAAAAAAAAAATTAAAAAATCAGTGCAACTCATAAAGACAGGTTAGAAATAAAAGAGCTCAAATGTTGTATTCCTTTGTGGCACAGAGAGTCTCCTGCCTTTTAGCCACTCTATCAGTGGTTGCCAAGAGTGGCCCCACCTCTTATTAAGAAATTCTCTATCTGAGGTGCTATCAGGACTTCCCATACTTCACTTGAGAGTGCTCACAAACTGATTCAACTGCCCTAAAGGTTTTAATTTCCTTTACCACCACCTAACCTGTTCAGTGTAAGTTCAGCCCAGAGCAGGGAGTTTAAATACTACAAAGCTTCAGCCACCTAATCTGCATGAAGTATTTTCCATTCTCTTCAATCATCTTTCAGCATGAAAGTAGCAGGTATCTGAAGCAGCAAGATAGCCTGTCTTTGTATTAGCATCAATCTAAAGAGTGTTCCTTGAGAAATAGTTCATTTCAAACTGAATATTGCAGTAATAAGCACTGACCAAGCATTATTTTCTATCAGGTAGTTTTCAATATCTGTCACAAGCTATAGAACAGAACTCCCCAGAGAAAAATTAGCATTCAGGATTGATGAGTACAAGAATAATGTATGAAACTGAATAGGCTAAAGTCCATAGAAATCATGGCAGAAGTATGGATTTTACAATATATTCATTATATCATGTAACCATTTTCTTAACTGAGTTTGGCAAATAACCCAACACAGGCGAAAAAATGTGGTTTAGATATTTAACTAGAGAATGCATAGAGTGCAATTGTTTTCATGCTAAAATGGCACAGCATGTGTTAGTGTCCAGGGTTAAACAGGCATGTTTTGAAATGTAAGTGGTCAAACATGTTTCACATTATGATCACTCTTCAGTTTAAATATTTCAGATGTGGTTTTGTTCTACAAAATTGGACACTGGCAACAAAAGAGCAGTTTCAGATCTGGTTCTTACAGGTAAGCAATTTCAAATGTCTTGCAGCAGGCACAGTCATTCCCACTTGTCCATCAACAAGTTTTAAGCATTACTTAGGATTTTTTTCCTTTTCTTTCAAAGTGTGTTAGAAAAGAATCTATGCAAATACTTTCAACAACTGTATTTTATTGGAGCCAGGGAAAAACTACGTGATCTGAATTTGGAAAGATCTTCTGTCACTGATATAAAATGCATTTTCTGGCTACCTTGATGAAATCCATAGGCATAATTCATCATTGTGTGACTATTCAGTGCAAGACTAAGTGATGTCTTCTTGGATAGTGACAGGTTTTTTTTATTTTTTAGTGAATAATTAAAAATGTAAAGTAAAAATTAAAATAAATTATCAGAAAGAATCTATGTAGACATGTTCCAACTAATATACCTTTGGATTTGCCTTGAAATCCCTGAATTATATCTCTGTAAAATTTCAGAAAATTTATGCCTTACAGGGACAAAACTGTATTTTCATTCCACACAACCAATTTTCTATCTGCCTATGGTTTATTTTAACCCATCCCTTCTGAAAAGTTTTCCTTTTGCCTCCTCCTTCTATGGTCCTTTCCTTTAACCCATGCATAGCAGGTGTGAAAAAACAGTGCTGTGAAAACTTACACCAGCTTTCTGACATAATCACTCCTTTGGCAACTGCCCAAATCTCTGTGCTCCTCAGGGAAAACAGGTGCTTGTTAGGAACATTCATCATATGTTTTCTGTCACAAAGAAATTTTAATTTTTAGGATTTTTCTGTATTGGAAACAGGATACTGGATTCTAACATAACCAGACTGAGTATGTCAGGCCAGTCCGTGCTGCAGTGATATTTGCCTTTTTGTGCTGGAATATATGTCACTTTGAAAGCACTTAGAGAGGCAAATAAGGAGGATTCAAAGGCTGTTGCACATTTTAGCAGCCTAAATAGAAAGTACTGCTGGCTTATACTAGCTCTAAATACTGATTATACTGTTCTAAATTGGCTTTGCCTGCTGCCTCAGAGACCACTGGTTGGTTTGGTACGTTCGTAAAATGGGCTTTATTGCCCTGTTGTGTCTTAATCCGGTCATTTCATCACTGTTTTTAGTCAGGTGTCCTGCGATGTCAGTGGCTCCAGGGCGTTTCCTCGCTCATTTACCTTGCGGCAGCAGCTGCCCTGAGCCCTCAGGTGCTGCCTCGAGTGCTGATGTCAGGGCGGCCGTGGGATGCAGCTGGCAGGGGCTGTGCGGAAGCGGGGCCTGCAGTGCGGTCCCCCTCAGGTCTGTGGAGCGCAGGTCGCAGCAGGACTGAGATGCCGTGCGGCTGCTCCCAGCCAGGGCTCGCTGCTGTGCCCCCGGAGCTGTGCGCCCTTTTCTCGGCCTGGCCCGGGCTCCGGAGCCGCCCCAGCTCGGTCCCTGCCCAGGCGGGTGCCTGGCCCTGCTGGCCCTGCAGGGACAGGGCTCCGTGGGGAGGCACGGCTGAGCCTGCGGCAGCACAGGGGGGGCCGCTGTGTCCCAAGGCGCGTTTGCATTGTTTGAGTCCCTTCTGCAGACTCAGCCTGCAGCAAAGGGGTGCTTTAGGGTCCTTTTATAGTCAAGTCCATTTTCCACATGCCTCCCCACAGTCGCAGCTGTGTCAAACACAATTTGTCTGTACTACCGCGGCGCTTTAGTTTTCTTATCCTTTTATAGAACTGCCCATAGCATATGCTGCTCTATATGCTTCACAAAAGTGAAGATAGTGTGGCACTTGGCTCTGTGAAGCTACTAAATTGGTCACCACCAAAGCACTGAGAGACATGAAACTAGGCTGCTGTAATCTGCAGAGGGAGCCTTTCTCCCGTTTGGAAGCACGGTGACCTGCAGACCCACCGAAAAAAACAGCAGTTTGCAAAGCCTCTGTTCTTCACTGGAGGATGCCAGCAGAAGGAGGGAGGGGAAAACGGCAAGCCGGTGAAGGTATTAATCACTCCTAGTGTGTGAAGACTGGGGTGGGGGGAAAAACTATCATCAAAAAGAATGCTTAACCACTTTGCTGCTCCAGATGAATTGATTTAGACTCAAGTTTTTTCGGTATGACTACAACCTGATTGTTAAGAGAGGTCATATCTAAACTACAATCATTGATACCTCAGAAAAGAGTAAAATTTTTACTGGCTGACTCAAATCCCATGCACTTCAACAAGACAAGATCTTGTTTTTCAACAGTATGGGGAAAATCCCACATCATACTTGGAGCTTACTCCAAGATTGCAGGGTCCTTAGCAGTCTAAAAATATGATCCAAAGTACTTACTTTTTTTTCAACCTGTACTGGAAATTACCTTCTCTTCTTTTTAAATTAACAACTATCCTGCTGGTAAAGTAAGTTAATAGATTATTTTTCTGCTATATTCAAGTCGCATTCTCAGGTGGTGACACCTCCCTGGTTTTTTTTTGTTTGTTTGTTTGTTTTTGGTTTTTGTTTTTTTTTCACTCTGCTATTTTTTAATTTGTGTGAGATTTTTCCTGAATTTCATTTGAACTAAAATTCCACTCATCTTTAGTGAAGAAAAAAAGATGAAAGTACAGCTATGTGAGCAACATATCGGTATGGTGTGGGTGTGCCTGTAGGTTATGTGGTGCCACCTTATTTTAAAGGAAGTTGTCTCTTTTGTCAGATATATGGTCTTCGTCAGAGATTTTTGGACATAGCAGTAATGAGGATACAAGGAAGCCTTCTGTCTTTTGCTAGCCACAGGTTCACAGGCTGTATTAATAGATAGGATTAGTGAAGAATAGGTCAGAAGGCTGCAAAGCTTCTGTCCCTTGAGATTTCCTTCTTTAGATCATTAGTCTTACTGAGGGCTCCCTTGAATACAGCGAGCAGAAACTGAGGAAAAGGCTGGAACCATTTTATTCACCAGGACATTCTGGGGAAGGGTGATTTCTGCATCAGAAGCGCCACTGAAAATGTCTGTCCAGTTTTCTGCACAGGCACCCTGGAGGAACAACAACATCAGTTTTCTGACCAGAGAGGTGGCTGTAACAGAGCAAGGAGAGACTATCATAGGTTTCTATCTGTTGGCTTTAGGTAGGTATTTGGCTTGGGTGTGAAAGAAAACTCTTAAATAGATGTTGTTGTCAAATTCAAAGTGATTAATTTGGGTTTTATCCCTAATGGAACAGGATGGTAGAAAATGTAACTTTTTTTTCAGCAATTGCAAGATCAGGGAAGTACATCTTGCTTTGTTAAAAAGACATTTATAATCAATGCAGAAATCTTGAGGACAAATAAATAATCAAGCCTGTAAACTTTCAACTAATGTTCATTAAGCTTAATATGTGGGAAGATAAAAGTACCTTACCAGAAGTACACATTAATTCCATGTTTTCTTGTGTTTTAGTAGCACTGAATAAATGTTCCCTGATTTTCAGAGTTATGGCTGTTGAGAGTCAGTCAGTTGGCATCCTACAATTATCTTCTGGAGAGACACAAAATATGTTTTGTGGTTCTTAATTTTAGTTGTTTGTATTGTTCTTGCTTTAAATTCTGGATGCATGTAGAAGTTGACTTCTTCAAGTAGGATCTAAGAAAGGTCGAAGTACTAGAACCTTATCCTGTGTTAGCAGTCACAATACCAAGTGTTTCTTTTACTTCTGCTGAAAGACAGCTATAAGTGTATAACAGGGATTTAAAAATGGCTCTCAGTATAAATGCACTCTGATACCACTGTAAGTTTTTTTTTTGTTTGTTTGTTTGTTTGTTTGTTTAAATACTATCTATTTTGGGCAGACTTATTGCCTAATATAAGGAAACTTTACAAAATTTCAGAGTGCAAGCATGCTAGGTAATAAAAAATTTCAACCATAAAACCTCACAGAAAAATAGAAGAAAATTTAACTTTTATTAAACCTGTTCTTCTAAACAGATTTAATAATGTACAAGCACATACAAAAATGTTTCTGTTTTAAAACGATTGGCCTAACAATTTTTTTTTATTCTTAACTTATTACATATTTCAATTAACTTATTAGCCCTCTGCTTACATTTGACAAAGGCCTGTGGAAGTTAAAATGTTAAATGCTAAGTATTTTAATATGTTTACATGAGACTTTCTTATTTTTATCTATAGAAACTAGGGAAAGTTTTGCTTAGAACAAAAACAGAGATTCTTGTAGAAATATGTACAGCTTCTATCTTAGGAGAGTGGCTGTAAGGTAAATCAGAGGTATTCCAATTTATCCCCACTCTGCTCACATCTGCGTTTCCCCTGGTGAATGGCTGGGAAATGTCTGCACCATCAGCTGAAGAATTAAGCATTTCCCTTAAGACTAGAAAGAACATCTTAGATCAGCAAGGCCACTCCCCTACTGAGACAATGTATAATCTCATTTACATAGCTATTATGCTCCCTCATATAACTGGCTAGGGGTTTTTTTGGTGTTGCTAACGCTCTTCCAATTGAAAGCATGTTCCTGATTTTGTTTCTCTGTTGGATAGGAGCCTTCACCTAAATTCCTAGCTAATGTGATCACAGCAACTTTATGCAATTTTTGGTCACTCCTTTTAATTGAAATAAATTTTTGCCTGCGAATGACATCCTATAGCCAATCTATGTTCCTGAAGGAACAATCATACCTTGAGTTCTGCCTCTGTATTCCTATATTAAGTAATTGAGGGAATTTTATTTTGTTGGTTGATTGATTGGGGGGCAGGGGGTAATTATATTTATCTCCTCTCATAATATTTTTTCCCCTGTCATCCCAGCAGCCTTATAGCCAGGACTGAATGCAGCATCCAAGAAGGGTCTTGCCATCACTATTCACATTCATATTTACACTCTATCAACTCTACTGATCCCTCCTGGTATTGCCTCTGCATTACACTGGTAGTTCAGACTTCTTCCATCAATCAGCCAGCAGAGATGTTCTCTGGTAGTGATGTCACATCTTCTAGCAAATATCTAGGTGCCTGAGCCTTTAGGCTATTTGGGTTTGATTTCTTCAGATCCTTCAGCCAAGCTTACAAGTGCTTTGCATGTCATAGCTGCTGTTCTTGAAACTTACCTCAAGGTTCAAAACTTAAGTTCCTTTTCTTGCAGAGTATGTATAACCAGCAGAAGCACTACTCCAAGTTAAGTGTAGTGTATATCTGGTTAAAATTGATGGGTGTAGGTGTAACTTTTGGAAATTATAACTTTTGAATAAATTTGTTAGTTATACGTAAATCAGGAAAGTCCTAATTTTTTTCTCCTCAAAGATCTACTGTCACAGTTCTGCAAACATCAGCCACAGCAATTTATTTGTTGTTAGTTTTATGTACCCTAATAACTCATTCTATCCAGGGAGCTGTAATGTGGCAGAACAAGTTCACTGTCCTACAGACACTCTCTTGCCCTTCTGGCAGCAGAGAAAAAAGGCCAGTCTATGCATTAGCTTCCTGTACCTCTGGTGCTTTAGGACTCTGGCAAGACAGTCTACACTGGCAGAAGTCTATGGATACTTCCTCACACAATACCCCAAAGATGTTTATATTTGATACTCTTGGGTTTTTGGTGGCTTGGAAAATGGCTTCAGTGATTACACTTCTGTAGTTACTAAGTGTTTTCTTCTCTTTTGAATCTAAGTGTGGCAGTGCAGCTTCTTGCAAATTCTGATGTGTCTTTCCAAAACCACAGAGATGTATGTGATTTGTATTAGCATTTATCCAGAAGATGGGGTTCCTCTGAATCTCATCACCTTTGCAGGATAAAGTCCTAAAAATCTAACTATACTAGGCCAAGTCTTCCCAGAGTCACACATCTTGGCAGAATGAATGTCCAAGAGCCATGATCTCACACCTTTTGCTGAGATAAGATCTCTGTATGTCCCCTCCTGGAAATTCTCACAGATGACAGGTAGCACAGCTGTCATTTGTGACAGACAGGACACTGTTGTATATGTTGCATGTGGTACAGCAGCCAGGATGTTTTGGATCCAGGTGAGGGCTCCTCAGCACCTTGCATGGAAGCCTGAGTGCGGTGGTGTTGCACACTGGCATCACGAGCAAACCAGCAGGAAGTGTGTGGTGCATTTTGCAAATGCTGATGGACACTGAGATCCCTGCACTGCTCTTGACACCCAAGCCACTTGTTCCATTGTTCTCCTTGTTAATGCTTTGGCCAGGGGACCAGCAAAGTGGGGGGAAGGTGCGATGCCTGTCCAACAGCACTGATCCATTCTTAGAGGGACTATCTGCAAGTGATAGCAACCGCTGTGTTACCCTGTGCTGGGTCACCTGTGTCAGCATCCTCTTCCTGAAGGCAGCAGTCTGCTCCCATCCTTCCCTTCAATGAGCTCAGAACTGTCTCCAACAAACAGGTGAAAGCTTGTCCTGCTGCTGGGATTACATCTGACCCCTTCTTGCCTACACCATAAGTGGTGCAGTACTGTGGACAATCCTTGTACAGTTTAAATTATGAGGTGCAATTTAAAAGCACTGCCCATTGCTGCTGGCTTCTGGACATGGGGAAAAAAATATAAAGCATTTTTTGCTTCATAATTATTAACTGGAATTCTTAAGTTGGGGCTTTTTCTGTGTTTATACATAGTTTGTTCTCTGTTTCCCCTAGTTTCACTCTTAACTGGGCCTGTTAGAGTAAGTACAAGGCATAAAAGGAAATTTTAAGTCAATAGGAGAGAGTATTTATCAGAGGGCAAATTCCGACTTTTTGTGAGTGTGTCAATCAGAAAGGCATGCTGAGTGCATTACCAATCCCATCAGAACAGACCACAAGATCCAAACATGCCTTTAAAAGGCACACACTTCCGAATGGTAATAGTAAACTGTTACTTGACAAGTGACAGAATGGGTGTTATTTTGGAGGTTTGTTTGACAGATAAATTTGAGAAGGTGGGAAAGGAAACAAGCTTTTCACAGAACATTCATCCCCAAAATTATTGCATTTATTGAACAAATAATCTGTCCATGCTTTGTCAAGTCTGAAACAAGATGACTCTTTTCCTTCCTGCCAGAACTGGCAATATGCCCTGGACAGGTTATTGTGTGTGTATAATTGGCAGCGAAGACTGAAAACAGAGTAGGGTCACTTCATAGTTGCAATAGTTAATGATAGCTTTGCAAATTCTCTGGATTTTATCACTGTTTTAATTAAAATTTTCTGGGCGGAAAATCTTTTGCAAGCAAGGCTCTTCTGATAGGCATTTATGCTTGTGTATGTGAAGTTGTGTAAGTAACTGATTTCATGCATGCCTGCTCTGCATTAAGATGCTCAATCCATTTTCTGTCCTAGAGAAAGGTTATTTGCTGAGGAAAGAGCTTAGTTTGTCTTGTGACACTGAGCCTCACCTTTTGCTCTCACTTCTTCAATTCTTCCACTTAAGGCTTCATATATATTTTAAACTGTGTATGGCTGAGTTGTAACACCCATTTTTCTATTTCAGTCTTGCCAGGTTTTACAAGTAAAGACTGTGCAACAATGTCTAAGAAGAGCAAGTCTAAGTAGAAGGCATAATAACCTATTTTGGCTGGGCACAGGTGAACTATTCTATTGGAAATGTGGATGACCAGCTCAGAGCTATCAATTCACTTGTGCCCAATTTAGTTCTTCAGAAACAATGTTAACAATGCAACTGCATGCAGTCTCAGGTGCTTATTGCTTGTTCAATGACCATCTCAGGTACATGAGAGAAAAGTAGGGCATGTCTGAATGCACAGGCTTGTGTGATTTGACAGAAATATTTGTAAAATTATAATGTACTTTTTCAATATTCTTAAACAATCTCAGTGTTCTCAGTTGCTTTCAGCAGAAAGATTTTCAGTCTCCTTAGTTGCTCTTTCTGGCTACTTTTTTGGTGCCTTCTTTGCATGGACTGGTGGGCATCACACTGACACAGGAGTTTGTGAATAGCTGAAGGGCTGCCAAGCAAGCTGACTTTCACCAGCTTGCTTAGCAGCTCTTCTGTTCCTCTGTAAGAAATAATGGATAACAGCACCAGACTCCCTTTGTGGAGTGCTTTTGACATCTGTGGATTAAAGTGCTACCTTAGGGAGTGTTATTCCAGGAGAAGGATTACTACTGAATTATATAGGGTCAATCCAACATTTTTAATACTGCTGTCCATCCTATTCCTCCTACCTCACAATGTTTGCAAAACCACTGAAGTATTTGCATATTGTCTGTGTTTCTTGCCACGTCAGAAGATCTAGCATCTCTCTGATGAACAATTCATGTCAGACTGTGCTATGGGAAAGATGTGGTGATCCCTCTCTGAACCTTATGCTGGGAGGCAGTGCTCAGTTTCTACCTAGCTGCTATTTTTTTTCCTCTCTTGCCACATTTTGACCTCCGTTGAAATCTGTCTTTTTTCACCAGGATTGCCTTAGTATGCTGGGTTTGGATTTTGGGGTCGGGTTGGTTTTTTTTCTGCATACTCTTATGAGTGAATATTAGTGACAGATTGCAAAAGATGGAACAAGTTCCCTCAGTTGTTTCTTTTCAATCTTCTGTTTTACTGAGATGACACCTGGTAACATGGAGGCACTTCAAAGTTCAGAGGTTTCTTGCTGAACTCTTAATCTACCTCTGATGTCCCCTGAGGCACACACTACCTGAAATGCAGTTGAGGAGATCTCTGCCCTCAATGAGAGTGTCAGAGCTATTGCTGTGTTTGCCTTGCATTTTCAACCTTCTTTCCTGTTATGCTGTCAGGACTTGGGGGAGGAAGGGAGAGGGGGTTTTTGGTTTGAGCTGTTCTTTCGGTTGGGGGTCATTTTCTTTTTGGGGTGGTCTGTTTGGGATTTTTTAAATCAGTCAGTCAATACAGACAGCAACCCAGACTAGAACATGTATCTGATGGCACAGAGATCCAGTGTCCCATAGTGACTACTGTAGTTGACAGCACTTTTATGTGACCACTGATTTTGTTATTGCATGGTTTACTAAGAACTGGTTTTTTTTGTTTTTTTTTTTTTTGTTTTTTTTTTATCTGAATTAATATGGTCCACTACCCAGACAGACCATTTTAGGGACTGGTTATGCCAGGGCAGGTTCTCCACTGTTTTGCTTAAAAGGACTTTGCCTACCTGCAGAAATAATACCTGCTCTGTAACCTTATCTCTCTCAATGCTTCCTTCATCTCCAACCTCAGTTTGTGAATGTAGTTCCCAAAAATTATCACAAGTACTGTGTCTTTCTCACCTCTCATTGCTCTAAAATGTGCAGTGTTGTTTGATGTTTTTTGCTCAAGTTCTTCCTTAAGACACGTTAACTGAAAACTCCCTTACCCTCCAGGCTAGGGGGAATTTGCTCTGTATATTCCCAGGAAGGGCAGGAGTCTGACACTGTGAGGGTAGCCCTCCTATCCATTACACTGCACTGGCAAAATTTTGCTCTTTACAAAGGAGGTGCCATTTTATTTTGTCTGCCATTCTAGCACTATGTCTTCATATGGACAGGGAAAAATATTTCATACTTACTGCCTTGATAACTATCTAACCTTGCAGAGGGTAGAACCAACATACACAAGCAACACAACTCCCATGTTTGCACTGCAGGCTATTCTCATTCATTCCCAAAGCCTTCCTCCCCCAGTGCCCTGCTCTGACTATTTATAATACCTAGACTCAAACAAAAGTCAGAAAATCTCTGAGTTAGAGTGCATGCAGTTGTTAAAAACAAGACTTGATTAGGAAACATTGTCACCTAGTGGCCAGAACAAGATATATTTATTATTGCTGATCTTGTAACAAGGTATATATAGAATGTATGTGTGTAACTCAGTGTATCATCACACCAGTGACTATTTCTGGTCAGTACCATACGCTGACATTTCAGCACAGTTCAAATACTCTTCAGTAAACCATGTGCATTTACTAAACAAGGTAGAGCAGCAGCAGCTTGGAAATGCTGCAAAGAGAAACTATTAAAAGTAAATTGCTCTACCGTAGAAGAAATTCATAAAGCCATACAGAAACTGCCCCATCAACCATCTCCCTCCCCCTCCAAAGTATCCAGAGCACCTCACTGAGAAGTATCTGTCCAGTCTCTTTCTTTACAGAACAAGTGCCTTGCTCTTTGGCATTTCATCTCCTGAGACTCCCACATGGTCTGGAGATTGAGAGGCAATTTCCTCCCCTCCCTTCCTAGCCACAGCGGCCTGGCAGTGAAATGCTGGATTCTTGACATTGAAGTGGTGATTCCCGAAGGAAGGCAGCTGCCCTCTTGCTACAGCATTAAACCTATCAGCCATCTTTCATTACACAGACTCCTTTGAATATCAAGAGATGCTGTGCAGAGCCATCATGTCACATCCCTCTTTATTGTGTTTGTTCATCTCTTGCTGAGTCAATATACAGCAGCTTTATTCTGGGGTATCTACTGTTTGTGCCTGGGCAGAGGGCTGTGGGTCAGCTCTTTTCTTCCTCACCTGGTAATGTTGTAACGTGGCATAAGCCATCAGGTGTTGCATTCCTTATCCTGTCGTAGGCAGCAGACACTCAAAAGTGGTCATGTCTTGCTCTACCTTGCCAAGGTGGAGTGAGGCCACCAATGCCATAAGTGGCAGAACTGGTTTGTGGGATAGAAGCAGGAGCCAGTGGGGAGCCAGGTGCTGCCTGACCTGCTGTTCAGACCTCCACTCTCTTAGCTGGCTAAGCCCCATTTTCATCACTGAACCTGACACTTATCAATACACTTTCTGTTAAAAGTCATTGATCTCTACACATCTACGCAATTTCAAAAAGTGGGATTCAAACCACCAGGGTCTTGCACTGATGCGCAGAGCAATAGCTGTGGACATTTGGAAACTCTAGGTCTCTCCAGCAGAGTAAGTGTCTGACTTTCACCAGCTTTACATTTATCTCCCTTGTGTTTTGCTCACATACTTAGACACATACAAGCTGGGCATCTCTGTTCCTGGAAAGTAAGAGAGAATGCAACTTTCTGTAAAATAAAATAAAAGAGACTTTGAAGTTCTGTTCCAAACATTCTCTTCATATGGATTATCATGTGCATTACTGACAAATATTCCCATCTGGGACAGACTTTGCTGCAAGGAGATCCTAGATTGTTCTAAGAGAAGAAACCTAATTGTATTAGCTGCACTTTTCTAAGGAGAACTGATAAAGCAGCCCTCCGGCTACATGCATGAACTTTCTGTATCCATTATCGTATATGAGGAATTTAAACAGCTGCAGATTTTGGCAGATTGTTTGTAATCTCTGCTCCACTCTACCAGTCTTTCTTCCTTCCTATTTTCCCAGGTGAAACACTTAAAAGTTTCATCTATCCACTCAAGAAAAAAACTTCAGGTCCACTTTTGACCCTTAAATGGTGCATCTTCAGCAGGTGTAGCAGCAGCTCTTTGTGTTTGTTCTGTTTTATTGCTGCACTCAATTACTCACTTTCTCCTACCTCTGAAATGTACCCAGCTGCTCAAAAAGGTTTCATGCATAGTTTTCTAGTTGGTAATCTGGTTTAATATAATTCCAGTGGAACAAAAGGGAATTTTAGAAGATATGTCATACACTTACACACTCAACAGCTTCTTTCTTTGTTTGCACTTACACACTCAACAGCTTCTTTCTTTGTTTGCTTTTTGATTTCATAGAATCATAGAATGGACTGAGTTGAAAGGGACCTTAAAGATCATCAAGTTTCATGAATTTAATTTTTTTTTCCAGGTTGGTTGTCTTGGTTTGGAAACAGCATTGTGATTTTTGTCCTGTATAAACAAAGACATCTTCTACAGCCTACGGACTACCTCACATTTAACTTGGCAGTGTCAGATGCCAGTATCTCTGTGTTTGGTTATTCACGGGGCATCATTGATATCTTCAATGTCTTCAGAGACAATGGATTCATTATCACATCAATATGGACTTGCCAGGTAAGACTGGATTACACTTAATTAGACAAAAGGAGTGTAGCTATTTCTGTGGGTGTGCTGTATATAAATAACCAGACAGCATGAAAGGAGGTAGTCACTAACCCTTCAAAAGGAGTGTGTTCTCTTTTGTTACATCTATAAATCTATGCATTTGATTGATGCTTCACCAGTTTTCAGTGTGTTTTTTTCCCGTGTATTAGCAACAGTTCTTACTAGTTTGGTGTATTTTACTTCATGTCAGAGCTCACACTCATGTTGGAAAAATCAAGGCACAGGCTGTGCTTGTCTTCAGGTCACCCGAAGCCAACCTGGTTGCTGCTTAAAGACAAATGTTGAATTGCCAATGTTGACTCCTGCTTGACAAGGAGTGTAGAGCAAAGCCTCCACACAGTATTTGGGCATAACCATACACTTAAGCATGCAATGTTTTGCACTAACTCAGTTGTAACTCTTCAATCACATTTCTAAACTCTTGGTTGATTCACTGCCTGTGGTAAAATGAGTGATTTAACTTTATGGCACAGCCATCCCTGATCTTGGAGGCAGCTCTTTGTTGGAGTACTTGGAAAAAGTTATTATTTTTAATTCCAAAACATACCTGTGTGGGCAGAACATAAATGCACTCCATGGACAGATAGGCACAAAGCTGGCTCCCTGGTGCTTTCAGCAACATCTGTGAGAAAGATTTTACTGTGTTTCATCAGGGAATCAAAAATCTGAAAATGAGAGGATAGCCTACGGCAAGGTGTAAGAAAGATCCTGATAAAGGAAAAGGGAGAGAAAAATAATCCTCTTTTCTTGGCTGCTTGCTTTTTGGTTTTTTTTTTTTTAAGGAGGAAGTTGAGGTATTGTGCAACTTAGATGAAAGAACATTTACCGGTCATGTCCCCTCCATTTCAATAAAAATATTCTGTTTATGCAGAGAGGAAGACTTCCTTTAGGAGACTGATTAACCTAGAAGCTGTAGCTTGATCTAAAAAATTATTATTTTATTGTTTAAAATGTATCTCTATAGTCATTTGGCAGAAAAGGATTTATCAAAATGAAGCTATTTCCTCAGCAAAATCACACCCTTTCTCTAATGAGATCACCTACAGTTGCAATCTAAGGTTTGTTGAGCAGAAACTCTGATTTTTTTCATTAGTGGAAAACTTTGAAGTCATTAGATAAATAAACACATACCTGAAAACTGTAAGATTCACACCCATATTTGGAATTTAACAGATGCATATTTCCCCCCTCTTTCAAGGAAAGTTGGAGCTATAACTGAGAAAGGTAAAATCTGCATCTCCAGGTTCAGTTCTAGCTTTGTTGCAGATTTCCTTTGTAAAACAGGGTGAGCCATTCAGTGTGAAATCCTGACCCTACGCCCTAGGTCAGTGGCGTAACTCACAAGGTTGAAGGAGGTAACATTGAATGACCTTTCTGCATTCCTACTCCAAGCTCTTTCAGAGTCCTGTCTGTACTGTGGCTCCTTTTTTTGGGCTGTAAAAAACAGCACACAGAGGAATTGGCAGGGCATGGCACACTGTCTCTGCATCTTGGTTTGCATGGGAACTTCTGTCAGCAGCCTTACAGATTTCTTTCATGATGCTTCTGCCTGGGAATCCCTCCTTGGCTGACTTGGAGCTACTAAGTCTTGTTATAATGATCTGACTTTTTTTTTTAAGATTTAAAAATATTGGGATAGAGGGGTGCTTGAACTTTGTGAGATAGATGTGTGTTTAATCTTGCTGTACTTGAACTGCCTTTTCAAAAGGAGAAGTGGTCCATAACATTTTTAGAGTACCCAGATATTTCGTTGGTCCGAGTGTGTTAAGTAATTGGGTTTGGATCTTCATGTTTTAAACAGCATTCATGTGTAAAGTTTGGATATCAAGCAAAGTTTTAAGGTATTGAGATCCAAAGACTTTGTGCAGGACACCAATAATGCATTGGCTTTTTTTAACACTCTGATTTGCAAAAAATTAAAGTTTCTGCTTTGGTAGTCCTCTGTAGGCTCTAGAGGGTAACACTAACCATTCCAAATATGAATTTATACTGTTATTAATACTAATCAAAAATGAATGGTAATCTAGAAAAGTCAATTTGTACTTTGAATTAAGTTTGGATTTGTTGTGGCTTGTTGAGTGGTCAAGCTGGTTTTGGCTTATTGAGAGAATATCATGTAGGATTCCTGTTTCCATTGAGATTTTGTTCTGTCTTGGAGAACCTCAAAAACATGTGTAAACCCTGACAACCATCTACTTGATTAATAAACTTGATAAAACAGAAGCCATTGATGAAAAAATAGGTTCTGGAAATAGAGTGGCTGGATTCTAGTAAGAATACTGTGCAGAAATAGCAGGAATCTTCTGTGCATAAAAAAATAGATGTGAAATCTTCCATGTATGTGTGGGCAGCCAGCACAAAGGTAATTCTGAAAATGTTTAATGTTGACCAGCAATAGTGTTTTGATTGCTGTAGTATGAATTAGTAATTTTCCCAGAAGGGGTCTCACAGGTAGAACATGAGGAATGAGGACCTTTGTGCCATGAAGGTAAAGCCCATGCTTTCTGTCAGGACTGGCTGAAGTCAGTGTCTCTGGCTCTCCTCATGCAATCAGGCTCCTCTGCAAGTAGCTGGGGTGGCACTTTGCATACACGACCATGGCTCTTTCCTTAGCATGGCCCATGTGTTTTCCTTTACTTGGTTTGTTTTGCTGAGTCCAGAGGACAGCCTTATTTGGTTTTCTGTAATAGTCTGGTTCACTACACATTTGCTCCTATTGATCAGCTTCTGCTGTCAGGTATACTTAGGAAAATTTTATTTTCCCAAGCAAGACTGTCATTTCTGCTTATGAAGAAATTTCATTAGCTCACCTCACTTAATCCACCTAACTATTTTGTTTTCCTCTGACTCGGGTTTCCTTCTGTGCCCTCGAGTAACATTTTTCAACATTAAGGTTAAACATCCTTGGCTGCCATGGTTGAAAGGAGTGGAGGAAAGGTAGACAAAGAGTACTTCTCTCAAAACAGCCTGGTCTTTGAAAACTCTCTGTAACAAAAGATGTATCTCCAGCTACCAGGACAATCTCACTGCATACCTGCTAAAAGGGACAGAGAGGAGTTCTCCTGTTCTCCTCCTCTGTATGGAAGAAACAACACTTTTCTTTCTCATGCCAAACATTATTTTTGAGTCTGACAGGGCTCTTCTCTCAGGAATGAGGTTATATGGTACGTCTGTATCCAAATGCTGCCTCTACTGAATGCTCTGTACAAATACAGTTTTCCAATGGTGGCTTTTGGAAATCTGCTTTTATACCTCTGCTTTACCACTGTCTCATTCCTGAACTGGACAGAGGAAGGATAGTCAGTTTCTGGCTCATCCATTTTTTAGCCTCTCCCAATATGATCAGTAAGTAAACTGGTTCATATGGTAAATTTCAGGTCAGGGAATGTAACCCAGTGACCAAGAGCCATCTGTTCCCCCATTGACCATATTCCTAGTGAAAAGCTATCTCAGAATATATTTTTGTCCTTCACATATTTTTTTATTTGTATGTTCTGCTGAACCGGAAGTTGCAGTGAAACCAGTAAGTAACACTGTGTGCAAATGCTCTGACATGTAGGAAGTAAAGAAATACTCATTCTCAACAGGCAAATATGGCTTCTTCTGAGCTTTATTTATCAAATGACAAAGTTTTTATTGTATTTTTTAATCATGTTTCAAATATAACAAAAGATGCAGATTTCAGGAGGCCTCTACTGAGGGAAAGCATTGTAACCTATCTGAACTCCATAGGTACATTGCAGTCATGTCTGAAAATAAGAATGAACTATGGAGTGCCTTAGAATTTGAAATCCTTCATAATCCTGGTACTTCAGTTTAAATTTGTTTCCAGTAGTTCACTTTTCTAATTTTTTAAAATTATTTTTGATAATGCAGTTTGGTTATTTAAGCATTAATTTTTCAAAGATTTAAATGCTTTACTATGAGGATCAAGAAAACTGACTGTTCCTATCATATGCTCACTCTGTTGGCATAGGCTTCTTTTAAAACACATTTCTTATTTCTGACTATTTCTTAGGTGTAAGATGTGTCTGGGCTGTGCACCCCAGAGCACACGGTGGGTATCTCCAGGTCATGGTACTGTCACAGACATACTCTTCTCCCTGATTTGCTGACTGATGCTGTTACCACAGATGCACTCACCTCACTGTCAACCCAGTCCATCTGGCTGGTCAGATGGTGCCAGAGCACCTCCAGCAGATCTGTCTCTGCACAGAAACATGCTCTGGAGCAGCCATTTTGTAAAAAGTTCCACTTTGAGGTATTAGTGAGCACCAGAGTAGCTTGTGTGACAGGATCCAGCTCACACTGACTGTCTCTGCAGCCTGCCCTCACCATCACAAGGACCAGCCTTCAAGGACCTGCCTTCTGCCTCACAAAGCTGCCTCATGTTGTGCAGAATAAGACACTGAGGGGAACAAAACAGAGAGAAATGACTGTTTTATCCTGTGGCTGGGTTTACTACAAAGCAGGGAGGAAATCTGATTTTGAAACCTGCAGTGCTTCCATGCTTCACACAGCACTTCTTTATTGCTGTCTGGCATTCCCTGGACAGGAGCACATGGCAATGTGGTGGTCAGCAGCAAGCCCCACACTGCACACAGGTATTGCTCTACTCTGTAAACCCTAATATCCTCATGCACAGTTTGCCTGACAGCACCAGATCTGTGGAGTATGTGCATCCCAAAATGGCATGGTGTGGCCAGGAAGTCAAAATTATCTGGAAGCACCAGACTTAGTGTGTATGCATTGAGGAGTAAGTGGCCCACAGATGTCTGGGATTTCTTGAACTTAGCAGATTTTCCAGATTGTGGTGGTGTAGCAGATCAAGTTGCCATCTGAAATCCCAGATAAATAGGATTGTCTACGAAAAGCTAAATTAGATGTGCAAAATCCCTGTTTTAACAATGCTGCTTTTGGACAAGGAGGGTTCCCTTCCCTCCAGTGGATCTGACACTAATGTAGGGAGCCTCTTTTAGTCTCTTTTAGCCCCAGTATTTGTTTGCTTTAGCAATTGCTGGGCACCCCCTTATCATGAATAGTCCTCGGTCTGTGTTCCAAGGTGAACCCAGCTCTCCCACACAGTTCATGGGGGTAAAGGGGGAATGGGTCAGCGATCCCTCTGCTTTTTACAATGACACTGCTTAATTTTTAAAAGGTCTTGTACAGTTAAGGGAAGGAAATGGCTGTGAATACCAAGGAATCACAATCATTTGTGTTGAGAAGTAAAATATGAAAAATCAAGCAGAGGGCAAGACACGTCCAGCACCTTGCTCTGTTGGCTTCCTTAGGAGCTTCATTTGCTCACCAGCTTTGCTACCTCCAGTCTAGGAGCAGAGCTCAGAGCCACAACCCTCCTCTCACCAGGCAAGTGACCAAAGCCTGCAAAGCTGAGAACATTGGCCCTTGCCCCTTTTTGGAGATTCAACTTCCAGCCGCTCCCTCTTGCTAGCCCCTAAAAAAACTCCAGTGTTTTGGGTGTTATTAAATATCTAGGTCTCTCTCATGACATTTCTGAGAAGAAATGATGTCCACCTTTTGTAAAAATTGGAACTGAATATCTGAAACTCCAAAAAGAAAATTGCAACAGTAGGAAATACTGAGAAAAGTATGATGAAAACACATGGGCTCTTTTCAGAAGTTTTGAAGGCAGGACTTTCAATCTTGAATAAATTCTTTTGTGTTTATTAATAGCATTTGCTTTCTCAGAACATGCATTTATCTCTTTTCCTACACATAGATTGTAAAATATTGCTAAATCTTAATAATCCTCTGTAAATTGTCTCATGAATCAAAAATCCTGAAGGCACTTGTGTTCTTATAAACACAGTAAATTTGGAGCACATTGATTTCTGTCCATTTAATATAACTCATCAAACCGACCAATTGTTTATGTAGCTAGACTATTGACTCTCTTGACTTGGTTAGTGATTTTATGTGTTTTATAAATACCAAGAAAGTGTTTGCACATTACTTTGTGTGGAGTGCTACTCCCTCACATTCTGGGGAGACGAGAGACCAGTGATAGCTCCACAGTCCATGTGAAGTCCAGTAATAAAAGATATGTCAGATGGGAATGGCCAAAATTAAACCTTGCAAGTTTTCTTTTTACTGCCTTCCCAGGACAGCTGCTGGAGGGATTCCTGAGGACAGACAGCCACTACTTCAAAATGTCTGTATGCATTGTTTGTCAGACTTGTTTCAGATTAACCACCCATTCACATAGCTCCATCATCCATTAATTTTTCTCCTACACTTTTTCTGAAACAAATTTATATTGCAATTATGAACACTGGAATGTATCCTCATTCTTGTTTCCTTGCCTACCTGAGGTTTGGATACTGAAATATAAAGTTGCAGAGGTAATAGTCTTCCCTATTTCTTTATTTTTGATCTGACTTCATATAATCTAAAGAGTGTATACATTGCAGTCAAAGAGGTAAAGGCAACTCATGTAGACATCTGTGAGATGAATTTTAATGAGAAAAATACTTCATCTGTAGGAAAGGGGGAAAAGACTGCCTTTGCACAAACAGAATCATTAGCAACATAGAAGATCATTTCAGTATAACTAATGTGACTTCAGAGAAGTTCCACCCGTTTTCATTAGTCATGAATTGTCCTTCATTTTCCTCTAAATGAGTATTTCTGCAGTCAATTGCAACTAATTAGGTAAGTTATATATTTGGTAGTGAAAATTTATGAATGCTCAAACTGTTTCCTTGTTTAATAAGTCTGACATAGCCCCTGCTGGGACACCCAGGCACTGTGTCAAACCACTCACTGCTGCCTGGATTGGGCATTTGTTGCCTGAGAGTGATCCTACAGAACCAGGAATTTACAAAGCCTAAGCTTTGACTTCTGTACTTGCTTTTCCTCTCAGAGGGCTTTGAAATACCCTTTTCTTACTACTCTAAAATAGTAGCCTTCCACATCCTTCTGTGCTGATGTCTAAGATAATAAAAGTTCTCTTTCAAAGAATGCCTTCCATCACTTCATCATTCAGATGTTCTCAATATAAGGCTGAACAAATAATATTCTTCTGACTCCTCTCTGTGTGCCACATACTCTCACTAGCTTTTAAGCAAAAATTCATCTAAAATTAAAATATCACTGTGATAAAATTTGTAAATACCTTTGTTCTGGTTTGAGAAGCAAGACCAGCGGGGCACCCTAAGTCAGAAATACAATTTATTAGGAAAAGGGAAAATGAAATAAAAAGGAAACAAAATACATGCAATAAGAAAAGCCACTGACAAAGTCAGAATACAACCTGACACCCTATGGTGATAGCAGTCCAAGCAGAGTGGTCTCGTTGAAGTGGTGATCCTCTAGCAAAACGGGTCTGACGATCCAGCAGTAGCTCTCACCCTCTGGAAGTCCAGTAGGCAAGCGCTGCTGTGGTGTTCAGAGTCTCAGCTTATATCCAGGTTAGAATGCTTTGTTCCCCCCTCTGGGCGGAGCATCTCACAATGGGATGTGAAAAGGCTTGATGGGCCATTTACAGAAGATTTATCCCCTTTGTGGAAGAGACAATGGAAGCTGCTTTTGGATAGTTTCTTATCAGCTGGCTTATCAACAGAAGATCTCCCATCCCAGTTCTAACGGATGGTAATAGAATACATTTGGTTACATCTTGCTTTGCAGCCCGTGACAACCTTCTATAGTTCTATCTCACTTGTACTCATCTTCTCTATCACAAAAATATATTCCATTAAGTGAGTACACTGATAGTACTTAGGAAGTAAATCATGTCCTGATGTAGATCTTGGGCTGAGGGAATCAATGACAAGATGACTGCTGCTTGCAATCGGCTGTATATAGCATAACACCCAGAACTTCCACACCACAGTCCCGGCAGAAAGAGATGACGTTGTGTCTAGTGGGTTTCCAGATTGGTCTGTAAGGCCAAGAATAAACTGTATCTTTCATACTTCCTTCCATGTCCTCCCTGGTCTACTAGGACTCCTTGGAAATGCTTGTGACTCTCCTGTTATTTTGGTACAGGATCCATAGGGGACAAGAGTATTAAACTAAGAGGAGATCTGTTAGTAGCCATGCAGCTTTTTCAGGTTTTAAAGAAAATAACATGTTTCTGTCTTGGCCACTTAAAGCTGAGCTGGTATCATCACCAACCTGCCCTGCCATTTGCCTAGGACCTTCCTGAGCAGAGGAACAAGTTCAATTGTAGGCATTCAGCCAGCAGTCAGAGATGTCTTTGTATAAACCTGAGGGTAGCTACATAAACAGATTCCTTTTTGTTGGGAAGTAAAGAGGATTGTACTTCGGAGAATGTGGAGGGTCACTTGTAGTCTCTGGGCTGTCCTGGCAAAGTCCATGACCATTGGTACCTCTGATTCCCTTGAGGTGTGTAAACCCCAAGAAACATTTAACATGATATTCTGAAATGGAAAAGAAAATACTTAAAAAAAAAAAAAGTTATTTTAATCTGATGTGCATGGATTTCAGTTATCTACAGCCTACAAATCCAAGCCTTGCCTTCTATGGCAATGTAAAGATGAGACAGATGGCTGTCCTCTTCTTTAATCTGTGTATTTGTTTGTTTGTGTTAATGGTGATGCTGACAATAAACAAGTAGACTCTGAATTAACATCACTACAGTGGAGAGGAGTTTTGGCTCAGGCCCACTGAAAAGAATTTTACAGTGTAGTACAGATGTTCCCAAAGGGCAATGCTAGATTTTCAGATTGTTATCTGATGAGGCTGTGTAAGGAAATTCTGCAAGCAATTTCTATCTGTTCATTAAATGCCATGCCCTCAAGGGCATCCCCGCCAGTGCTGGGGTTGTTGCATTCATAGGTGTGCTCCTTGATAGGGTCAAGTACAACTAGGAGTAGAAACTGCGGCCTGAGAGGCTGCAACTACAGTAGCAAAAGGTCAGCCTAAAGTAAGTATACCTTGAACCTCAATTGATTAACCTGGTAGAGGAAACTGGGTTCCCCAGGTTTATTAAAGCCAAAACTTGACCTGCATATATTAATAGTGGCACTGAACATACATTAACTATATAATATAATTAGTATAATTACATATCTGGAAACAGTATAGTCTAAATACTGCATTCATATTTTTCTATCTTTAGAATAGATGCCATTCACAGAAAGGTTTAATCACTTTATAAGTGCAAAATACTGAATGCCTGATGCTCTCAATTAATGGTTTAAACTCTCTAATCCTGTATCATATCAATTCTCATTGTTTACTTTTACATGGAGGGGCATTTGTGTCAGAGGCCTCTAATGGCTTGGGTTAATGCCATCACCTCTAAGCACAGCTACCCTTGAAGCCTACTGAGACATTTTAAAAGGCAGAATGCAAACATACCAGAACAATGTCTCATGAGCAAAAGATGTCGTGGGAAGCGTAATAAATGGTAATTCTCTTTCACTTCCTGTATTGTAGAAAATCTCAAAGAAACTATCTGAGTGCTTTAGGAACACTATGCATTGTGGGTTTTAAGTAAAATTTTGTGGATACTAATTTTGATTACTGAACTTAGTAGTCCTTCTAGAACCTCTGTGACTAAAGAGTTACTGTAGTCCAGTTGACACATCATAGTATATTTGAGAGATGGGAGAATTATGTTGTCATCAGACTCAAGTGGAAAGTTTGCATTTACTTCAAACTTTAAGAAATTGTTAAATTTAAAATTAAGTTTTTAATTTTAAAATATCTATTCAAAGATATCTACAATTGTTTTTACAAATGTGTTTTGTGAAGATTGATTTAAGTGCTTTTTAATTTATTGATGTTGAATGAGGTTTATTGCCATTATCTATTTACATTATGATTTCAGAATAATCTGATATGTATTTTAAAAAAATAGTATTTCTGAGAGAGCTTATTGTGGCAACTCTAAGTATATGCTGTGGGCAAATAATCCCTGTTTGAAGTTCATGCTTTTCTTTACATTTTCATTATCTCATTTTCAATAGAAGAAAAATACAGGACACTGTGGTTCTGAAGGGAAACAAATGGACTTTGGGAAATTGCAACAGATTTACCAGTTGGCCAGAGGAGGGGGTGAGGCAGCCTTTGTGGCTGGTGGGATCAATGTTTTGGCCCTAAGTTTGTGCAATTAAACCTTGATTAATCAAATAATAAGAACAATAGGTTATATTTTACTCTGCTCTAAATGAAGACAACCCTTATGAATCAGTAGGGATTTATAAGTATTAAAGGTAGTAAAAGTGAGGCACACCTAAGCTGACAGCTAAAAATTTCATAGTGCACAGGGGATTCCTAACTCTCTCTGTGTTGAAGCAAATGAATTTGCATGCAGTAGGAGCTCTATGTATTGTGGTTGTAAATAGTGCTCCAAGAGCATTAGTGAGATTTAAAGTCAGGCACAAGTAAAAAACAGAAAAAGACCACAATTTTTTCTTCACTTGTGTCTTAGCTTCCAGGCAGCATAAAGATAATGAACATCTTTCATGCATATCTATATAGCCAAGGGAGTAATGCTGGTAGAGCACTGAGAGAAAGCTTTTATAATTGCTAATCTACTCCTGCTTCTTAATGGGTAAAACCGAAAGCTGGTGTTTTAAAACTATCATGCAATCAACTTTGTGTTTATGTCAGAATTCATAACTGCCTGTTAACACTGCTGCGATTTGATCATAATTAATAATAAGAAGGACAAAATTGCATTAAACAAAAATGGAAGAAGTATTATGACTATGGAAGGAAGGAGCTGGCTGTGGGGTAGAATAAAAGAACCAGAACTGTGTAAGGGGAAGAGCATCAATCTTCCAAAGTAATTAAATGTTATTTACTATTCTAGTATTTCCTTGGCTGTCATTACATATATCTTTAAAGATACAGAAAACTGAAATTATCACATATTTTTGTAACATGCAGATATTAATCTCTGTCTATAGAAATTGGGACTATGTTAAAGCAGTTTTTCTGTTGTTACCTACTTGGGTGCTAGCAGTTGTCTTGCTACCTACAGTCAGTGTTGTCTGTTCAAGAGCAGATAAAGTAGAGATCTTTTTTCCAAGTCCAATAAGCTTGAGGTAAGATGGCTATATCTAGAGGAAGATCTCTCGTTTTCTTCTGAGTGCATATGTCTAAGTGGCAAAGTGTTGCAGCAATAACAAACTTGTTGGGAAATGGTTTATACATAGCAGGGCTCAAAAGCCACTTGTTGCCAATAAAAGTTTGAGACAAGAGTGGTCTGAGCATCATGCTTCCAAAGCAGCCTGTTGGATGGTTTCTTGTGGTTACATGTTCCGGATGCTGTGGCTCCTGTACAGGCTGTCCTGCAGCTTGAGAGCCACCATTTGCCTCCTTTATTCATTTCATCCCAGCTCTTGTCATCCCCAGAGCTCCCTCTGCTTCATGACATTTCCTGCTGTCACCTGTTCCCAAGCCATCAAGCCTGTGGCCAGCATGGGGGCAGTGACAGCTGCTCTGGGAGGCTGCTGCCACTTAGCCACTTACAAGCCATTTGCCCTGGTAATATCTCTGATGGTAGCCCCCACACCTGCAGAAAATCTGATTAAATGCTGGTATGAAATAGTATGAGAACAAGATGTGGTACTGACAATGGTTCAATCCTATGAACTATGTTGATTTAGATAAAACTGCATTTTTTTTAAGCAAGGCACCACTCCAAATAAAACATTTAGGCTTTTCTTTTTATGGTGACAGCTTCATCTTAAAGGCCAAGAGTGTACTTTTAGACCCACCTTCCTGCCTTGTAGGTGTGCTCAAAGGCTGTTTGTTTGAACTGATCACTTGATATAATTGTCTCTCTTTGGTCTGACATCAGGGAGGGAAGGTAGAAGAAAAAATGATCACATCTGCCAGTGATAAAACAAACAGATCTATTTCAGAAAAACTCCCCTGCTTTTAACATAGGCCTATGATACACGGTGAGAAGCCTGTTCTGCTCTTTTAGCATTCAATCTCATAGCTCTTTAGACTTAATTTCAAAGTGTTTATTTGCATCCTTGTTGAAATACTGCTTCCTTTTTAATCTAATAACTAATGCAATTCCTTAAGATTATGGTCATTATGTTTTCCACATCTATGAAGCATTGTTAGAGCAAATGGAGAAGTGACAGCTGTTTGCACCAGTAAGGCTAATGAAATACAGAGCACATTTACATATCCAGGTATTTCACCAACATCCACAGCACACAGCAGGCCAAATTCAGCCAAGTGCCCCTTCTAGCAAGTAGCTGAGATATCCAAGTAAGTCTGGTTGCATTCATACACGGAGCATGAGCTGACTGTAATCAGAGCACAGGTGAGTGTAGGTTGTTGTAGTAGCAAGCCTTGCATGTGTTTAAAATATGGCAGGTCTGTAAAAGTTGGCAATAAGAAGTATTTAGAGTCAATATGAGGGCACCAGTAGTAAGAAAAAGCACCAGTGAAAGAAGTGATGAAGCAGTCCTTTTTCTAACCCTTTACCCAATTTAATTTATACAATCTGCCAGGGCCTTAAACCTGGATTAAAGCTCCATTTAAACCTGGATTAAAGCCCCAGATTCAGTGCTGGGATAAACTGAATTCCACAGAAGTTGTGCCCATTCATACAAAGACAGAGTTTGTTCCTGTAGAATAGTGATGTGCCTTTCCACCAAAAATGTCAGTGTTTTAATGCTAAGTTACTGTCCAGAGACACTTAATATTCTTGCTTCACTAGGTGTAAAACTGGCACCTCCAAGAGCTCCTCTGCTCTGGACAGTTTAATATATTGTTGCAAGATTCCAAAAAAATAAGGGGCTGGCTGTCAGCATTTTGCCTGGATCATTTCCCAGCCATGCAGTGCTCCCCAGCAGATGGCTGCATCCATGTCCGCTACAGCCAACAGAACTTCCTGGTTATAGCTGGTCGTGAAGTTCACAGGGCTGTGGCCATCCCAGGATGTGGCTGAGGCACTGATGACAGCAGGAGCCACAGAGCTGCACGGCTCTACCTGCGTCACAGCGAGGGGATGAGGATCAGGGCTTCAGAAATAGCTGGCAACCAGCAAAACCAGACATTGAGACTCAATCTACCAGATGTATTTAGGTTTTTGGGTCTTTAAAAAAAAAAAAAAAAGATCTTTTCTCACTCAGCCCATCCCTTCACCTCCTACATTCTTCCCTCTTTGACCTAAATTTCTTAGGATCAGTTTGCATGTTTGTTCTGTATAAGCAGGGCAGCTGCATCCAGGGCATTTTTTGCCCATTCAGGACTTTTCTTCTTTCCAGATCAAAGTTTTTCTCCTTCATTTAGCAAGTCATTTAAGGGAAGCATAGATGTAAGGGTGTGCTTGCTTGCTTAGTGTATGTACATGACAGATCACTTCTATAATTTTTAAACATTTACTTGCTCACTGATCCTATAGAAGATAATTGCACCTGACATTTTGTATTTCCCTGCTAGTTGGGTTTCTGGAAAAACTTTCGAGTTCATTAACATGAAAATGACAGGAGAAATTCCTGTGGTTCTTTTACCCCTCAATTCTCTGCAGTAACAGAACATCCTGTACTACTTTGTTTTTCAGGTTGATGGTTTCCTGACACTTCTCTTTGGCCTGGCTAGCATTAATACCCTTACAGTGATCAGTGTGACACGCTATATCAAGGGCTGCCATCCTGAGAGAGGTAAGGAATAAAGGCAAGTCCACTTCTGCCTTCATTGAACCTGGTGCAAATCTGTATTTCTCTCAGTCACTATTATCAGTCAGGCAGGCTATATTAAATATAAATTAAATGCATTGAAAACCAGGACATAATACACTACAAACATATTTTCATAGAATCTTCAGGGTTAACTCCAGTAAGAGCCAAATTATTACAAGTGTGCTTGGGTCACCATGGGTAAATTCATCCTTGTGCCAAAGATACCACAGGTACTGCTGACCCTCTATATTCTTCAAAATATGACTCAAATTGCTCTTAAGTTATACGTCCTTGTCTGGATCTCACTGAAAAACATTCAGTCTTCTATGAGATGATGTTTGAGAAGTTTCCTTTCAGGATCAAATCAATTTTCATACCTTTGTTGCAAGTGGCTTGCACCATCTTTTGGGCAGGAGCCTATCAATGTCTGCAGGGAAAGCATGGAATGCATCAGATGAGTTTTTCTCTTTACTAGCACAAGGAAAATTTGCTATGATAAAAACTTCTGCAGGGAGGTAATTTTTTCCACAGAAAGTTCTTCTGCAGTTTGGTGCAATGATAGACTTGTTGAAGTTACCTTTCAGCACAAACTGCTGCTGGAGCTGATAGAGTTTGGCTGTGATGTAATCCTACATCTTCTATTCACTGCCTGTTAAGAAGTCATATTTAAAATCCACGTCTCTTTTGTGAAGCTCTACCACATATCCATCTGATAGTGTGAATAATTTATGTTTGAAGCTCAAGTAAATTTGAGCAAGTACCCAGTATAATGTTACAGAAATGTTGAGGAACAGAAATTGGTGGATGTATAAATATTTCCCACATAAATGAAGAAATAACCACAGTGTATGACAACAGCAGGACAGACTGAATCTTTTGTATGAAACAGGCTGGGCTATTTTCTCCTTTTTAACAGGGAAAAACCTTGATGTGAGTAAGAAAATCCCCTGAATTTAGATTTATCTTGTTAATTTCTATGTGAAATACAACTGTATCCTGCATTTTACAAAATTACAGAGCATAAGTCTAACACAGAATTGGCTAATTCCACAGTGCTCAACAAACTCATTGTCTCCTGCTTAATAAACATTCATTTCCACTCTTCAGTGGGAGCACGAGCCTGACAGATGCTTTCAAAATCAAACTTTTCTTATGAATACGCATTTTTCTACCTTAATTTTTTTTAATAGCTGTTTTACTTATTAGCTGGTGGTATAGGAGTGCATTTGGATTTCAGAGATATGTTTGCCTTTCCAAGTTCGATTTTCTGACCCAGGCATGCCATTGCAGGTCACTGCATCAGCAACAGCAGCATGTTGGTGGCTCTGGTTCTCATTTGGGTGGCTGCTTTCTTCTGGTCTGCAGCTCCATTGCTTGGCTGGGGCAGTTATACAGGTAACAGGTATCTTTCAGTTGTACTTACTTGGCACCTCTCCACTTAACAAAGATAAAATTACTCTTCCTTCTTGCTGTTTGTGATAAACCAGACCGATTATCAGTGGAACTGAGGAAACCATTCATTGTGCGTGACGTAGGTGCAGAGTGTTTCCTGCTTTGGTATTAGCGATAAAGAGATTTTTTTGGAAGATATCACAGGAAAGACTTGGACCAAGTGCATATTGCCTATGGAAAAAGAGAGGCCAGAAATACTTGGCATGGTTAAGCAGTGAGATAAAGAAAATTATCAAAAGACATCCTTCAAAAATTGTCAGGTTTAGGAAGCTAGCAAAGAACACAAGTTCCAGCAAGTTAAACTTGAAACTATAATAAGACAAGCCAGAAAGTTTTGGCAAAACAATTTGTTGGAAATATGAAAACTGACATAGCAAAGGAACTCAAAGGTGTTAGAAAGTTTGTCAGTCCAAGAAAGAATTAGGGTGCAAGATAAGGCCATATCAAAAAGGAGGGTGAGGAAAAAAAAGGAAAAAATTGGTGTAGTGAACACTGCAGAAATTCAGTGGCTAAGACGTGATAGACCAGACAATTTCTTCATGGGGGAAAGATGGAGAAATTACCTCAATTTAAGCCTGTAAGAGTTGAAAAAAACAAATATCTAGGAACAAATGGTAATGATACAAAAGTCCCAACAACTGAAATCATGTGACTTATATTGTCCAGCAGTTACCTGTCTGGACTCTGTAGGCCTCTGCATTCTTTGAGAAGTCACAAAATCTATGGAGACTTACTGAAACAGCTATGTGCATATATTCTCTTGTTTACTAAGCATGTAAGCTTTGAGATAAATGGACTCTTGAAGTATGGGTGTGAGAAAAGCAGCCATTCCTATGCCTAGTTAAATGTTCTATCCTTCTCAAACCAAAATACTACCAAGATATTAGGCTCAATGGACCTTTGGTTTGAGGAAAATTCGAACTTTTTATTAGATTGTCTGATTTTTATGTCATATTTTTGCACTCTGGACTGTCATAAACTTGGTTGTTTTGGACTGGTAATTTTCTGTGTATCTTCTGGTGATCTGTGTTCTTTTACATTAATCTACCAGCTCTTCATTTATAGGGGGACTTCTGATGTCTGGTTTTGGCCTTAAACTGGAGCCAGGGATTTTTTGGGCAACATTACTTTGTCAGGACATTCAAGTGCCTCCATGGACCCTGTTTGAATTCAATTCCTTGACAGTGGTTTCCAAGACTGCTTCTAGGAGTGCTTTGCCCTACTCACAGCAATTCTGAGTTCCTGGGCTATATGTCTCTAAACACACCTCCAGTGAGGGCATCCACAGAGATGTGGGAGCCCAGCAGCAGCAAGTCCAGCAACGGCCACCAGCAGAGCACAGCACATTACAGCTGGCTGCCTCAGGCCTTTCACTGCTACACAATATCTTCAGGGGCTCCCAGGGCCCCAGTGATTTTTGGGAAAGCCACTTGGTTTTGTCCCTGCAGAGGGGGAAAACATAGCTCTGAATTCTGACTTGCGGAAAATCTGCCGGATTTTCTTTTCCCTTCATCTGGAAGCTGGTTTCATTTTTCAGCCAAAAGTTTTCAAAAGCTAAAACCTAGAATCAAGCCAAATTTTACGGTTAAATTTTTGAATCTTGAGGTCTACTGACGAAAAAGGCAAAGGAGAGAAAAATTTATTTCTATTACAGAACACATTCAGACAGCAACATCTGAGTTTTTGGTGATAAAAATACTGAGCTTATTTTGATGAGAATCCCAAAAGAGATTTTAAGCTTTTCCTCATTTAATTCCTCCTGTTTAAATCTCCTATAACCTATGAGGAATTAAGGGATTTTTTTTTTCTTCAAAATTACCACTGGATGTTAGGGAGAGATCTGCTGCTAAATCATGTAGTCTTCACCTGAATTGTATCTCTGGGACCTGTTAATACTTGACTTTCCTAATTTTGATTCATGCTTTAGTTATTTGTAATTCAATTTGTTGCCATAGCTGTCAAAAACAAAACAAAACAAAACAAAACAAACAAACAAACAAAAAAAACCCAACCAAAAAGAAATAAACAAACAAACAAAAAAACAACAACAACAACAAACAAAACCACTGCTTTTTCCACTTAAAAAGAAAAATATGTAATTCACAATCAATAGAAAAACTTCTAAGGTTACAGAACTCAAGTTTTCTATCAGGACATCTTTGCAAACACATCAGGGGACCTAAAGAAGTAAGCTGTAATTCATAAAAGTGTTCAAGCCAGAGACTACACGTTATTCCCACTGCCTTTTCCTTAAGCCCGTGATCAGCTAGTGTCTCACTAGTGGTAGACTCTCCAATCTGCCTGACTTAATTTTTAAAAGTCTGCGTCTCTGTGTTTCAGGACTGTGTGTTTCCCATTTATCAAAAGGTCTCATATATTTCTAAGTATTTATATGTTTTGTCTTCCCATAATCTTTATCATTAGCTGTATCAATTTAGTCTCATGACTCTCACTGCAGTAAAAGTTCCATTACCTCAAGAAGCCTCAATATTTTTATTTCCTGCTCAGCTATGTAATAGTGACATTTTACATTTGGAATATTGTCTATGGAATTCCTTGTTATGCTGTTACAGTGCTCATCTTAGGAAGTTATTATAGAATATTGTAGAATATTACGACAAATAAGAGCAGTATCACTCAAGGATATAAAATCTTTCTTTTTTTTTTTTAATAAAGTGCCACAGTTTCCTATCCTGAATCAACAGTTTGTGCTTTATGGATTTACACTGGAAGTACAAACTCGATAGAATGATAATACACATTAAAATTTGTTACAGTCTAAATGGTCTTGAAAAATTGTTTATGTAGGAAGTAATGTCATGTCTCATTAAAACAGAAAGATCAATCCATTCTGTAATGCTTAAGAGAACAAAAATACAGCATTTTAACTAATAAGTTAATTGCACAAAAGCAGATCAATATTCTAAAAATGCTAACCAACTTTTTCTTGCTTTTCCAGATCGCATGTATGGCACATGTGAGATAGACTGGGCAAAAGCCAACTTCTCTACAATCTACAAGTCCTACATCGTCTCCATTTTTATCTGCTGTTTTTTCCTACCTGTCACAGTCATGGTCTTCGCATATGTGTCGATCATCAACACTGTCAAACTAAGCCATGCATTGACAGGACTGAGTGATCCCACAGACAGACAGAGGAGAATAGAGCGGGACGTCACCAGGGTGAGTTTGGGTTTCATATCGGGTGGGATTCATCTCAATGAAATTTGTCTTTCCAAAAATTGATCTCAACTAGAACAGAAGAGAACAAAACCAATCAATTACATTTCATTTCTTTATAACTCTAGTGACAGAGTCTGAAGTCAGTGAAGAATATGAGGTTTGTTTCAAATTTCTACTGTATGAACTGATTAATATTGGTGCTACATCACATTTGAAAAATAATCTAAATATAATTGGAGTGGGTCATACAGCACAAACCCCAAAAATTTGGTTTGGCATATGCTCTTTTCTTTCAGAAGTTACACTACTTCTGAGCATACTCAGACTTTAGAGTGGAGGTTTCAGTTTATTCATTTTTGTTAAGTCTACCTGAAACCCTCAGGTATTCCTATAAACATATGGGAATGTAGCTATTTTCATTCTGTTAGATGAAGCATTTCTCAACCACACCACCATGCCAAAATTCAATATGTAGCTCCTAAGTCTTCCTGGCAAGTCTTCCTGGCAAATGGTTATTTGCTTGCCAATATTCTCCTATAAACCATACCCTCAGGGCAATCCAGACCTTTCCCTTCCAGCCAAGTGTTCAAGTTATAATTCTCAGTGTTTTGCTTCCGTGATGTAGTCTTCCAGAATAGATTTAAGATTATTCTTCTTCTGTCTTTTAGGTTTCTATTGTCATTTGCACAGCTTTCATTATTGCATGGTCACCATATGCTGTCATCTCTTTATGGTCTGCCTATGGTCACCCTGTGCCCAACCTTATCAGCATCCTTGCCAGTTTGTTTGCTAAGTCTGCTAGCTTCTACAATCCCATTATCTACTTTGGAATGAGCTCCAAATTTCGAAGGGACATTTTCATCTTGTTCCATTGTGCCAAGGAAGTCAAGGACCCTGTGAAGCTCAAACGTTTCAAAAACCTCAAACCAAAGCAGCCACAGCCTTCGCAAAAAGAAGAGAAGTATGCACCAGAAATGCACCCTGCACCTAGCCCTGATTCTGGGGTGGGAAGCCCAACCAACACCCCACCTCCAGCAAACAGAGAAGTGTATTTTGGTATTCTCGATACACCATCCAATAACCCCAATATTGAATGTGATAGATTGTAAGTTTTGCGGCTGCTTAATACACACACACTCTGTGTTCAGGAAGACCCGCTACAGAGCAGCACTTGAGTAATTTACTAATTCCCATTCCATCTGTTTCTTGCTGTAGCACTGATGACTATACAACTCAAGCAAATCAGATGGTAAAGGGATATTTTCCTTCCATGTAGGTACAATATGCTCCAAAAAACATTAAAATGTGGGCAGCACACCCAGTGTCAGAAACATTTGATTTTCGCATGCACGCAGGAAAAGAAAGACTGACTTCAGGCATTAGCTAGCAAAATTAATTAATATGCTCCTATCCAAATTTTATAAATTCTGGACTACATTTCCAAATATTTCTTTTGCTCTTTAACAGTCACAGCCATAGATGATTGTTTTAACTCTGTGGTACTTCACAGCCAGGGCTGTAGGAGAAGACTGGCCATGCTGAGATTGCTGTGGAACTGCTACGATGGCAGAAAAAGCCCTGCTCCCTCTGCAGGGTACCCAGGTGTGCCCACTATAGGTCTCCCAAGCCTGACAGGCACCTCATGGGAGTGTGTCTAATCATAGGATCAGAGAACACTTTGTGTTGGAAGGGACCTTAAAGATTATCTCATTCCAATCCCCCACCATGGACAGGGACACCTTCCACTAGACCAGGTTGCTCAGAGCCCCATCCAGTCTGGCCTTGAATGCTTCCATGGATGGAGCACCCAGAGCTTCCCTGGGCAACCTGCTGCAGGGTGAAGAATTTCAGTGAAGAATTTCCTTCTAATATCTAATCTAAACTACTGTTTTCCAGTTTAAAGTCTTTTCTCCTTGTCCTATTACTTGTAAAAAGTCCCTCTCCATCTTTCTTGCAGGCTCACTCCCCTTTTGTACTGGAAGGCTCCTGTAAGGTTTCCCCAAAGCCTCCTCCAGACTAAAGAGCCCCAGCTCTCAGCCTCTCTTCATAGATCGCCTTCATAGGCCATCTTCTGGTGAGAGATGGTGAGACTCTGTGTCTATGCAAGGACTAGGAGTTGTAATATATTGAAAATACTAGTCTGGGGTTTTCTAGTCACTGCAGTCTGAGCAGTGGCTTCATATTTTCCTCATTGGTTTGCAGAATTTTTTCCACCCCTACCAAAATTCCTGGTGAGCAGAGCCTGGCTGTGGCATTCTGATTCAGGAAGGCTGATTTGATTTTACTGATCTGTCTCCAAACTGATACTTTTTCTGCTTTCCTCTGAAGATGGAGCAAGAGATGTACAGGTAATGAAACAAAAACTGACTTAGGTTTTAAGAGTACTGATGAGGTGTGGCATCAGAGCTATTTACAAAATATAATCCAACACTTCACTTTTGCTTCTAAAGAAAATGTTGTTACCTGCTTATGGGTAAAAAAATCACTTTTTTTTAAACCCAACTAAGCAGCAACTAAGGATAATTATTTAAATAGCTGTACTGTAGGCCTAAATCAGTTGCCAGACTATCAGATGTTACAATAGCCAGTTATATCACTAAGTTTATTTTACAGAATCAAAATAAGGAGGTATGTTTTCATAGTTCCCCATCTTGTAAATTTACTGCATATTAAAAGACTTCTTTTAAAATGTCTTTGTGTTAGCCAAGGAAATTGTGGGTTCATTTAGTGCCACTTTCAACTTAAACAGAGGAAAAATAAAGGAAAAAAAATAAAACACTCAGCTATTTACGAACTTTCGAAATCTTGCTATCTGGGTGTGCTGAAATGTAGTTGTTTTGCAAAAATATGCTCTTCCAGATGTGTCTCTTGGGAAACTTACTAAGAGAGCCCACCTCCATTCCCCCCATTATTCTATTTGTTTTGAGAAAATCATCTGTGTTTTGAAATTAAAAACAAATAAACAATATAAGCAACACTGGGGAACTGTGCTTTCTTTCACGGCCACAGATTTGAACTACAAGAGTATTCATTTTTGTGGAAAAAAATGAGATATGGATGCTATTTCATTACCATAAATAATTAAAAGCAAATGAGTAAATAGTTTACTTCCAGATAGAAGTGCATGCTGTAGCTGCAGAAATAGATGAAGTTGTTTAGTTCAAAATCCTGTAGCAGCTGAATAAAGCCAGGCTGGGCTAACCAAACCTAGCACACTGTTTTGAAAGCTTCTAAGTGTAACACAAAATCCACCTTAATAACCATGATGGACTGAGACTTGTCACTGCTGACAGTGCTTGGGTTTTGCTTTACAGAGATGCAGCAGTGCTGTGCAGCCCTGTTGCATTCCTAGAGACACCCGCAGCCACAGGTGTGCCAGACACCTGCCCAGAGGCACTCTGAGGCTGTAGGTGCCAGCCTGGCTTGTAATCTGTATTTCTGCTAATTTACAGATACCTAGAGAAATCTGCAAAAATGCTGTTGATCTGCAGGATTCCGACTCAGACACAGAAAGATGTGGAACAGGCAAGGAGGAAGGCAGAGCACAAGACCATTTCCATGACTGCCCTCAAACTCCAGCTGAAATCTCTAATATTTCATACACCATTGAACATATATGGTGAGGTTAGACTGGGGGAAGAGGAGGTAGTACAAAAAAAAGCCAGAATAGGAGCAGAGCAGAGGAAAAATACAGAAGGGGGGAAACCAGATCAGCAGAGGAGCAAGAGGCCAGGAGTCAAAGGAGGCTGAAAGACAATTAGAAACAGACAACACAGAAAAAACCTTTACTGGACCACCCAAGACCTCTCTCCTGCAAGACCAACAGCTCCAGTCCTTTGTGGATACATGGTGATACCACAGGATTGCACAGCTGGAGAGCAGAGCAGCTGGTTTCACAGGTTTCACAGGGTGCCTTTGCAGACACCAGCCTGTGCTCCAGGTTCAGCAACAGGAGGAGCACATTTGTCAATAAAGTTACTCAGGTAAAAAAGCTTCCAGCTCTAAAGCACCAGTGCCCTGTAGCTACACCCACAACACCAGCAAGTGGCTAAAGGCAGAATAAAAGTCCAGAAGCCATTACTGGAGTGCATGTAAGGGAATGCACATCAGCATTTTAAGTGTGGGAATCAACACAAAGGCATTTGTAAAACACTTTTCCTGTGTCCTGGACTTCCTCCCCTTGTCTCTGGTCCCTCATGTGCTCAAACAAGGCTGGCCCCTGCTGCTGCATCCACAGCCTGCTGAGCCAATGCTGCAGCTCAGAAAGGAACAAAGAGTTTGGTGATGTGAGACAGGCAGCAAGGAGTAAGTATGCTGGAAAGGGTGTGGGGTTTCATGATTTTTTACTTAGCAAGAATGAAGTACGAACAACATAGAGAGTCCCAGATTCAAATCACTTCTCCCCATAACCTTGCTGCTCCTCACAGCCTCAGATTTTCTTTTACACCTGGTGGTTTTTAGCCGCAGAGATGTGGGAAGGCTGTCGTCCTGACTGATAGGTGGCAAGGAGCCTTCCCTGGAAAATTGCAAGTTTGAATGCTCTCCATCTGAGATAGTCTTACAAGGGAGGTCCTATTTCAATGTGGTTTGTATTGAATGTCTTAGTGCCAGCCTGCACAAATGAGATCTCATGTCTATTGCTAGTATCCAAATGATCTCTTGTCATGAAGTAGAAGAACAATATTTAGATCTCTCTCCCTTTGGCATAGAAATTCTGGCCTGTTGGCTCTCTCTTGATCAGCCCTGGATTCTACTGTGAAATTTTGTAATTGTTGGGGTTGTTTTCATGTACAAAACAAAACAGTAGCACCATCTGGCAGAAGGTAGTAGGCCAACCAATTCTACCATTTTTGAAGGATGCTGTCAGCATTTTCTGGCTTGTTCCAGCAGCGTCTGAGACAGAGATCTTATCCTAGATGCAAGGAACCCACCCAAAATCTCCTTGCTAGCTGTTCATTATCCATTTCTGTAATCACATCCTTTTTGACATTGCTAAAACACCCTGGCAAAAATTATCTGCATAATGAAGTCACCTTGAAAAATGCGTGAAGCCCTTAAGCCACCCTTTAAATTATGCCTTTAGCTACTCTACATATTAATTTCCAACTATTTCCCAACTGTTTTGATTAGCTGTTGATTAGTACACTCAGCAGGTGAGTTCCTAATGGCCATATAATTCATGTGTATCAAAATCTCATCAGATCTTACTTGATTACTTCTTATTATCAATATTATTCATAAACATATCAGTATTATACCAAAATCACTGCAGTTATTAATCATGAAGTGCAGTTATTAATACTCACATATACAGCCTGGCCTTGCAAGTGGATTGCCAACATCCCTGCCACTGACACAACCCTTTCACTGGGGCTACAGAGTTCAAACAATTAAGTTAATTCAGGATTACTTCTATTCAATTTCCACATCTAAAAATAGCCTCTTCTGGACTGGGGAGAGGAAAAAAAATTATGATAATCCTTTGTTTATTTATGCCAAGAAAACCTCTTGGGCCCACATTTCTCCTGCTAGCATTTTTGCCAAGATGGAAACCCTTCAGGATATTGGCACATTGAAACACATAAGAGCATTTCTTAATAGCTTTGACATTTCTAATGCAAACATGAATAATTTGAGTGTGTAGTTGGAGGGAGTGGGATAGCCTACTCCAGTCCAGTCCCTGTTCTCAGTGCTGTTATGCATTTTTATCTAATGACTCATGTAAAAGTATCTCTTGTAGCAGAGACCAGAAAACAAGAAACCCTTCATCTCCCCTTGAGACAGTGATTTTACTACAGTGTGAATTCCTCAGGCTTGCACCCCTTTGCTGGCTCTCTCTTCACCCCACAAGTTCTTCCGTCTTGGCTGCACAGACTGACACAATAAGAGAGATCCAGTGTGTGCCCATCCAAGCATGGCCTATGGTTTAGCATTTTGCTCAGGAGAGACAGATGGAGACAAAACCCCTTCCTGAGGACAGGGTTCAATGAGAACATTGTTCTACTGCTACCCTGGTGAATAGTTTCACCTCAGGCAATAACGAAAAGGGTTGGTAACACAGCCCTGTTTTCAAAACAGCCTGGCAAACCAGGTTTTCTTGCAATACTGTGTCCGCCTACCTCTCAAATTGCTGAGACCATGGAGTCCAAACTTTCTCAGTAAATCAACAAATGCAGAGGATTTTTGCAAGCACTTAAGGAACTCTGCAGACCAAAGTGAAGGTACCTGCAGGGCAAAATGGCTATGTGTTTTGTTTTGGTCTGAAGTGCCTTATTCCCATCTTCAGCAAAGACTCCCTAATCCCTTCCTGCATTGATGATGGAGGGATATGAAAAGCTACAATCTTGTGCAGCTGGGAAAAAATATCTCTAAGGTCCTCATGACGAGCATATATTCCTGCTTCCTGGGAGATGGCAACCAAGTGATTCCAGATAAAGCAGGCTAAAACTGAAAACACGGTCTTCTCCAGAAGAATGGAGTAAGGGTACTACTGGATACAAATATCCACAGATCCTGCAAGAAGCTTTGTGCCCGGAAGACTCTTAAAGAGCTTCATATACCCAGACTCAGATTAAAAGAGGTAAGTGAATTGCATTGACTGCAGGAGAGAGCAGAAGGTTGTCATCTGGACCCAGGATTTTATACCTTGGAATACCCACATAGGTATTTAACACATATTTCTTAAACGACTTTCTTTTCTGGGTTGGACTATTTCTGTATCATCATAAAAGGGAAGCAAGACTGAAAATGTTTTGGTGTGCAGGAGAAGCACAAGAATAAACGTAAGATTCAAAGAATGTCCAATAGTACCAGAGTAGGAACACAGAGCAATAAGAAAATTACTAAATGGAATGTAATAAGCCCATTGCTAATAGAGAAAACAGGGCCACACTGAATAATAAAAATAAAAAAAGAACTACCAGCTGTCTGTGCCAATAATCATCTTCTTTGATGCTCAGTGAATGAGACAAAAGCCCTCTGGGGATAACAAACATACAGCATTTAATTATGTAATAGGATGTAACCTAGTAAAAGGAGAGTGGAAGAACTTAAAAAATCATGGCAATAAATGCTCTCCCTGGCTGATATTTGACAGCCTTCTGTAGCCTTTGACACTGTACACCAGCCAGCCTGGCTGCTGGAAAGGACCACTGCTAGAGCAAAGCTGGGATGGTCCTGGAGGGCACATGTGTGGCCAGAGGCACCTCTGCTGGGTCCAGCACAAGGTCGCTGCAAGCTGCCCAAGCACAAGGCACCTCTGCATGTTACATCTGCCACAGTATTTGCAAAACAGAGTGTGAAGTCAAGAATAATGTCTGGCAGCACAAGTGAGAGCATGAGCATCTCTTTGTGATGTGACCTGGCAAAGCCTTATCATGTGCCAAAGACAAATTTCTGATGGATTCATATCACATTAATGTTTATACAGTGAAATGGGAGAACTCAGGGCATGTTTTGCACCACTGGTAAACTGCTGTGGGAAATGAGCAACACTAACTTCTCTGAGAACAAGCTAGCCAATCATGAAATAACATGCAGCCTATACTGGAGTTATTTTATTTATACTTAAAGGAATTAAAGGGAATAGGAAATGGGCTTTAGCTCATCATTAACTGATATCATGTTACCTGACAATCCAGCCCTCAGCTTCCTTTGCTGAAAGGCAGTCAAGTACATCAGCATTATTTTGTGTCCTATCAGAAAAAATCATCCCAGGCAAATGTCCAGTTCAAGAATTTAAATGTTTAATTTTTTAGGTTCAGAGATGAGACCCATATCTGCCCACAATTTGAAGGAGCTATTGACAGACCATTCCACATCATTGGAGTCATCCACTTTGATACATAAGATACACCTTATTCTTTGAAAGATGCTACACACTCTTCACAAGGAAATCTTAAGTATTTTGACTTCTGAAGTAAATCAGAGCTTTTACAAGAGATGAAGCACATGGACTCAGGAAGTCTGGGAAAATGTGACTCTTAGTGGGCTGTGAGAAAAGACCTGGCTAGCACAAAGATAACTAGTCAGGCATTTGTGCTGATAAAGGAGCCAAAAAGATTGACATCAGTAATTAGAACAGATAAGAGGAAGACTCTATCAACTCCTGGGCTGCAGCACACTTGAGTCTTTCTCAGATTAGTTTAGATCTCCTGTTTGCTTATGCCCCACTCACTGGCTCTCTGTAATGGTTTGTGATGTCCACTCACCTCTCTGTTGATTCACTATGACCTGAGGAGAAGCAGCATTGCAGTTCCCCATTTCCAGTCTAACAGAAATTCCATGTTTCAAGCTTCATGTTTTCAGCTTGTTTTATTGGCGCACCCCATAATAACCCATTATTGGCAGGTGCTTTGGCAACAGATGGGGAAGAGCACAGCCAACAGTCAGAAAGTTAGCAGGGGCAAATACACCACCAAGACACTTCCTAATAAGGGCAATTTCTTGCCAAATACTTTTTCTCACCCAACCTACTATGAAAATGGAGCATCAACATGGAATAGGAAAACATGGGGAGTTCCCACAAGGTCAACTCTCACATGATCACAAAGAGCCCTTTAAACATTTACCATGCTAGCAGAAAGAATAGGTCTAGTATATGCATCAGAAACCACTACTGAGAGTAATCTCCCTGAACTTCTCCTGCAAAGATAACATTGATTTTGGGGTCTTCTCCCCTTTACAAGTATATGCAACAGAAATGAAGCTAACAACACTAGTTATATTGCCACAATCTATTCCTGGAATGATATTTCTGGCCTTATAAAATTGTAGTCTCCAAATACGACCCACTCAGTGAATCTGCTCAATAATCTAAAGACTTTTTCCTAATGCTTCCATCTGCAAAATCTGGTATAGAGCTTCACCCAGCAAGTTCAGTTGTAGTTCAGTGGGCACAGTCAGGTCTAAGGATGCTAAACATATGGTCTCTCAGCTGTAGATCCCAAAGGTTTTGATGAAGATAACATGCCTCATCTGCCTCTAATTCTGAAGACTTTGATTACTTTCTGAGAATGTACCCAAAGAACTTCTGCCATAAAAAAAAAATCTTTATCTTGTTTTTTTAATATAGTAAGTAAAGTAAAAACTATCTACTGTATGGGCAGTTGCAGTCATTAAAGGTGTTTAAATTATTTTCTCTGCTTAATCACAACAGTAGGTGTACCTCATCTGTTGGTTTCCCCGACTTAGAGTATCTCACTGACCTACCTAACCTTCAATGCGTAGAAGTGTCCTGCCTCCCTTACCTACAGGTAACAATAGGAAGCCATAATTTTGAACTAAGCATTTTTATTTGTTAGGTTAAGGTCAACACAGCAAAGACATCTTTTACAGACACCCACAGGAAAAACAGCTCATTCCTGTTGGTCTGCAAATCCCTGTATTAGCACAGGTTACAAACAGAGGATGAACAACCAGACCAGGTAGCAAGAGGACATGTTTCCCATTCTGGCTGCCATCCAGGTATCCTTCCATGACACCTGGGTAAAGCCAGCAAGGATTAAGTACTCTCAGCAGGGCCAGGAAACTGGCCTGATCTCTGGAGCCGGCCTCCCCCTTCAGCACTGCTCTTTGATTTACTCACAATTATTTCAGGCTTTGTTAACCAGATATGGTCAATTTGACTTCCTCAGCAAAAAGCTTTAAAAAACAAATAATCCAATCAATGGAAGAAGCAGAGTGTAAAAGTGTTTAGAAAGGGTTGGAAAAGCCAAGAGGAGCAGCTGGCACATCCCTGGTGGGACATTGTAGCCCTGATTTTCTCAAGTTTTACTGAGCCTTCTGATGTTTGCATTCTTTGCACAAACTTTCTCATGCACTTTATGTAAATAACTTATTGTTTTGCATTCCTTTATGGAGGACGAGCAACCTGACAGACAGTTGGGTTGCCCAGTGGCATTGAGAAGGTGGCACTGTAGCCCTCCAATGACACTGGGATTTCAAAAAGATATATATATGGAGTCAGATGTTTTAATAGAGAGTTTTTTTAGTTTGCTCTCACCAGAGCTGCTCCAAGTCGTTTTTGTGTCGCTCCTCGGGAGGGGGGTGACAGGATATCTCCCTCCAAACAAGGGCACACAAAAGCCCCTTGTTAGTGCAGCAGGGACAGCAGTGAGGCTTGCTCTTTGAACCTCACAGTCCTCAGGACCATGACACATCACTGGGGCTTAAAACCAATTCAACAGAGCCCTGTATGCCATGCAGACATGCAGACATACAGACCTGAAGTTAAATTAGCTCCTGAGGAAAATGTTAACAATTGTCAGTGCTGCCCACTTCCAATCCTACCATGACACCTCAGCAGGAGCTTATATAAAACTTCCCTCTAGCTCATCAACCCAGCCTTCACTAGGCAGCAACAAAGAAATGTCAGAAGTTATTTAAAAGTATATCTTTAGCCCTGAAATGAGTGTTTGTGCTTTAGCTGAGGTGGGAGAGGGGAGTGGGAAGAGGAAGATTGAGAAGTGTTCATGATTATTCATATGGCAACCATGGAGAACATGTGTAGGGCTATTCATTCAAAATGTTGCCTTTGATAATGGCATTCAGCCGCAGAATCCCTAAATATCATTTAGAGAGAGAAAGAACTCCTCTTCTTGCCTGGAAGAATTAAAATTCAGGGCTTTGGTTCAAATTTCTTGTGCCACTTCTCCAATCCTCAGCCTCACTGTGTAAAATCTTATGATAAAGAAGCTGTGTGACTACAACAAACCCCACCATGGACACCTTTTTTCAGAAAGAGTCACCACAAATATTAAGACTTGCAAATCCAGGATGAAATTACTCCCAGCCCCAAGTAACAACTCAACATTGGTGTTTATGGCCACGACCAGGCCTGTAAGATTTGTTGTTGATGGACTGAGGAAAAAGCTGTTGGTCTTCCCCATATGCTCCTGGTACACACAAGCAGCCAGGATCATGCCTGCAGCCTCTCTGCAGCTTCTCCCCACAGTACTGAAGGAAGGAGGATTAGAGGGCATCCGAGAGGAAACATTCCCTCTCCCTTCTCCATCATGTCCTTGCTTACGTGTTTTTCTGTCCTGTGGAGCAGGAGGAGAAAAGGTCATGCCTTTATCCTAGAGATATGAGCCAGAAATCATATTCCTTTGCAAGCAACAGCAAAACAATTAATTGCAACTTTCAAAGACTTCATCCACATGGTCTTAAGATAAGGCCAAGTCATAGAACATGTGAAATGTTGAGAAAGGAGAACACCAAGTACTTGGGTGCTGCAGGGTAAGGTCAGTCTCTCTTATTCAAATTCTTAGTCATAAAACTGTTCCCAAACTTTTTGAAGTTTTGTAGATTAGAAACAATAACCACACTAACAGCAGTAAATTAGAAACCCTCCATCAACTGTTTATGGCATAGAACATGCACATACCACTCTACTCTCCCACTGATGGGAGCCTGAGACAGCTCTTAGTCCAACCAGTTGATTTCCACTCTGCAAAACAGCTGATGGCAGAAGTGAGAATGGTGCAAATGCCTACTTCAATACCAGCCCAAGTACTGACATCTAGTTCCTAACTTCCATCTTCTTCATGCCAACTGACTCTGTAGAGGTTCACATGCACTGTCACAGTTTTGTACAGACGAAACACCAAAGACCAAAGACATTACAATAATGTTTTCAAAAACCTCTTCAAATAATAGAAAAATAAAGAGAGAGAAAAACAAATGAAATCTAACATTTGTACCAGTTTCCTATAAGTGCTACTAAGCTCTTGATCACTCACTTTCTGAGTACTTCTTGTATGTCTTAATTTGCATGAACCGCTGTTGTAGAAAAGAACGTGATGATGGGAAAAAACACTGTGCAGATGTCTTTTGAATTCAATTTATCTCTTGTCTTTCATTTCTTGAATCCTTAGCAGACATCACCCTGATTTTGTGCCCCCGCTTTGTGGCCTTCAGAAAGTTTAGCCTTGGAAATGTGAAACAAACTAAGCAAGGAGTTTACTCAGAACTAGCTAGGCAGAGTTTTTTGGCAAAATGCATCTCTCACAGTAACACTAATTCTTTTCTCCACCCCTGCATGTGAAAAGAAAGAAATGAAGCAACAGACTTAAAAAAAAAAACAACAAACCAGTTACTTTTAAATTACAAAATACAAATTAACACAATTTATTTATTACATACAAATCAGGACTTGTTTCAATTTTCCAACTCATTCTTGTAAATTAACTTTTTTCTAGATGATAAAATGTATTCACTCATTAGAGGAAAATAAAAATAAAAAGAAAGCTGTAAAGCATTAATTTTCTGAAGACCAAATAAATTCACTTTAGAGCAGCAGAATCTTTAAAATGTCATTTCCAAAAAGATTAGTGTCTGCTTAGCTGGACTAGAATAGTTGGATGGAAACAATTCTAGTTAGCACTTGCAGGTTTTTTACAGGCTTTCTCATGCACTGCCACAAAGGAGACAAAGTGAGCCTCTGATGGTCTTCTGTCAGCCACCTTTAAGTGGCGATTCAGGGTATGTATAGATAAGCTATCCTAATTCACAGCAGTGCCGCTGGATGGCAGAAAGCCAGGACATGTGAAAGGGGAGCTCACCTCACAGCAGGGGCTGTACACAGAACCACTGCACCAGAGGCCTCAGCAGCTGCTATTTACAGCTCACCTGGGCTGGCAGCAGCAGCCTCCCTGCTCCAGCACACTGGAGCAAACAGCCAGGGCAGTCAGGGAGCTGTAACAGAGGCTAGCATGTAATATTTCACACTGCAGCTGGCACAGCTTGGTGTCCCACTTTATTAGCTCACTCAGGAGGGGAACACACCATTTTAGGCATCTCTGCAGGCCTAACACCTCCTTCGCTTATACTGGTGTGAATCAGGATTGTCTCCTCAGTGCCCCCTGCAAGTGGGGCACAAGCACAACATGCCAGATGTTTCTCTCTGATCATAAATGTCTTTCACATTATGGTAAGGGACTCACAAAAACCATCTCTAGAACTGAACAGCCTAGGATAAACTCACCATGCAGAGTTCAAAGCAGCTTTGGGATGTTCTGCCTTGGAAAGCTGTCATTGGAGACAAAATAGTTGAACCAGGATCTGGACACACCAAGGTACAGCTGTAGCTGTAACTCACCAAAAACAACAGTGGCATCGCTCAGCCTTGACCTTACTTTCCCCTGGCCTTCTGCCTGGGGCTCACAATCCCTACTGGGATGCAACAAAAAAAAAACCAAAAACATTAGATTTTGCAAACTGAAACCCAAGCACCAATCCCAGCACACATCAGGGTGTTGTGGGGCTGAGGATGAAGCAGCAGGAAGTCTTTCTCTTTTGCCTGGTCCTGAGCTGTTTATTCCCCAGTACATGCATTTTCACAGCCTGTGTCTTCAGAACCCTGAAAGACAAGGTGGTCTTGTCATAGCCCTTCTAGTACCAGGTGACCTGCCTGGTGGATGAGGGGAGGGCTGTGGATGTGGTCTCTCCAGATTTCAATAAAGCATTTGACACTGTCTCCCACAGCATCCCCCTAGAAAAACTGGCTGCTCATGTCTTGGACAGATGGACTCTTTGATGACACTAAGTTGGCTGGGAATGTTGATCTGCTTGAGGGTAGGAAAGCTTTGCAGAGACCTGGACAGACTTGATCAATGGGCTAAGCACAACTGCAGGAGGTTCAATAAGGTGAAGTGCCAGCTCTGCACTTTGGTCACAACAACCCCCTGCAGCACTACAGGCTGGGGGAAGAATGGCTTGAGGAGTGTTCTGCAGAGAGGAACTTGGGGGTGCTGATTGACAGCTGGCTGAACATGAGCCAGCATGTGCCCAGGTGGCCAAGAAGACCAATGGCATCCTGGCATGTTTCAAGAACAGTGAGGCCAGCAGGATTAGGAAAGTGGTCATTGCCCTGTACTCAGCATTGGTGAGGCTGCACCGCATTCAGTTCTGGGCCCCTCACTTTACAAAGGATATTGAGGTCCTGGAGCATGTCCAGTAAAGAGAAAGAAGGCTTGTAAAAGGACTAGAAAACATGTCTTATGAGGAACAGCTGAAAGAGCTGGGTTTTTTTGGCCTTGAGAAGGCTCAGGTGGGATCTCATCACTGTCTACAACCACCTGGAAGGAGACTGTAGTGAGCTGGGAGCCAGTTTCTTCTACCATGCCTGCAGTGAGAGGACCAGAGGGAATGGGGCTAAACTGATACAGTGGAGTGCGGCCTCTCCTTGCCGCCACGAGGCGGGGAATCCGGCTAGCCTGCCCCTTTGTGGCGGTGGGAGCCACACGAGAGGCTGCCCCAAAACCTCCCCCGAGGCTTCGGTGGCAGTTAGGGCAGCTGTGTGGATTCAGCTGCAGAGAAAAGCCACTAGAGTCCCAAGATAAAGAAAGCCAGGAGCCGGGCACTCCATCAAGGTATTCCAAAGAGTTTTAATCTCCTTGAAGGGACAAGACAAAGTGGCCACACCCAAGGCTCAGCAAGAGCTTATAAAACCTCTGACTCAGGGAGGTGGGTACATAGGGATGACGATGTGTTAAACTGAACCAATAAGGAAAACATAGGGTTGGGAGAAAATTCACATAACAAACCATACACAGGGGATAAGGTGACTGACACAGAAACTTCGAGAACAAGCTGGGCAGGGAAAACTTACTTGACATAAAGGGGGGCAGGACAACTGGGAATGACGTAGCAGAAACGGGGGGGAAGGGAGGGAGGAGCAGGTTGATGGGCACCCTGAGTGGCAGGAAAACCTGGACAAAAACCACTATAAGGGGAAGGGACAGGGGTGACATGGGGCAAACCATTATCTCAACTTGTATAACTTTACAACCCTCTCAAAATATAACAGCGAAAGAGTCAGGCAAAATCAAACAAAACACACACCACCACAGTGGAGATCCAGGTTTGATATTAGAAAAAAATATTTTCATTTTTAGGGTCGTCAGGCATTGGAAGAGGTTGCCCAGTGTAGAGGTAGAGTCACCATGCCTGGAGGTGTTTTAGACACCTGGGTGGCCCTGGGTGGTGGTTTAGTGGTTTAAAGATTACAGTGGTGATGTCAGGTAGACAGCTGGACTTGCTGATCTTAAAGGTCTCTTTCAATATTGAATCTTCTTTGATTCTATGATTCTACTCATGTCTGTGGGATTGTGGGCATCCCTCATAAGGCTGGTAAACCCAGAACCTGTCTGCAACATGCTTTTCTTTTTTTTGCTGGATTAAAAATAGCCAGTTATCATAGAATAGTTTGGGTTAGAAGGGACATTTAAAGGTCATCTACTCTAATCCCTCTACAATGAGCAGGGAAATTTTCAGGTCAGTTGGGTTGCTTAGAGCCCCATCCAGCCTGACTTGAATGTTTCTAAGGATGGGGCATCCACCACCTCTCTGGGCAACTTGTTCTGGTGTTTTACCTCCCTCATTATGAAAAACTTCTTCCTTTTATTAAACTACAATCAACCTTCCTTCAGTTTAAAACCACAACCCCTTGACCTATTGCAACAAGCCGTGCTAAAATGTCTGTCCCTGTCTTACTTATAGTACTGAAAGTACTGAAAATACCTTCTTAGACTTGGTTCTGTAAGTTCTGCACTTCTCAACTTTCTTTTCTGTAAAAAGCTGTTTGCCTTTTTTTTTTTCTTCTGATACTTTTTAAGAACATGCATGGAATTTAAGTTTCTCTCTCCCAAAACTATTTTTCACTTTCTTTCATTGTTTGTCCTTCTTTGAAAAGAGCTTTTAAAGCCTAAGGTGGAAAATGTCAATTATTGAAATACTTGGAAAGCATTTACAGTATTTTTCACAATATAAAATACTCTGAGGAGTTAGCAAGCAGAAAATGTAGTGACTTTCCTCTTACAATTCTTTGGGAGATTTAATGCTGGCAATTATAAGAAAGCAAATGGTGTTTCCAGCTGAACTGTGCTTGTGACTAAGCAATTTATTAGAAGTCATTTACTTGATTTGGGGATCAAAACACAGGGCTCACCTTATGATAAATGGTTGTGTCACTGGAGGCAAGGATTGGAGAATAGAGCTGATTCAGACAAATTTATTTTTCTAATAAGATTTGAAGAGTTTTTCCTTTCTTTTACATGTAATAAAAGAGCAGCATTTCTTCTCAAGGCTTGATTTCAGAGAAGGATTTAAAATTTCATTAGAAATTTGTGTGGACCTCAAAAGCATCGTAGAAGAAAGATCACTCTCTTTGCTACTCTATTTCTACATTACTGAGTTTATAGTTAATTGAATTGCTACTGTGTTGAGTGATGTTTATGCAGGCTGCCTCTTTTCTGCTTTTTGAGTGGAAATTGATCATGAAAAATAGCTGGCTTATAGAAAGCATAGATATAGGCTACTGCACTGCAGAAACTTGTGTCTACATCTTCTGTCCCTTAGGGAACACCTCATCCCTCTCTATGACTGGAAATGTATTGCTCTGTAAGGCTGGAAAATTGATGACTGGGAAAAATGGTGGAAATGAGCAGCAAAAAGGGGCACAGGCTGCATTCCCCAACCCTGACCTCTTTGCACACATACAGCAATATAACCTTGGTCACAAATATCCTGAGGAGGAGGAAGGGAGGTGAGTTTCCTGCCTGCAGTCCTGCCTGCTCTGCTGCCCTGGGCAGAAAAAATACTTTCCAATGTCAGGCTGGTTCACACACACCAGGATAATTTTTTGAATGGTTTTAGTGACTGACAGCAGTCTGGAGCTTCAGTACCCTCACAGTATTGTTCACAGCAATTTAACAGCTTGGTGGTGACCAGTTAAAAAACCCCTGGAAACACTTTCTCATCCTGCTGGAAGTGAAAGGAGGACACGGGCAGGACAGGGATGTCAAGAAGGAAAAGTGCCGGCATTTTTGCTAGTCTGCTGGAGTCTGTGTACCCAGGGAGGCCCTTGCTTCACTCTATATCCTCCTTGTACCTAGATCATAGGTCCCCAGGTGCACCCTCAGTAACTTCCTCCTACCCCATCCCTCCAGTAGGATCCCAGCTTTCCCCTCCTATTTCCCCCACTCTGCCAGCCCCCAGCACCAGGACCCTATGGTCTCACTCCTTTCCTTCCCAATTCAGTTCAACTGTGCTAAAATATGGGAAATTCAACCTCCACAGTGCATACCATCTTCCAATGATGGTGTTGCTGGGACCTGAATCCACACAAAAAGAGATTCATATAGATGCAACATCATCCAGGAGTTAAGGGAACCTGTGTATTCCCACCCCATACTGAGACCCATCATTACCACACCAGCACAAGGCCAAGAAACCCCATTTCCCCTTCCACCAGTTACATCCCTCTTAGTAATTTTTCCTCCCTCGCAGCAAAGGTCTCTACAAAAACAGTGGACAAGGAGACCCAAGAGGGGGGCCAAGCCACCACCACTCAACTGGGAGAGAACAATGTTAAGCCTTACATGGCAAGCCTATGCACACGATCACATGCAGAAGGGCTTTTCATGAACTCTGGCAAATACCAGAAAAAAAATACATTAATCCACCCACTAAACACCCCGGCAGTTCTGGCCCTGCTGCATGTTTGGACACTTCTGCTTGCCAGGGCAGCACTCTAATTTCTGCATGTTGCATCCACAAACAACCTGTGTTTTGAACAGTCTTCAGTGCCAAGAGCCAAAGCTGGAGGACACAAGGATAAGGGCACCACAGAGGGGATGCATTCAGTTGCTGGGAGGCAGCCATGAGCTCTCTGCTGTGAAGTGGCTTTTACTGGCATCACCTATTTGCTCTGACATCACCTATTTGCTCTGACATCTGATGCCCTACAAAGCATAAACAGAAAACACATTGGGAAAATAGTCAGGAAAACAGGCAGAAGACTGTTACTGGGTTTACATTTTCCAGGCCTGATTTGCAGTGAATAATTGAGTTTTACTGCCCAGATAAGTGGCGCTGGGATCCAGAGTAAGACCTGGTATTCTTGGTAAACGGAATCAACAGTGGCAATGATAGCACATGGCTTGCACTGGAAGAGGGGAGACAGGGAAAGCATGCTGAAAAAGTAATTTGTATTCTCTGAGGGCTCTGGTCCTCAGCTGCAAATTTCAACACTGAATCCATCACTGCTGAGGCTTTTGATTAACAAAAAGCACTCTCCTGAACAGATTAATTTACTCCTCATAAAGGAAGTCTTATGGTGAGGAATTGGGTTTTATATAAGGTAGTCAAGCAATGAAATATATCCCATTTAACTCAGGAAGAGTCAGTCCCTACCTACACTGGATTCTAGATTCCATATTGCACTTCATACAGACCCAGTTCTGTTCAGTCACAATACACTTCTGTCTGCAATAACTGCAAGTTCTGCTCAAAAAATCCTACCTAAAACTGATTTCCATTGTGGCAGCATTTTGGTTTCTGAAAAACAGACTGGAAAGATACAAACATCACAGTCCACCTCCATAATGTCACAGCTTTTAAAGCTGGTTACACCTCTTCAGATCCAAAGGTCTATGGACGTAACCAAGGCAAGCTCCTCTTCAGTACGACCCTTGGCGTTTCCTGTTCCTAAATGTGATGGAGGCCTTTCCAGCCCCTGCAGTTACGGTTCACTTCATTTATGTTTCAACATAGCATTTATAGAAAACTCTGTTCTAAATCAGGCATTGCGAATATAGGGGAATAGGAAGTATGGGTAGATTCAGCTGCATGGCAAAAATAATGAAGGTTTCTTGATGCCCATGGTAGCTCTGTGTTGTACAAGTTCAAGTGCATCCTCCACCTGTTTTCTTTATTCCTATAGAGATATATCTTGAAATAATTAAAGGAAAGCAATAGCTGAGCATTGTTTCTTTCTGCTACAGTCCAAGAATTATAAGCAAAAGCACCAGACTTGTTGGTCCTAACTAGTATTGTCTGTATGTCCACAGTTTATTCAGTACATGTTAAAATGCTCTCAGAGTGTACAAACACTGAACAGAGAGTAGTAACTTCTGAGTTTGCTCAAATGCCTTATTAGATTCTCCTTCCAAGACCATGTTCACTTTTTCTTATGTCTTTTGATAACTGAAGAGGCTGGCAAGGTCCAAAGTTTCCAAAAGTGACCACCCAGAGCTTTAAAAAAAACCCAACAATTAAAATCCACGACAGTTAAAATGGTCACTGTTCAACTGGAAAGACTCAAGCTCTTCATGTATCAATCACAGAAAAATGGCCCCTTTCCCATTCCCCACAACAAATCTTCATCCTTGGAGCCTGTGAGCCTGCCCAGTTGGGATAGGATAGCAGGCTCCCAGGGCCCCATTCCCCTGCTATATACTGCAGAAGACCCAGGGTAAGGGGTTTAACAGCTCTTGAACATTGCCCCAGCAAACCTAAAAGGGCTGATTTTGTCATCTTTGGTCACTTTTTTTCAGTCTGAGGCACACAAAAGAACAGGGGACTTGGGACTTACTGACAGAGCCCACCTTCTCCACAGTCTCAGGAAACATGACCTTTGCCATCTTCTCTGAGAAACACACAGAGTGGTTCATATTTACACACTGTAATTTTGCTATACATCCATTTAGCCAAGCATGACAACATTATGTATTTGGCCCATGAGGTCTCCTCATTCATAAAGAAATAAAAACAGACCCCTGGCTACCCAATTGCTCTAATTATTTAAAGATGTTTCTGATGTTGGCAAGGGCTACAGTACACATAATTCAGCCTCCCTACCTTTCTCAAAAACTAGACAAAAACATCAATGTATTTTATATAGGCCTTACAGGACTTTGGTTGTTTTATTTACCTCAGGCTCATTTCAATATGTTCTTTAAGCAGCTAAAGCCAAACAATGTTAACCCCCTAGTTGCTTTGCCATCGCAATTATACTTTTAGCTTTCCACTCTGTTCTCTCTGATTTTTTTTTTCAGGTATTTATTTCAGCTATTTTTTTCAGGTTTTTAAGAAGAATTTGCCTTAAGTGTAATAATGCGTAAATTGAGATTTTATTCCATGGAGATTGAGAAATGTGGAAAAACTGTAAAATTATAACTCGACTTCTTAGGAGTTCACTCTAACATGTGCAACCATGCTCTCTTTGAACAGAGCCAGCACTGCCAGGCTGTGTATGACACCTTGGGGTGTTATAAGATTCTGCTCTCTGATTCCTGTGGTAGTATTTGGTTGAAAAGGCTCAAGGGTAATGGCTTGAGAGCACAAAACTTTTTCCTTTCCATTTAAGCACCTGGATTGGATTAAATGTGATATAGCTACATGCTGTCTTGCAGAAATCATTTAATTTGTCTGTTTTCTGTCCTCGTATGAGGAGTCAGAACTGCCTTACTAAGCCCACACTGATCAGCTGAGAAGATACATTCACCACTTTCTGTGTAATGATCACAAGCCAGTTAGTTCAGTCTTGGGCCTTATATATTTCCTACTCATAACCTGGAGAGCAAATGATTTCATGGTTTTAGAAGAGTGGCCACAGCCACATGCCAGAGAAGCAGTGCGCACCTTGGGTCACACAAGTGGGACAAAGATCTGGTATGTGAGAAACTCTCTACCTTCCTGTGGGAAAAAATTTCCAGACAAAGTTTAGATTTCTCTAAAAATTGTGCAGGCATATCTTGTTTTATAACATACCTGAAGAGTATTTTCTTTGCCTATGTCTACAGCAGTGGAGCTAGAAATTCCTCCTGAGTGTTGGGGAGATGAACAGAATGGTTTGGACTGGTGCACACACCTGCTCCACAGGACCTATATGCCTGTCAACCCTTTCCACAGACCTCTTGGAAGCAATTTATGGTCTTTGAAATCACCATCCTCTGCTCTCACTTAGATTTTGACCTACTCAATGAACCTTCTACACAGTAAAACCTTTCTCTCTTTCTCTTTCAACAAAAGTTTGACCTATTCATATGAATCACTACAGAAAGGCCAGCTATGATCAGAAAATAATGGACCAAGTCAGTAATGAACGTGGACTGAATTTGGACATGTAAGTGCAAAAAGTGTAAAACTACAGCTTTCTCTGATGGTTCCCTCACAGTAGCCTCTTCTCAGTTTGGGGGCCATACCAGTTGGTGAGCACCAAACCCAGAACATGTAAGTTTAATTGCATTTCAAAATAGGGGAGGTTTTCCCTATTTCATTTACCTGTGAATGACTGCATGCAGAGAGAGGGAAGCATGAGGAATCCTACATTTTTGTGTTGGCTAAAATATGTAAGTCCACTAGTTATGTTATTAAAAACGCTTTGTTAAAAATTGTTGTAGCCAGATTTTAATGAGGATTAGATTAAGTGCACTGAGTTGCCCTTCAGTGAAGTCAGATTTTCAGCTACTACCACCCAGCTGTTACCCAAAGCAATGTTTTTTAAACCAACACTGTGTACCTTGAAAATTCTGCATGACAGATTATCTCAAAATGCAGATTTATTTAAGGGTCTGTGACTAAGGTCCATCAGCAAGTGTCTAGTCTGCCAGGTTGCTGCTACCTCTGTTTGAAAATATTAAACTTCCTTACTGAGTCTTGGCCAGATTATCTCCTCTGTCAGAGCTAACACTGCCTACATACATCATATCTTCTCTCTTTCTGCTGTTTTATCTTCCAGAGTGAAGGCAATATCGGAGTAGGTCACTAAATTTTCTTCAAAAACTAAAAAACCTTCTCAACTCTCTTTGACTCTCTGGTCTTATTGACTGGCTGCTTCAGGGGACAGATAAGGGGTCTGCATTCTTTTGCTTTCAGGCTTTGTTTCAATGGATCATGATAAATCCTGCTTTAACTAACATGCACATGAAAATAGAGCACAGTAAAACTTAAAAACTACTACCACAAATACTGCTAAGAGTTAGCAGAAAACTGAGGTGGAGGCCTCAGACTAGAAGCAATGGTGGAAGACATGAACACATACAGATACAGAGCATTTGTCCATCCCCTAGACAATCATGTTCAATACATTTTGTCTTCAAATTAGTGGCTTCCTGACTGCACAGCCATCTCTTTTGCAAACAAATCTTTCCCTGTGGTAAATCCCAGCACCAAAGTAGAGCCATTCAATGTGGTCTACCTCTTGTTTCTGTTCTTTGTGTTGCCAGCTCTTGGGTGGCTGGAAATTGCCTCTGTCAGGAAAGAGCACAGGCGACAGTGCTCAGAAATGTTGTGATAAAAAGAGACAGTCAGTGCCCTCCTCAGTGTTTTGTTTTGATACTCCTCAGTTCTCCATTACAATCGATAATGAGAGGCTGAATACCCTGAATAATAACAAACCAGACAGTTTTCTTTTTCTGCCTACTCAGTGTTTCTGCTCCACAGTTCCTGGGATGCTCATTTCCAGGATGCCAGGTTAGCTCTCAGGCAGTAATGCAGAAATGTGCCACCCAACTGGCAGCATTCTGGACCCTGAGCCAGGAGTGGAGCCAGCTAGGCTGGGAGAGTAAGGTGGGTGCAGATTGGACAGGGCTGCACCACTGCTGTGTTTCTGGAAGCAAGAAAGCTGTGTTCTCACACCACTGCATTTGAGCAAATTCCTGCCAGGACCACGCTGGCTCTTTGCCCATGGTATTATTTACCCACAAATAAGATAATTCATCCATGGAAAATGAAAAGTGGATCTATCAGCTGTTTCTTTTGTAAAACTGACATCCTGCAGCAACAACAATGAAGCATTACCTTGGTGTAGGTGCTGCTGCTCTTGCTTTGACGCCTTGTCGACAACATTCTGCATGTCAGCAGCTACAGCCCTCAGTGAGCTGACACGGGCAGCAGAAGCTGAACCTTGGGAGGGCTTTTTGTCTGTACCAGTCATTCCAAGCATCTGCTGTGTCTGGCTTCTCAGTTCCATCACTCAACACCAGTACAGCTAGTTTGATGCAGTCCTGTTGCATGCTCTGTAGGTGCCTTTGCCACCCAACCATGGTTTGGTTTGCCAGAAACTCAAGTCTTCAGTCCTCTCACTCGCACTGGTTTGAGATCAAGATTCTTTGGAAACCCACTGACCTGAGACTGTAAGGCAATACAGTCAAGTCAATGTCTACACAGATTCCCATGGATTTCTGAAAATAAGCTGCTTGAATGGAAAGCAAGTGGCTAAAGACCAGTGAAAGTCTGCGCCCAAAGATTTCTGAGTTTATCTATCAGCATCTGCAGGTAAAGAGTTGTCATGGAGACTTCAGTCTTTCACCAGCACTGGGAAATGGCACATAGCCACTTAGCTACAGCACCCCAGTAATTTGATATTTGTCCCCTTGTACCTATATACCTCTAAACTTGTAGTTCTAAGGACTTGGTCCTTTTGTCCCTCATTATCTGAATAATTAAACCTCACAAAGCCCTATAAAAAGGTGATGGTATTCTGAAATTGTTAACTTGAATTAAAAAAACTGAGGGGGATGTGGGGTGGTGTTTCAGGTTTTTTAAGTAGATCCTCTAGGTAGAACTGCTAACAGATTTGTTGTCTGAAGAGACTTTTTGCCAGTCCACTGCATCCTGCCTTGCACGGACTCACCATGGCAAGCCAGACCTCCTGTATTAAGAGAATAAAATGAATTATGGATCGCTATATCTTAATAATACAGTTAGAGCTTGTTGATAAACTTTTGATATTGTACTGTGTATTAATATGCTGATCTGTTACACAGTTTCTGCAGGTACTGGAGTAGATATTTACAAATACTAGATAATCACCTTCTCTTTGAACTAAATGCATTTAGGGGACTGTTAAATCAGGAAATATATGTCTTTCTAATGTGTGTTTTGAAGTCAATCTCCTGTATTTATACTAGATTTTTTTTTCATCCATAATGATCTTCGATTAAACAGTGTGTGTTCACCCACGGATATTATCTATACACTTCTGAGTACCTAGATGGAATTGCAAATTATAGTTTACATTCTAGTATCCCGGAATATGATACCAGCCCTTTCTGTGATAATCTTGTAAATGCTATGATCTTGATTATCTCAATACATTTTTCTTCTTAAAGTTACCCAAGAATTTTAGATCTGCATACAGATACTTAAAGAAATTTGCCCTTTTGTAAATCTCATTTGGCCAAGTCACACTTAACAAGTACCAGTTTATTAGCCTTTGAGAGTATTTTATTAAACCCTCACATCCAACTTCATCAGAAAGAACCCTCATGCCATACTTCTACTGCTCTGTGCCCAGACTGGCAGAGTTATTCTGTCACTAATCTTCTGTCTTTAGGGAAACTGCTGGGGGAATACGATTCTATTCACGTAAGTAAAGGCATCACAGTCTGTCTCTTCAAAAGATATTTTTTCTCTTTAAACCTGATCTGCATCTAACTAATCTGGTAGCTATAATCTTTAGGGCTGTGTGGTTTATTCTCATCTACTAGTTCTTGTCATTTCACTACAGTGCTGAACTGCACAGGGAGACTGAAAAAAAAAGAGCCACAACATCAGTTGAGTAAAGCTTCACTTCCTAAAAGAAAAAAACTTGACAAATCTGACAGGCTAGCGCAAAAGGAGCACAGAAATCCTACCAAAAATATGTGGGAGGGAACGTATATTTAAAATAGGACTGCCTAATTCGGCTGCTAAATCAGTGTAAGGAGATCTGTACGTCTGTGTGTGCGGGAGGGAGAGGGAAAGAGAGAGAGAGGGAGAGAGGGGGGGAGAGGGAGAGCAATGTGCCTTTCACAGAGCTCGGAGCTTGATGGGAATGTTTGATTAGCTCCTCTCTGAAAGAAAAAAGGTGTCCAGGCCTCCCTCTGCTGCCTGCCTCTCCTCTAGAATAATGTTGGCTGGAATTTGGGGTACAGAAAAGCTTGGGAAAAAACCCACTTTCATACTGTGTGGAGAAAAGGAATAAAAAGTTGCACACCTCAAGCAAGGTAATTCCGATATTGTTTTTCTGCTATATTTATTTAGGGGGGAGAGGGGGAAGTTGTGTTTTCTGCCTGTTGATAATAGTTAAATATTTTCACTGCTGAGAAAGTGTAGAGACATAATGTTTTATTTAGCATTCCAGCTGTGTGCTTAGGATCAAAGACCTAGGAAGATAAATGTAGAATGAAACTGTACTTTACTCATATATACTTCATGAAGTATTTATGAAAGTATTAAGCCCCTACTGTTAAAGTGGACACATATACTTACTGCCTGAACAGCAAGGGCTTAGTTATGTGATAAAGAATGATGTATATAAGCCACGCACCAATAGACATTATTCAAGCCATCTGTTCAAACAGTTTGTGATAGACAATGCAACTTGTTCCTAAGTTTAAAACTGTTTTGGTTTCAAGGCTTTTTCACAAAGTCTTTTTGATCAATAGGAAGGTGTGTGTTGTATCATTAATAAACATTACATGACACTGGGGAACACTAATCTCCAAGGCACAGAATGGAAAATGGCATTATTCCAGTGATGTTTCTGTGGTGTGAACTCTCTTGGTAATGGATAGATACAGATGTGTGAACAGTACAGTAGCCTAGACTCTATACATCCTTTTGTGCTGAGTGCTTGTTTTGGTGGTGAGGCTCCAAAAATGAATAGCATTGTCAAGCCTGCCACAGCCACTCTGCTCTCTGAAGAGAGATTAGAGTCCTGATAAGTCTCTTCAAAATGTGATTTCTCTCCAACCAGTACAAACATGAACCAACTGCCCCAAGCTAAATATCAACTCTAGTTAATATTTTGTTCCTAGAGTTTATGGGAACTACACCACATTCAGAGCAAAAAGCAAAATTACACATTACAGAGGCAAGTCCTCCTTAGAGCATGCTGTTTTTTCTCTAACCTCTCCAAAATTTAAACAAAACATCAAAACAAGAAAACGCAGTCAGAGAAAATTATGTTTAGATGTCTTTTAAAATACATTTTACTGAGAAAAGCCATGGAGTTGTATATGTTTATAGCTTGTGCTTTCCTAAATACAGCCAGAAGTTAAACATCAGGATGTTCAGCTAAACTTTTAAACTTAGACTTTGCATTTGTCTACACTCAAAGAAAATCTATGTTTTTCTGTGTTACCAACTTCTTTAGACTTTACTCAGTTCATCACTTGAATGACAGCCATGGCTGTAAGACTGATCTCTTTCAGAGATGCAAAGAGAACTCAAAGCAAAAAGAACTGCATTACAAACACATTAATTTTCAAATACTAAGTTAGTATCTTATATTAAACAGACTTACTTTGCTTGCATGTTTTATTTAATCCTTTGAGTTGCTGGGGTTGTTCTTACTGGGATGACAAAAAGGACTTCCTGTCTTTCAGTTATTCAGTACATAAAAAGTATTTTTCAAGAAGAAACTTTGAATGTACTGCCAATAGTGTTTCCACCTGTAGTAGTAACGTTATGTTCATAACTTGGTCTTTAATTGTTCCTACCTTTACTTAATGTAAGACACTACTTTCCCTAGTGGTATAATTACAGCATTTACCACTGACTGGTTGAACCAAGCAGTTTTTACTTAGCTACACCAGGTTTCCTCACACTTGAAATGCAAGAAAGACACTCCACTTGGATTCTCTTTTGTCTAATAAGGATGAGATCCTAGAAAAGCCTTTCATTTAGAGGAGGCATTAACCAGGTGTTCCCTTTTCACCTAGTTACTGACTTTCACAGGAGTTGTAGGAAATTAATTATTACACTCCTTTTTGTCAAAAATAATTGCAGTATTTCTAAAAGGGGACTACCTGAGCCACAGTGTGAACACAGAAGCTGAAAAACAGGCTAATTACATCATGTGAAATGTCAGAATTATTTAGTATTTCTGGCCATTGCTTCTTAGAAAACATTGTTAAAAATAAACCTGATGTTTATGTAACAATGGCATCAAAAACTTGACTGTATCTGGTCTGCCTGGAGAATTTTGAGCTTTTTTCCTTTTCCCTTCTGAACCACAAATAAAGCTCTAGTCAGAAAACACTTCACATGACATCCACAACTTCTCCAGACAAGCTGTGGCAGTGCCTCAACACCCTCACAGTGAAGAATTACTTCCTAATAGCTAATCTAAACCTATTCTCTTTCAGTTTAACTGTTGATAGGTAAGTCATTTAAGGCATCTGGTTGAAATGAGCAAGAAAAAGTGATAGCTCAGTTTACCACCTGCAACTATGACTGTATTCCTAAAAAAAACCAGTGCTGTGGTACTTGTAGCCATGAACTGCCCCTTTAGTGGGACTGGCATGGGCAGGGGCCAGAGCAGCCAAGTGTGTGCTGGCCCATTGCAATTGGCTGGGGTGGCAGTGTCTTTTCTGGATGGGTAATGAAAAACAAAAGTCTGGAATTTCCTGGCAGTCCTGGAGGCATGTTCTGGCCCCCTGAAGCTCTGGGTACACACCAGGACTTCTCCAGCCTGCTGCAGCATCAGCTGAGGTTTATGTTTCTCATTCAGGGCTCAGGAAGTGGGCACTGAACATACGATATGTCCTTCCTTCTGAAAACCTGTCCATCATACAGATCCCACTAATCTGTGTTGAAAAACAGAAACGCAGAACTGCAAAACTGATGGTTTGGGGTTTGATTTTTTTTAAATAAAAGTAATCATAGCATGTATTGCACAAAAAACAGGGAGGATGCAGGTACAGTAGTCACGGATCTGCCTTCCACATCTTTCTCTTGTGGAGTAGATTTTTAAGCCCAGAGTCGGAGAGAGAAATAAGGTGCTTAAAACCTACTTAGAGCACTTCAATTCCTCTTTTGAACTTGCCGGGGCACAAGGAGCCCCCTTGTCCCAGCGTTGCCTGGGGAGCCTGTGCTAGAGCTCAGCTGGGACCTGGGACAATGCAGCCCCTGTTCTGGGCTAGGCTGTCACACAGAGACTATAATTATCTCTCCACTAATAACCAGCCAGGCAAGATAACAGTTTTCATGCTATGTTTAGAAAACAATGTCCTACTACAAATTGACGGTTCATTCGTCCGTAAAATAGCCTCTTTAACAGTCCTAAAGCAGCTGCCACTCTTTTGCTTCCCAGTTCCTTTATTTCCTGCACATTTCCCTCTTGGAAAACCTGGGTAAATGCTGCACAGGCAGCACAGCTTCCCACTGCCACACAAGAGGTTCAGAAAGGCACAGAAATTCCCAGAAAATCTGTAGCTGTTTAGACTGTATCTCTGTTAGTAAATTAAACTCTGCCTGTCTGTCTTGCCAGAGCCTGCATCGCCCTTGTGACCTCTCTAAGCCCCCAGCCCAAAGGGGCTGCAGGAGTAAAACTGCGTTGTGCTGACTCCTGACAATGCCCAGTGGGAAGCAAGCTGATGCAAAAAGAGGGACGTGAAGGGACTTGTTCAGATAAAACGGGAGCATGTGTGACTGATAAACGTTTCTTCCAGCACTGTGGCCCATAGACAAATCAGGATCCACTGAAATTCTGTAGGCTCCAAAGACATCTTTGGGGTAGCTGTAGTGCCCAGCTGTGATTGCAGCTTGTGTGGGTGTAGCTGCCCCTTGCAAACACCGAGAGGAGCCAGGTTTGGGCAGTCCTGGTGAAGCAATGTGGAGAATAAATAGACTCCACAACTAAGTTTAGTTATGAAGTGGGTATGCATGGGAGCTCCGGCACAAGTGAGATAGCTCTCATAAGGACTTGTGCCCCGAGCCTCGGGCTGTCCCACAGCTTTATTCACAAAGGTATTCCATATGTAAGAGATTGCACAACTTTTTCTCATGCATATTCAACTTCTGACCCCACCTGTCCTCGCTTCGTAGGGTAATCAGGTCCATGCCCTTCTGGGCATGCCTTGTTGGCTGTGGTGGTCGCACGGGGGTCTCTGGTGGTCTCTGAGGCCGAAGATTTTGTGGTCTTCCTCGAGGATGAACTTTTGAACCTTTTCTCCTCTCGCATGCGCTTCTTGGTCCCTCGGTCCTTATCTGGGTATTCCGTGGTCTTAATGAGCTTGGAGACAGAGGGGTTTCTTTATCTGGGCTTTTTGTATCTCTTGATCTCCTCTTGGTACTGTTTTCTATGCAAGAATCCTTAGAAATTTGCATTTTCCTATGCCCTTTGTACCATGGCAGGGGTTTCTTAAGTGAAAAGGTTAAACTTCAACCCAGAGTTCTACAGACTATACTTTAAATGCTCAATTCATAATGTTATTTTAAGTAAACTCCAAAATCTCTATTTCACTGGCAGCATAGCACTCATGGGCTAGCCACCCGAGTATTTTCTCTGGGCTCTGTAAACATTCTGCACCTAACTCTGCTCTGGGACAGCTCTACATTTAGTGCTGTGGACTGCCACCACATCCTCTGCAGTTGCCCTGCCAGCAGAGGAGAGCCCATTCCCTCTTTCTGCAGGGAGCTCACCCTCATCTCTCTTGCCATCTTCTCTGTTCTCCTCTTCAGCAGGACTTAGCTGGGTTGCCTTGGGCTGCCTTTCCTCTTTGGGCTCATTTTTCAGTAACTGAGGATTGGGAAAAAACACTAGAAAGAAAATTTCCCAACAACTTGGAAGCATCAATATTTCTAATAAAAATTCATTTTAACTAAAAACAAACAAACAAAACAAAACAAAAAAAAAAAAAGCCACATCTGCAGCTTTTTCCTTCCCTTTTTAAGCAGAACACACACATCTATACCTCATTTCCCAAACTGGAAACACATTCCTATTCAGAAGAGTATTTATAACCATCTCTGGCTCATTCAATTTATCTAGGTTTAAGCAGTTTTTAACATCAGTCTTGCTGCAGTAGCTGAACTGACTTTCTAGTACCCATAAAGTCCATCCCATCTTTGCTTTATCTCCAGAACTTCAGAGTGCATTAAGAGGTCAGTGGCATGATAAGAACACAATCTGTGTCAGTTATCCTTCATGTGTCTCATTCTACAGAACATCCCACAGACACAGATATAAAAAATACATTCAGCTTGCATTTACAAACTGTTGCTCAGCCTATCACCTTATAAAATATCTTCATAAATGTAACACATGTAACACAGCAGCCAACAGTCCTTCAGCTGGCAGCCTGTTTCATAGGAAAAAAGCACATAATTGGCAAGTGACAGTTACACATGTGCCAAAATTTTTGGGAAGATTCTGAATGTTCTTGTGTAGCTTCATGCAGTCCTTTAATGTCCCCACCAGGATGATCTGGGGATTTCCAACACCTTCAGGCTTGTACACAAAACAGTGGAAATTTTTACCTCTCAAAAATCACTCTTTTACGGGGAAGCCTGGACACGGCCATGTCTGTGCCTCTCAATCTCCCTGCCAGGGGTTCCTTTAGGGACTCAGAAGGCTCCATTCTTTCTTGTTTCCCCCAAATACATCATTTACCCTTCAGCCCATAGAACAGGGGTGAGACATAGAGGAAAGCTGGCAGCAGGGCTGTGTATTCTGTCTGTGGACAACTTCAGTGAGTCAGAGCTACAAAAAGGTAAGGTCTCCCTGACTACAGGGGTATTTTCACAGCTGCCAGCTGAGGATGATGGCAGTCCATCCTGCTTGCCTTGGTGGAAGCCCATCCTTCTCACCTCTTTTGCAATGCATCTTCAACACTTGAAAGTTTTGTCCTTCTGGGCTTGGTTGAAGAAGTTTTAGGACATGAAGCACAGGAAGAAAAAGGCTCTTTGGAAATGAGGCTACATGGGAAGGAGATGAGTGTCCAAATGAGAGGGTGAGAGGTTAGAGAAGTCTAGAGTAGTTCCAATGGAGGAACTTCATTCAAATGTTATAAGGGCAAATACTAACATCACATAAGTCATAAAAGCCTACTTGCACCCTGTTTTGGAGAAAGCCTTTCCAGCAAACTGCATCTCAAAATAGGTGGTAATTTGGGACAGAAACCCAGTCTTCCGTGGTCCACATCTTCTCTTCTTGTTGGTGAAATCTGTATGTAGAAAGAAATACATAGGTTAGTCAATAATTAGATTTGAAGAAGAAGCTCATATGGTAATCTCCTAAAGCCAAAGTTCCAAATTCCTGAGCATGAACGTAGATTATGCAATACTGAAGACTGCAGGCTTAGTTTGTTTTCAAAACAAAAGACCCAAATTACAAGTTCCTGCTCCCAGTCTATGTGGTTTCCCTTTTTGATCTTGGTCTCTCAAAAACAGAATCCTGTGATCCATCTCTATGCAAACTAGTAGGTTTTAAAATACTCTAATATGAAAAATTAGTAAAACAGTGTTAGTCTGGTTCTGAGACACATTTCTCAGCAATTTCTGGCTACACCTACACTGTCACAGTATCTAGGACTGGGCTCTGAAGGCCACTTTCTCTGCCACCATGTTTTCTAGCTTTTCATTTCCCCTCCAAGGCACTCAGACACCGAGGAATGTAGTTTTGGAAGCTAAGCTATTCCTCAAGTTGTCCACATGACCCATATGTTAGAGAGACCACTCCTGCCAGTTGCCAAGGGCTGCCAACACACATGCCATAAGGCTGCACAACTTGGCCCTTGCTATGTCCACCAGCACCTCCAAAAACAGCATGTCTTCAGGAAACCAGCACAACCCATAATAGCCTCATTTATAATGCTGGCACTCATTCAAATCCATAGCTCACTTTCCTCCCAAAAGCAGTCTGGAGCCCTGAGATGTCTTCTTCAGTCATTAAAAAGATGGAAACGCTACTCACACGTCCACGGTTTTCAAACTGTTCCCCAGAACAGCCCTGTCAGGTGAGAGACATCAGCCTGAGGGCACCTGTTGGGGTGCAGGTGGGCTGCAGACCAGCACCAGCTGGGAGGGATACAGTTGGAGCAGTCTGTAGCAAAGCCAAAGCAGCAATGAGCACAGGCTGGGGAGGGTCATGGGCAGGGTGGCCATGCAGAGCATCCTGGGATGTGGAGTCAGGCATCCTGGCCCTCAGCAGCTGATCCTCAAGGACGCAAGCCATTTGGAGGTCCCAACAAAGCAGCAGTAGAAGATGACTGAGGGGCAGAAGGTGGTTTGGGGTTGTTCTATGATTTGTCTTTGGTAGCAACTTCCCTTGTAGCACAGGTTAGTTTTTTCTAAACTAAAGGTATCAGAAAGATATTTAACTGAGAAGGCTTGGAAAAAACAGTTCCAAATCGAAGTAATGCAGTTAGGAAGAAATATTTTTTGAAAAGTACAAAATATATAAAGGAAAATATTATGCAGTGCAAGGAGCATGAGACTATAATTTTTAAGCGATTGCAAAACTGAAACTAATTTCTTAACTTCAGTTTACTGGTTTCCATCACAGAAGTGAATTTCAGCTTAGCTTTTTAAAATGCTTTCTACAGCATTCCTGTGCTTCCTGATTTGCTGAAGACCTTTTGTGAAAGATGCTTCCTTGATTAAGTTGTCATTACTAGACATAAATGAATTTCATCACTTCCTGCCTTACTTCAAACAAGTGCCACAAGCCAGGGTAGTTCCAGATTTTTTCTTTAATTCAAATGTTTTCTGAATCCTTATTCAACCAGTCCATGGCTTTAGCATGGGACATCACTAGTAATACAAACTGTAGGAGATACTGGATTAATAAAAGTTTTCTGTGAGCTGTTGTATAAATTTACTAGTGTGCTTAAGGATGAGTTCGGCTTTTGATCTAGACATATAATTCACTTTTCTAGTAAAGGGTAATGTGTAGCTTTAAGCAGAGAGTAAAACATCCTACAGTTTTTCTAAATTTCTGCTTCTAAGTTTCTACCTAAAAAAAATGTTGTTTTGTTTGAACAACACATTCCAAATTTGTTGAAATTCCAAAACCATCCCCAGGTTATGTGCAGTTTTTTCAGTGCCTTTAACAGAAATTCTTTGCTTTTAGACTAAATATGTACCTTCAGGGGAAATCTGACACAAGACACTAATTCCTAGTTTGCAGGCAGCACAATAGCATGGTTACTCAGCGCTCTTTATTGTGTACTCATTCTGAGAAACCATATATTGTACTTTAAAAAGTCACTTTGACTTGTTTAAACCATTTGTTGGAAATAGAAAATGGGACATTTTCTTAAAAAGAAAAAAAAAAAAAAAGGAAAGAAAAGAAATGTGGGCACAAATCTCATGCTACAAAGCTAGCACAGCCCTCCGGCACTGCTGAATTGCAAGTACTTTCCTCTGCCCTCTGTTTCTTGGGAAAATGGCAGTGCCAGAGGTTGATGGCACCTGGCTGGGGTCTGAATGATGTTAAGCAGAAGTAGCAGTCAAATCAGAAAAGTAGAAGAAGTTTGCCTGAGAGTGAGGGGGGCAGATTTGTGAGCAGACAAAAGCCATGGTGGGGAGGAGAACAGAGGGAAGTAGTTTTCTGGACAGGGATTCACAGGTTTAAGCTAACAGCAATTCCCAATGAGGCATGAAAGCTGTGCATCAAAATGAAAAAATAATGCATAATACATTAGCAGAAACCAGGAAAGTACAGTGTAACGGCCCCCAACAAAATCGTCATCCAGACAGTCCAAATTATATTTTCCCTGTGGGTGGGTGACATATTCTAAATGTATCTCTTCCTTTGCGTGAAGGAGCAGGTCAGACCAACATAATTGATGGTTTTCTTGCTGCAACAGATGAAAATGTATAATCATTGCAGTTTTATTTAAGCTCTGAGAAAGGTCTGGCAAGTTAAATCACACTGCAGTCTTAAATAAATTACTTTCTTCTGAAAGAGCTCTGAGGAAAGTAGAGAAGTCATCATCACTGTTACTTCAACCTTATGTTTTAATTTCAGGACATTGCATGAACACAAAATTAGTATTGCAGGACTGCTTGTATGTTTCTATTTGTCTCTAAATTTCTAGGTATATCATCTCTTCATTATACCTACCTGAATGAGAGCTATTTTGAACTAAATTCTTCTTGCCAACCTGCATATAAACATTTGTTCAACCATCTCAGAAAAAAATTACTCATGTGCCCAAGGTGCAACTTAGGCAGAATTCAGACCTCTGAACCCACCCATGCCTCACTTCAATGACTTGAGAGTGACTTAACAGGTACCCCACAAGAGATACTGGCTACCAGCAGTCCCCACAGCCCTCTTGTGAGTCAGAAACCTCACAAAGCAGAACAGGCACCATTTAAAATATTATGTGGCAGCCACAACAATCAAACTCTTGTAATAAGAAGCAAGTGGTGAGAACACTTCATCAGGGATAACTGTCCATGGCCTCAGAGAATTTGAACCCATGTTTCTCTCATCACAGAACTACCACCCCATCATCAGACTCCAGGGCACAAAAGGTTGGGAGACCCCAATTTTCTGTGACAAAGAAGGACCCCTGTGCAACCACTAACTACAAACATGGGGTCAGAAAGAAAGCAAGGGAGAAGGGGACTGACTTGCCACTTGCCTGGGAGCAGAGGAGAGCCAGAGTATCCCTGCCTCCTCTTCCCCATCTGAATGGGCAAACCACAGGCCTGCAGCAAGAAGTGGCTGCCCTGGAGGTGGGGGACCACCACTGTCCGGGTGTGGGACACACATGGCCAAGGGAGGCATCTGGCAAACAGGCTGTGGCTACTGTGTCTTGGAGGTAAAGGAGTATGGTAATGCAAAGACTCTTCAAGGGAAAAGCACAAGCTGTTCTCAGGCCCAGAGACTCCTCTAATGGTGATTCCCTTGTTTGTTTTACTGAACACACAACTGCTGAATGTGGGACATGCAATCCTTCGTACAACCCCTCCACCACATGGGAAAGATCTGCAGCAACAGAAGCCTGGCTTTCCTGGTCAGCTTTCTGAGACACTGGATAATTAAGTAGTGTGTACTACAGTGCTCTGAAGCTCAGCTCTACTTCCAGGAAGCGTTTTTGGGTTCTTCCACATATGAAAGAGGTGAGCATTCACTCACCTTTTTTTATAGCAGCAGGTGATAAAGTCTATGACATTTTTAAATTCCCGGATGCATATATTCTATTTCAGATCGCACAAAGAGTAGTCTATCCTCCCATGCAGACAAGCTCACCTCACAAAATAGCACCTTGAATCTTACATTTTGTGACCTGGCCTGGTATACCTACAGGTCAAGCTAAGCCTCCAAAATGAACTATAGCTATCAATTCAACTTTTCTGTCTCAGCAAAACTCAGTCCCTCAGTTTTTCCAAAAACAGCCACTTAGACTTCTTTTTTATGTGCAGACTCTCAGATCAACACAGTGTACTGAGGGTACATAACTTTATCCCTCTGACAAAGAAAGGGGGTGAAACAAAATCACATGTGGCAAGTGCTAGTCATATCACCTAGTGTGCTCCAAAACAAACAGTTCTTGCACTACCAAACAAGGTACAATACCATGGGTACAGAGTATGAGCAGGAAACAAATAAAGGGCTAAACAATTAAAAAAAAATTTAAAAATCTAAAATGTTTTTGTTGTTATCATATTGTAAAGCTTTAAAACCTTGTCAGTGATTTCTCATGGGCAGCTCCTTGCAGCACTGACTGTCTCTCTTTCTTCATAGCCAGCTGACTCCTTTCTGCCCCTAGCACAGCCACCTAGNCCCAGCCCCCTCCTCAAGGGGCTAACCCACTCTTATAACACCCATCCTTATTGGCTAGAGCTGTAACCTATTAAGGGCAGACCTTAACGGGACATAGCTGTGGCCTATCTTGGTAATTGGTACAGCTGCAACTCCTTAGGGGTGAGATTGCCTTCAGCACTATCTCTATTCTCTGACATTCCATCCTCCCACATGTTTTCCTCTAGAAGATGATGATCAGCTCTTTTTTATCCAACCAGTTTACTCACAACTACACCAAGCCCACTTGATTTTCCCATAAAGGGCACATATTTAACTCAACCCACAGTACTTAGAGGTCCTGCTGTTAACTCCACGCTACTTGCTCAAATAGATTTCTGACAAAGTCCACTTCTGTTTTTCTTTAGGGTGCCAGTGTTGCTGAGATATTAGAACCCCCTGAAAAGGGAAACAATGGCACACACTATTGTGGTACAAAGAGAGTATACAAATTAATTTCTGTGGCACAGGAGATTATTGGAGATAAACTGCTTACTCCTGCAGAGGCAAAGCACGTGGCACTAGCCAAGAATTTCAGCTTGCATTAGAATGAACAGCAGTGCCTGACACCAAAAATCAAGGACTTTTAAAATTTGCATTTTCTCCAGAAAACGTTACAGTTTGCCATACAGTGACAATTATGTGCATTCAAACCATCTGTTTGTTTGTAGTATGTAGCAGCTCTCTCAGATCTTTATAAAAGTTAAGTGGCTAATAAAAGGTCAATATAAAAATCTTATTTATACACAGAAAGAATAATTTGCTAATTCTGTCTCTTCACTAGCATTCAAGAGTTTTCAAGTGTTTGTGGTCAGGAAAAAGTAATCAACATTCTTTCAAATAGGACTTTGATATTAAAAGATAAAAATAGCTGCAGCACAGGGAAACACTAAAGGAAATACTTCTTACTACATTTGTCCTTAGCAGGAATTGAAGCATGTTTATGTAATGCTTATGTAATAGCTTCTCTAGCATAAAGGTAACTTCTGTTATGACAGCCTGAAAGATTCAGGTGGGAAAATGTACTCTGATAAACAGAGATCCAGCATACAGTTTAGGAGATTTAATAGTGTGTAGTCACTACTTCCCAGTTCTGACTGGGACTGTAAATACTGCCTTAATAGAAATTTGATTAGGAGAAACCTCATCAAAACTCATGCTCCAGACTAATACTAAGTAGAAAGTTTTCTGTTTGTTTTAATGAGATCTATTTATTTTGTAAAAGAGCAAAGGAAGTACAACCTTGTATTTAATAACAAAGTATAATCCTTGATCTATAGATAAAACATTCCCAAACCTTTCAGTGGATCTACACAGAAAGCATGGATTGGAGCCCTGCTTTCCCTTCCCTTCCCTTCCCTTCCCTTCCCTTCCCTTGAGAAACAAAAAACCCACTGCTTTTTTCCAAGCTATTGCTCCCTTTACCAGTCTGAAGGAGCAGATGCCGTGCTAGTGCACAGTATAGGAGATCTCACACAGCTTAAATCAGGTGACACCCTAGGCCCCAAATACAATGAATGCACACAGACTTCCCACAACAGAAAGCCTGGAGCTTCTATGTCTGATACTTAATAGTCAGCGATGTAAATCCTCCTGTGCGTTTCCCCATGTGACAGCCCAAGGTCTGAAGGCCAGGACCACCCCTTGGGGTACTGTCACCAGAGCTGTGTCACAGGATGTCTGTGCATGTCTCCTGATATGCCAGTGCCTAACATAGAAATTAATATAGTATTAATTCTATAGTATATAGAAATTAATATAGTGGCAAAACTAAGTTTCTTTACTATTATGATTTATTTCCATGAGGATACTAGCACCACCAAAGATACAGACTCCACAATAAGATGTTTTTCTGTTTAGCTGTGACAACAAAACTGTTAAGTAAGTCTAACAGCCTTGTCTAAATGCTTTCAGTATCTTTCTTACTGATAAATATCTGTTATTGCAGGGTAAGGAGTCTGCTGAACTCTGCTGAACTCCTGATAGATAGGCTTTAAGTCTTAAATTCTTTTAGATTTATTGGCTTCTTTCCACAATGAATTAATAATAATTTATGAACAAAAGCCCACTTTCTGTTGCCTTGAAGAGCAATGCCCACCAGCCAACTAGGTAGAGAATGCCACTGTAGCCAAGCCTAGGGTCCTGCCACCCAAGAGGACAGGGATAGCTCCTGGGGTGGTTGGCCATGCCCTGGGGAGAGCAGGGCTGGGGGACAGCAGGGCCTTCAGGAAGTAGTGGGAAGTCTTGTGTAGCCCTGGTGACACAGGTAGTTACACGTTTTGTAAGACAGGAAAAGTTAGGCACACAACACACAGCAGCCCACCCATGAAGCCAGATTTTATATGGTTGCTTTACCATCTCAGACCTCGTCTACTCTAATTAAACTAGTGATGAAAAACATCTCAGCACCAAGCCAAATACTGTCAGGAAAAATTCACATAGATCTCTTTGAGTTTCAATAAAAATGCCAATGCTGAATTTATTCACTGCAAATTTTGGGAATGCTCATACTAAGATGTCTTCTGCAAAGTCTAAGCCAGCATCAGTACAATCTTTAATGGTGCATGGTAGTTCTGCAAATGAATTGCAGATCTTATTCTGCCTCTTCTTTTTCTGCAATTGACCTAAAGTGAGAATTCATTGAAGGGGAGCAATTGTTTGATACCTCTGATGTGTTAATGGGTTGAAACATAAAAGGGAGTAGGAAAGCATCTGAGCTAAATTTCTCTGAGCACTCTTCTACATCTTGGTGCTATTTCTTTTAACAGCTTCACAGTGAAAATAAACTGCAGTAAATGCTTAAAATGGCTTTTTGTTCCAAAAGACGGGCAACTTTTTTTAATAGAAACTAACCATAAGAGCAGAATATCAACACTTAACTGCTCTTGTACAGCCTGGGGTCACCCTCACTGCATTGCCCATTGTTTTTCAGAAAGACAGAGTGGCTGTGTTGAGCCACTTTCCATTCCCCCCCAGATTCAATTCAGTGGCTTCTGAGAAACCTCTGCCACTTTTAGCTTTAGCAGCCTAACAGGAAAACTTTTTCAAGGAGATCATCAAGGAGAGACATTGTGCTATTAGGGAGTGACACTGTTAGCATGTCCTGGTGCTTGAAGTTCTCCAACTGTAGCACAGAAGTAAAAATCAGAGGTGGATCTGCTCTATGTAAAAAGAATTATAAATTATATAGACCCAGAACTGGCTGAACTCAGTTTAGATTAGCATACTATTTTAGTCATCCTCACTCATGGCATGTGGCTTGCTTGAAAAAGAAGAGCAATTAAAGTAAAAATATGGAAACATTTTATATGAAGACAGAATGCAGATTTGTTTTTTCCTTCTCTTTCTCTCCTGTATCTGCCTTGTTCTCTAAATTTCTTTCTGGGGTGACCAAAGCCCTGCTTCTGAGTATATTAATTGCTATGTGAAATCAGATGAAATCTGCCATTTTTCCAGGAGACAGATATCTTGCTTTCCCTGGTCATACACAGCTTTAATATTTTTATTTAACACTCATATTTTCTTTCTGGATAGCTAGCTCTTTTTTTTTTTTAAACAAACCTTTCCACTTGTAAGCATGTAATAAGTTTCTCGGAAGATCAAGTTTATTTTGATCCTTGAGATTCTCCCTGTACAACAGACAAATATATTCTCCCTTTCAGAATTTTTACTCTATCTGTCAAACATTATATAGTACTTTAATGACGATGATTAACTATGAGTGTCCAACACAGGATTCCCTCAACAATCATGAAAAAATAGCAAAAGCAGCAGGTGATGCTCAGGAGGGGCTGAGAGGGGTTATCTCTGGTAAGATTGAATTCTTGTAGCCTGGCCAAAAGCTTCAGGGATGGCAGGGGTCATGAACCATGTATAAAGACTCAGAAAAAAAGTTTTCCAGATGTTCTGACAGAATCCTCTTAATCTCAGGTGGTCACATACATGTACACACATACACATCCCCGGAAAAGGAAATAAAACAGAAACTTGGCTCACAAATGATGGAACAACTGCAAAATACTTCACACAACATCTTTCAGGAGTAAATGGATTTGTTTATGTTCCCCATATCTATGTGAGATTACCTGGCATGCTTTCTTTTGAGAAAATACGATTCTGTGATTATTTCTTAGAAGAGCAGTGAACATATTTGAATAGATGTCAGAGCATGTCCATGCCCATCATGCCCTCTCCTGACACTGGCTTCTGGAATAAGTATGTGAAATCTTGGTTTCTGGAGCAAAAGACAAATTTTGGAGAGAAGTAAAATTAGTCCATGGGAGTGTGACAGCCCAAACACCACCTCCTCTGGGGATCTCAGTTGTTCTAAAAAGTGTAATAAGACGATGCAGCATGTGAGGACTATGAAAGGTTAAAGAAGAGTGCACAGTCCCTCCTTTGAAGCAATACGGAGAATAAA
>WBNO01023709.1:62517-92671 GCA_013400575.1 Peucedramus taeniatus | reverse complement strand
CATTTTATGAATAAATTTATTATCAGCAGACAAAAACAACAGGCATGAAATGTACAAATTTATCACGCGTGCTCAGTGAAATTAATCTTTGTACTGAATGGATTCGGTTTATGCATTGCAAACATCTTAATATTCAATATTCAACAGAAGAAAAAACCAATTATGAGGTCCTCTGAAGAGATCACAGGGCACATGTCCAGAAGGGTGATTACACTCACATAAGCATACAGAGCAAAGAAGCAGCATACCAGAACACTCAGCCTGTTACTGCATTAATTTCTGCTCCTGCAGAAGTAGACATTCTTGTAGACATCAAAAAATAAGAAGTCTAGTCCACCTAATATCCACTGCATAGGAAGGATAGATATATTTTCTACAGAACATACCTAAATACACAAAAGCAGGCATACAATGGTGCATAAAACTTAGATTTGAGTTTATTCATTGCAAGACTCCTTTTTTTGAAAATAGAAGCACAACTGTCATGTTGCACAAATAGACTTACTTACTAAATAGTTCTTGATCAACTAGTGGCTTAAGTCAGTAATTGAAGAGAATCAGACTTGTAGTGCAATAATAACTTGAAATTATTCATTGTAAATGATGAGGTAGTCTCATTATATTATTATAGCTAGAATCATACAGGTGATGTTTTCTCCCTTTGTTAGATCTCAGGAAATACTGAGAAGTAATCTTCTATGAAGCAGAAGATGATTAAATAGCTTCTAGCAAAGAAATGAAGTTAAAAGCTGGAAGCATGGTTGACAAACCAGGCTGCTGAGCTGCCACCCAGACGGACATCAACAGACAGGAAAAATGGGCAGAGGAATTTTCAGGAAGTTCCACAACAGAAAGCTGTAAATCTTGAACCTGAGGAAGAATAATCCCATGTACCAACATATGCTGGGGCTACCAGCTGGAATGTAGGCTTGTAAGAAAATAGGGGTTGTGATGGATGACAAGCTGACCACAGGTAAGTGCATCACCAGATGGTTGAGGGTTGAGACCCTTCCCCTCACCTCAGCAGTGGTGAGACATCTGGAGAATTCTGTCCAGTTCCTGACTCCCCAGCATGAGAGACAGGGACATATTGGAATGAGTCCAGAAAGGGCTGTAGACACAATTACAAGAGAATCTGTAGTACATGGAGAGGCTGATAGAAGTGAGATTGTTTAGCCCCAAGAAGAGAAGGCTCAGGGGAAACCTATCAGTGAAATGAGAAGAAGAACAAATTGAAATATAGGAAACTGGTTAAACATAAGACAAACACAAACTTCCCCCCTCCTCTCTCTGTTTTCTTACACATGAAGCTGGTAAAGCACTGGAACAGGTTGCTCAGGCATATTGTGTAGTCTCCCCTATCAGAGATATTAAAATTGGGATAAGAAGTTGAATGCGACTATCTCCAGAGGTCTCTTCCAGTCTAATTCTATTCCATGACTCTGTGACAACAGAACATTGGGAGCCATAAGAGTCTCCACTCCAACTATATTTCCTCAGACTTGACAACAGATGCTCCAGACAAACAAAAAAAAAACAAAAACAAAAACAAACAAACAAAAAAAAACACCACCACCACAACAAAACAAAAAAAACCCTAAAACCAAACAAACCAAGAAACACCTGCTGCCAGCAATCATCCTGAAAATATAGCATCTCATGTTATATTTTGAAACATCATGTGTAATACATGGAATGTCCTTCCAAATATGCTTTGAATTGATGCATATAGCATTATACTTGCTTAAGTATAAGGGTAACTTCCAATAACTATGCTGCACAAAAAAAGTAGATGAGATGTACAGCAAAGGATGAGGGTTGAGGTGAGCATCTGGACGACAGATCTAGGAAACCCAGAGAAAATTTTAAAAAATCAGGAACAATAAATGTTCCCACAAACAAAATGAAACTCAGTATTTTCAGTTTTCTTTCATGGATCTTTCCAGCTGGACTCTGCATAGATAAGATAATTGACTGACTAGAGACAAAATGACCAAACAAACTTCCAGCAGCCTTCAGGACAAAGTATTTAACTAAATGTTACAAGAGAGTTGAAATTTCAAGTCTCAGAAATTCTGCTGGCAGCTCCTGATGTGCATATGTTACTTGATAAGCACTACTTGTATGCCTAAGCATAAGGATTAACATCCTGTGTGGAGAATCTGTCATTTCCAGTGACTTCTCCCAGCAGTTCCTGCTGTAAAATTGACAAAACTGATGTAAGCAAAATACTTATAAGTTGTCAGTAAAATTGCTTTCTTTTGATGCACAGTCATATAGGACAGTCATTTGGCCAGGACATACAGTTAAGATGGTAAGAAGATATTTTGGAAGGAATTTAATATAATCAATAGCAAGTGTGTGCAGTGCAAAGGTGACATGGGACTGGAGCCCAGTCAGACTAGGATTCACTAGAGTGACATTTCAGAAAGCCTCATGTGACCCATGTGAAAACAGTGCCACATGCAGTGGAGTCTCACATCAACATCCAGAGAGTAAACAGTCATCCCATCTCAGACTCTGTTCCCCACTGGAACATTACCCTATGCAAAAGAACCAGTAAACTGTGAATGTCTGTATAACAAACTACCACAGCGCTAAGTACCACTTATTCATAGTTATGCCAAAGTTCTGCACCATAATAAGAATATGATACATCTGCAGGTGCTTAAATAAAATAAGAGCTGCATTTGGTATCAATTGTGAAACATTATATTAGCTGTATTTCAGCATAAGAAAAGCTGCTTAAGTTCAAAATGTTCAAGTTTACTGAGAAACAGGAAATATCTTGAGGCTTCAGTGCCTCTAGAAACTTAATTGCTCAACTGAAGAACAACTGGTCTGTGAGCAGATGCAGCATGAAGTCAGCATTAATTAATCCAGTTAAAACATCACAAGGGCACAATGTGAACAACAAAAACAAAATACTGAGAAGAAAACTCACTTTAAAAACTCAGTTTGTGCGTTTTGAACATATAAAACAGCAAAATCTATGGTGGAGTAAAAGGATAGCAACACTCCTTTTATTTCCCCTTGAGTACTAATATCATAACATGGAATTTTATTTTCAAAACTTTTCTTTTCCACAAGTAGTACTATGCAAAGAGGTGTGCTTTGTGATTATTGGAAAGGAGTTGTGCACTTCTGAGAAAGAGAAAGCCCGACACTGAGGTCAATGATAAAGCTTTAATTACAGTAGAGCCCACTTTGATCACCAGAGGCTGTTTCATTTTCACTGATTCATTAGAGATGCAGTCTCTGTTCTTCATTTTAATAGTTCTTAAAATGATAACTGCTTTAAATGAAACACACTGAGTACTCTCCATAACAGTTGTGAATGAGGATATCTTTCCCAAGGCAAAATATCTTAGTACCCATCTCCTTAAAGTTCAAGAAGTACGAAAAGAAGTATGAACTATCAAAAGAAGTTACTGCAGTATCACTTATAGAAGGAGATGCCCAAGATAGGATTAGTTGTACACAATAGTCAGGAGCTATGTAGCATTTCAACTGTTTCAAAAAAGTATGACACTTTCACGAAGTCAAGGTACACCAAAAGTTAGCCAAGTACTCTTGGGGTTCAGTGCACTATTCTCTTTAGACTCAGAAGGCACTCAATCCAACTAACTTGAGGAATGAAAGAGCACGCCTGGAACAAAGAGTTTTCAATGGTAAGGGAAGGAATTTCCCATCCCAATAGCTCCAGCACTAATCTGAAATCATCTGCAGCACAACTAGATCAAAGTACTGAATGCCTCACTGAAACAGCTTCTCCCAGTACACAACGGTGAATGTCACTTCCAGTAAAGACACAACAGCAGAAAGAGAGTTCAGGAAAGACAAGTTTCCCTTCATGGATTGGTCTTTAGTCATCTCGCACCACAGAAAGAGGAATACATGGGCTAGCAGGAGAGGCAGGGAACAGAAATGAGAAAATGCTGTTGGGGGCCTTGGAAAACACACAAGACAACAGTGTGTGGTAACAAATCATTGCCCAGGAGGAGGAAACAGACCTGTCCTCTTCAACAAAGCACCTTATACCAAAGTTCCTTTGGGCATAGTACAAGAAGCTCCCTTGCCAAAATACAAGCGTGATGACATCCAAAGGAAAAAGGAAAATTGGGAATGGCACTCAGAAAGAAGGACCAATGAGATGTACTCTGTGGCCAAGAAGCAAAGACATGAAAACCTTTCTCTTGACAAAGAGAGCCTTAACATCACCACCATCAGCATGCTATGATTTCAGCAACAGATGTGAATGCAATGACTCTGCACAGCCAGTTATGTTCTATTATCACATTACTTTTTAGTTCAAACAACTGAGGTCTTAAAATACATATGGAGGCTAGGGGTGCCAATGATATATAAACCCTCACTTAACATTTTGGGTCGATAAATTTTAGGAATTTTTTAAGATCTACTAGTCTGAAGTTTCTTGATTTCCCATGCAATATCTCTAAAAAAGAAAAACAAGCTAGACCTAATCTTCTGGTATTAAGGACCTGTTAAGCTATAGACAAGACTAGCAGCTTTGATAAACTCGTAATCTCCAGGCTGTTAGGTTCTGTACTAGGCAGACCTACCTTACTAAAAGTGCTAAAGCATAACACTAATAATATACATAAGGAGAAGTAGACAGTAAGATAAATATCTCAGTTAAATTACTATATTTAATGTTTTAATTTCTTAGTATTTAGTTATAATTATATCCAGGCAATTTTTACTGATATCTCTAGTTACATACAGAAGTGAGAGTTGAAGACTCAAACATATGAATTCTAAAACAATCAGAATATCTGAGGACAGGATTAGCTATGCAGCATTTAGTGCAGGAGTCAGTTCCCACTCTGCAAAAACTAAGCAGTTTTTCTTATGCCAACTGAATCCTTAATTTGGCCCTTACATACAACTCCTTGCACTGCTTTAGAACAACCAGTCATTATCTCTATAGGTAAAAAATGGACAATAATTGATCTTGTGCACAACACTTTCATTATCAGCTATTACATAGCATCAAACATGAACTCTATTTTAAGTCAGGCATGAAAAGGGCTCATCAGTTGAGGAATTCTTCTTAAACAATACTAGAAAAGAAAAAGGTTCATACCAAACTTTTGCAAGAAGTTTTTGCAGAATTTTTCCATCTCTACTCTTAGTCATGCCTTTACCAAAAAGAAATGCTGGTTTCTGTATAGAAGACACATTTCAAGTACAAATGACTGTAACTTTTAAAATAGTAATAGTCTGCCACTGTAACTTGTAAAATAGTAAGACAGACAGAAACATTTTTAAAGGGCACTATGAGGAACAGAAGTTAGTCAAAGGAATGTAACACACATGCATCACTTTCTCTGACCAACAGGAAATAATGTAAGCTTTTAGTCGTTTACTTACAGACTTGGAAGCAGTGCTAATATATTGCATCACCATTTCTTTTTTGGTATTAAAATCCTTTTCTCTCAATGGCATCTTCTTGTCTTCATTTAAATTCATATCCTCCTAGAATGGGATAGGAAAAAATAAGAAAAAACAGTCTTAAATGCCATACATCAACAGAATGATTTTAATGTAAGAAACTGACTTAAATAAAAAGACACAAAAGTGCAAACTCATACAACTGAAGGCTGTTATACAAACAACTTTTCACAAGTTGTTAATCAAAAGCATAAAAATCCTTATCCATATTCCCTCTGAACTCAGACTGAAAAAAATCAAAAAACAACCAACTATGCTAGGATTAACAAGTGCATCACAACCATTTTTAGTACACTCTCTTTTTTCGAATGACCTACAGTTTCACACACGTGTGCACCAAACTGCAGAAGAGCATTATTTAATACTTCCCAAAACATTTATATATGTACTCAAACCAGTATTTTACATATTTTTAATTTCAATTTTAATTTTAAATTTATTCCGTAATTCTCTTCCTCTATTCCCAAATGCTTCATCTTGGCAGCAGAATGTGGTTTGTGCTGAAACTAGTTCACAAATTTATAATCACCTCTGCAATAAGCAAGACCAAAATTCCTAAGGATTAAATCGAAACCTTCAACCGTTATCAAAACCCCATCATAATTCATTCACTCCAACATAAATCCAGAGGTCAAAAACAGCAGAGAGAGACCTACACTCAAAAAAAAAAAACCCACACAAGTGACACTTCTGAATGTCACTAGCATTTCTGACACAGGGAGTTCTACTGTTCCAGCCTAGAAATGCTCTGATCATTGTAGTCAGTTGCACATCTGTGAGAAATGGCATTTCTCATCATGGTGTAAGTTAATGAATAAAAGGGAAAATAGAAAAAAAAAAAATTTAAAAAAAAAGTTTTCAGGAACAATTAACAATTTTGGCACACACATATAAAGCACATACAGCATGTGCTTTACTATGTGCATTACTCAAGCTTAGCAAGAATTACTGCAGTTATTTTCAGCTGAGACTCATGAGGTGAATCCTCACCAGCCTTGGCAGGAGCAATGATACAAAATCAGTGAGTAATCATCTTTATATCAAAGTTATTTCACTTAGTCAGAAATCAAAGACAAACAGCACAGACAATCCTTAGAATTTGTACTACACCAAAACTTAAGTTTCTTTGTCTTTCAATAGCTCTCATGCTGAGTAGAAGAGAATGAAGCACAGTTCCTAGAAACATTTACACTTTTGTATAAATCCAAGCTTTGAGAAGTTATTGAAGAAAATGCTTGACCTCTGACTGGTTTCAGCTGGGACAGGGTTAATTATGAACTTGAACTAAAAAAAAAACGTTATCATGTAGCTATTGCAAAGTTCATTCTTCTATTTCGTTTCTTTCAGACTTGCTCTTTCATGTTTTTTGAAAAGTAGCTTCTAAACTTAAACAAAAGCCTAACCTCTAAAAATAAAACTTCTAAACACAAAAAAAACCCCAAGAATTAAGAAACCTGTCAACACAAACTGTATTCCGTAAGTCTAGATATAAGAGCAGGTTAACTTATAGGAAATATTCTGTCTGTGTGTGCAGTAAAAAGTAATTCTTTGTTCTTGTTTTTAACAAACAAAACATCATTAAGACAATTAATTTATACACACTAGAGTGATAAAAGGGGCACAACATATATTGCTTAGTTAATAAAATACTTCATCTCCATCCTTTATTTCTTAAATAATTGAAATATATTCTACAGGTAAGCAATACCTCTTTGGAAAATAAGAATACATAATTTCACATGGATATTTTCCTAACAGCACTAACAGAAATTAAAGGAGCTAAATGACAGTTAATTATTATCTTTAACCATCTGGTTTTATGAGCTCTTTCATAATTTTTGCCATGAAAACCACGCAAGACACCACTGCATAAAATACTGGGAGAAGGAAGCCATACGCATCCACAAAAACCCCAAGTACATGGTAAGACATTCAGTAAACCCTAAGAATTTAAAAAGTTCTCCCTACAGTACTAATGCCTTGACTATTTTTTCCATATAAAATTAGTTCCAAAAGCCTGGCTACAACAAATCGTTCGAATTGTTCACCAATCCACCCCTCCAAATCACTTAATTTGATCAGAACAGCAAACTAGAGGCTACAATATATAATTAGCTATGTAATCTACTGTGACTAAACTAGCTTTATTCCAGCCCATTCAAATGTGGATAATCTGAAAAATCCTTTCTGTAGTACATGTTATAGATAAAACAACACTGATAAAGTATCTTAATACAAGTTTAAGTGCTTTGTTATTCAATGAAACTAGGAAAGCATTCAAATTATCCAGATGTCATCAGTACTTTAACATATTTTGCACAGTAGTTTTAAAATTTGAATTAATTATTTAAGGATCCATGGATATAAGCATCTATATTTATTTAGACATGCAGTAGTAGGTTTCTGAGGATTTTTTGGAAGTTTCCATTTATTTGTGGCACAGTATAACATCACAGACTACCCTATACCAGAATGTCTGTAGGATGGTAGAGAAATACAATCTAAATGCAAGGAGTATGTGGAAGGAGGCACACCTTCAAGTTTTATTAAAAAGAACTCTCCCATTTCCTAACATTTGAGCAATTATCAGTTACAGTAAAATTTTTAAGAGAAGCAAGACATCAAAGTATACCAAGAAAAATGAACCATTTGGCAACAAGTGCAAATACAAAAGTTGGTAACAGTTAATTATTCCTTTCCCTCACCAGCTTAACCCTGAAAACCCTGAATGTTATCCTTCAGTTATAGTTCTCAAGAGTTCTACAAAAGCTTCTTCAAAACTAAACTATCATCACTGAGTACTAGGAAGTACAAATTCCACGAAGGTACTTCTCTCATTGCACATTTATTTTCTCCACATGCCAGTCCCTGGTAGTCCCTTTGTATTTCAAGAGTTACTTGTTACTTGCTGTGAGGCAGAGAAAGAAATAATAATCTCGGCACCATTCTCCTTGTTAGTGTTCTCTTGCGCTCTTCAGATTTCAGTCACTCTTTCCTCATGGCCATGCTGTGTTTAGTTTTCAATTGCCCAAAATGTCATCATCACGACAAAAAGCTCAACCTACTGAGGTACTACCAATGCCACATGATCTTTGTGACTGCTCTTTTGTAGTACACTAACAATGGCAACTAAGAAAAGAAGCAAATTTGCAGACAAAAGCTGCTTTGGAGGCAATTCTCTCTTTTTGTGCAAGAGTGACATGGCATATAAATTGAGAACTAAATGTGGCTGTGACATTTGAAGGCATAAAATCTCTTTGTGAAAGTTTCAGATCATCTTAAAAGGAAGAAGCATCCTCCATTTCTCATTCCTACTCAAAACGTGTTCCATAATCTCACTTCTAATTTCTGTTTTAAATATACTTGGACCAAAAATTTGCAAAAATTATTCCAATACTTTATTTCCTGAGAAACACATTAATAAACACACAAGTACAACTCACAACAACAATTATAATTACTAATAACAATTATAACAATTAATAATTCAGGTAAAGATTAGAACACGTGCAGAGAAGAAAACGTGTTCTACCTATCACTTAGCTATGTTGTCATTCTTTAAGTAAAAGTGTAAGACTCTTACCATCATTTTTTCAAACAGTGCTATGATTTCTCTTTCTGACAGTGGTTTTGTAGCAAAATCCTCTGGGTCCATGGGTATGGATGACCAATCTGTAGAATGTGACTGCTTCATATGTGGCAGAGGAGGTCTTTCCTTTTTACTTCTTGGAATTCTTATACTGGCAAATCTATCCAACTGAAAACACAAAAGGTATAACATATCACATACTGCTTCCATTCTGTGTAACCCTAATTAAGATGTGTGTTCTTGGAAGTTGAATATCCTTATTTTTCTGTGGTAGCTCACCTGTTATTTAACTGCCTTCTAAAGGCTTTTCCTAAAGATACATATGATGGTCAGTTGCCTAGCACTGGAGATAACCGACCAGAATCCCATTACATTAGAAAGAAATCATGCAGAACATCAGAATTTTACAGAAAGTTTGGAGGAATAGGTATCTACAAAACCAATTTATGAAGAATTCTTTCCAAGCGTTACATGTAGAACATTAGAAAGCAGGCTTATTTACCAAAAGCATAGTTTTAAAGTGGTTTTAGTTACACAGAAACAGCTGTATTCCTAACATGGCTACAGAATATACAGACATGCACAGAAACTACTTTTTACTAAAAGATAAGATAGCATAACTAAGACACAGTTCTCTTTATTTTCTTTCTATATCTATTTCCTTTTGCATCATGTAATACAAAATTTAGTGCCTTTGTTCCAATTATTTAGAAACTCATTTTGGAGAAACCATTGACTACTCTATTAAAGTTATGTAGAGTATGTTTATGATTTCATGAATGATCTTTATGACTAATTCCCAGTACACATCAATCACTCTGGCTTTATTAAACCTTTCAAGAGTCAAAAACCTTCTTTAAGAAAGTGGTTTGAGTTGAGGGATTTTTAACTGGTTAGATATTTATCAACTTTTTGATCAAGAGTTACTACTTGATCACACTTTCACACACTTTCAGTGCTAGAGCCTGTGTGTTTTAAGGTACACGGGCAAGGACCAACAGAAGTCAAAAGCAGCTGACACATAATGAGATGTGCTACATCATCATCTTTGTAGCACCCTTCTGAACAGATACGAACAGCAACATCCCACTTGTCAACACAAAAGAAAATTACGGAAACATTTGATGCATAAGATATTTTGGACAAGATTTCAACCATATGAACAGACTTCTGTCTTGGAATGCTATGCAAAAATATTCTGAGGCATCAATATATCTTTAAGATAAGTATCTTGAGACAAGTACATCAGTTACCAAACTAAATGACAAGTAAAATTATTACAGCATCTGTGGAATTAAGATCAGAGAGAGCAAAGAAAATCAGTAACAAAAAGTGGGTACAAGTGTTCCACTCTAGTCAGAGCAAGAATTGACTATCAGACATCCATGAAGAGAGGTTTAGAGGAAAAATACAAAGACTTTAATTCTTCCAGTTCAAAATTGAAAAGAAACAGTTTTTGGAACATAGAAATAGATTGTAAGCTACTCACAGATGGTTGTAGAACATGCAAAATCAGAAAATTAATATAGCATAAACATAAAAGAGCTCAGCATGGATGATGGGGCCCTTCTGTGTCACATCAAACCAGCAGGCAATGAGGAAGAGCATACTATACAGGAATAATTCCATAGGCAAGACCCAGGAAGACAAAGAATGCAACAAAATCAAAAGGGAGCGTAACATCACGGGAAGCGAAGTAGTAGTCATCAGTAGCAAAAACCATCTTACATCTTGACTAGAAAGCAATTTCCCTTCCTGCTTTTAAAATCAAAAGTCTATGATAAGCATGGGGGGATGAAGCCAGACTTCAAACTGAAGTGACTAGACTGGAATTGTAAAAAAAATCCTGTTATATGAGACTTTTTCTTTTCAAGCAATGTCTTCCACAGAGTAATGATAAAAGGCAGCATGCCTGCTCCAAAAAATGAGTTAGCCAGTAGCTTCTCCACGCCCCCACATCTTCACTATAAAGTGGATAACCTAAGACACAAGCCATTGTATTTGCAGATGGTTCACATGCAGACTTGAAACAGGTGTAGACGGAAGACACTTGGGCTGAAATAATGGATTTCAGCCCATGAATCAGAACAGAGAACAAACTAGGTTTAAGACCTAGTTGTTTAGCTGTGCCCTAAATTCCTTTTCTAGTATCTCCTGAAAAATCTCAGTCCCTTTTTTACAGTCTGTGCTCCCCAAGTGTCTCCTCTTCCTTCTCCTGCTCCATACAGCAGCAGCAACAGCAGTTCTGGCCAAGCAGAACTGCATGCAGACCCAGAGGTTTCTAGAAACAGACAGCCCTTGTTCAGGGAGAAGAGCCTATTCCTCCTTGAAAAGAGATATTTCACTTGTTCCCATTTTTAGTTTATGGTTTGGTTTTAATCTTCTCTTGAATGTATAGTAGATATTTTGCATCATTATACATTATGCTGTAATGTATAATTATCCATATTCACCAAATCCTATACCACTCATCCTAGAGGAGGAAAACACATCTTGGAATACATTTGATCACGCAGAACATTTAAGACAAATTGAGATAATAGGATTATAAGAACATTTAAACATGTGTCAAACTAATTACTTTAAATAATTTAAAACAATACAGTCTAAAAAGGAGATTCCCATACATTAATAAAAGGAAATTCACAACAAGATTTGCACAGCAGTAGAGTGTGGATATTCTGCATATACTTCCCTTTTGAATTATACATTGATAGTGCTTCAGAAAAGTTAATACCTCTCAGTATTCCATACAGGCAAATAATTTCATGGTCCACAGAAAGAACTATACAGAAAGAATAGAAATTTCATTGCTTGGGTGTAATGAAATCTACCACTGATGCTGTTGGCGATCCAAGTGCATAGAGGAGGAAACCGCAAAAAAAAAAGTTCAATAATCTCCCATGTTACACCAAAACACTTTAAATCAGGCTAACCAACAGGCTATAGCTAAGCTTATCTTTGATACCATTTCACTAGAGCTTAAAGCAGGTTTGACCTTGCATCTTTTCTATTTTTTGGTATTTATTTTATCAATGGATACATATAGATGCACATAGGAGCAGTGCTCTAGGACAGTAAGAAAAATATCTGTATGAGCCAAAATCAAGCAACCATCAAGGATGAATGGAAAAGTTTTACTGGCTTATTTCATAGGCTGACTATTATTCCACTGAGAGCCCATGAAATAAGAAAATGATTTTATGCCCACACCATGGCCCTGAAAAACAAAGTTACACAGAGATCCACAGACTTTCTGGCTCATCACACTTTCTAATCAGGTCCCTAGAAAGTAAATCTATTTGTGCTCTCATTTTGATCTTAGTGATGACTTCTTATACCATTCTCCATAAGAAAATAGTATATATTGTATATACACACTTGATAATGCAGGAATCAATGGATTAGTTACTGCTAGAATAATTGTTGGCACTACAGCTTATCAAGATGTCACCTACTAACAGAGCTGCTATGCATGCAAGAATGAAAGGTGTTACTTCACTGCCACCCTGCCTCCCTCATCTCTCCCTTAATTAACACATCAAATCACCTATTTCTATATTAAGAAATTTCTCAAAAATGAAATCCAGCGCATGCATGTAAAAAAACACTTTCATTATCACTGTAAGTGATAGCCTTGGTAACAGCACTGAAAATGGCCCTTGTGATGACCCTGCTTCTTTTTCCTCTCCACCCTCCTTGTTCTTCTTGACTGCTTTTGCTAAATCTTTTCTGAAGGGTTACTTTCATACACCTTTCTTCTGCTTGTGTGCAGGAGCAAGTGACACCAGCACATGTTGTTTCTCTGCTTCAGTGGCACTGTTTGTCATCAGGCTTGAACTAATCACAGTGTCTGTCACGGTGGCTGGAGCAGCTGCAGGATATGGTGTCTCACTGTCAGATTCAGAGACCTTCTTTCCCTCCTGAGGGCGCTGGGCAGTGCTGGGCATGGCTCAGTAGGCCTGGGCCAGGCAACAACACATTGCAGTGGTTTGGGTCCTCCTGGGTTGCCAGGGTGGCAGCACACCTTTTCCAAGGCCAAAATTTTTACTAGTTCTTCTGGATTACACACTTGCTAGGGGTAAAGTGCAAATACAGACCACTGCCTTAGACACTGGCCCATACAGTCCCACACGCTCCTCCACTCCAAACTATCCAGCTTTTGGGCAAATGTCTGGGTGATGTTCTTAATTAAGAGTCTGACCTTAAACAAGACCTGAACCATATGCAACAACATGTTGGCTCCAAGAAAAAGGATCACGCTGGTTTCAAGGGTATTCAAAATCTTTAAAATTCTCAAAGGCTACTGTAATCAGTCTGGAGGAGAAGGAATGAAAGGGGGAGGGAAGAAAGATGCAGAAAGGTATTGTTAGGGGTTCAGGAAGATGCCTGTGCACAAAAAAACTCAAGACCCTGTCAGAATAGCAAAGCAAGCCAACTTTATTAGTCATGTTAGCAGTAAATACATACCAACCCCTGGATGTTGGAGAAGCTGCAGAGCAAGAGAAGGAGATAGAGCACAGCTCCTGAATGGGAGGGGCAGGAGGGCAGCACACCTTTAGGGCATCCCCTGATGAAAACAGTGTGCATCTTGTTATCCTCTCAGCTCTGCCCTTATATCCACCTCTCAGGAGTGGCCAGTTTCAACACCAACTCACATGGGGCCAATGCATGAGATGAGGTCACAACAGCCCATGATCACTCCTCCATAACAACAACAGTTTTATCACTCCCCTTTCACAGGATGAATTCCACCGATACATAGTTTCATTTCTGAAGGTTAGTCCTACCAACTAACAGTAAGTTCTTTTTCTACATTATCCTACCAACTAACAATAAGTTCTTCTTCTGCATTATCTTGTTGACATGCACAATGGCAGACCAAATAGGTCAGGCCTTAGACCCATCTTCAGTCCCTGACACAGGTATCTTCCCCATCGGTTGTCTTTCTGTGGACACAACTTCTGATACCTCATTATGAAGACAGAGCATTACAGAATTATTATGGTTTAACCTAAAATATATTACTAGAAGTACTGAACAACCTTTTTTCTTCCACTCCCATTCTCATGAAGAGACACACACATTCACATACGTATATAAATATATATACATATATATGGACCATCGAGGCACTGATGATGATCACTAAGCACAGTCTTTTAGCATATTTCTCATATGCAATATATACAGGTGCAAAATATTCCTTTCCTGAGTAAAAGCATAAAGCCACGAGTATTGTTTATAGCTTTTGCTCTTTTTCTGGGTGTTCTTCTCAGTCTGCCTTATAGATATGTAGGACAAAAAGTACTGCCACCCTTTATTTTCAAGTTCACATTTTTGACTGCCTGTTATTTATATACTCAGTAAACACATATTCACATCTGAAAAATCTACTCAAGCACTACAGAATAACTCAGTCTCCCAGACATTTTGCCAGTCATTTTAGTCACAGAAGCCAACAGCTCAGTCATGAAAGTCTGCTGTAAAATCCTGATGTTGACAGATGATAAAGGCTTAGGGGAACATTAACAACATAGGAAGGAACAAAAGGAGAATACAAAGTGGAACAAATCTTGTGTCTTCACTTGAAATAATTATTACTCCTACTGGATACAGAACCAACACTATGAACTAGGTTGCAACAATTTATCTCAGTATCTTCAGAACTTAAAGCAACCCACTTACCAGCAGAAATACTTCACAAAAGATCAAAGAAGTTACTTCCAATGACTCTGAGTCAAAGACCTCTTAACATATTTTTCCTCCTTGAAGCTCCAAAAGATTAAAAAAAGTATATTCTTTCTTTGACAGTCAAATTGCTCTACAAGATTAACTTCTTAGTATGTGAGAAATTCCACTGCTAGCAGTAGAGCTTTTAGGAAGAGCAAGACTTGCATAAACCATGATACACAGAAGAATCCCTTTGATAAAATGACTTCTTATTCCTAATAAACTCAATCTCAGAGATTATTTTACGAGTCTAAAATTTATAGACTTAGACCTGTTCACAATCACATCCTAAATGTGTAGACAATATTTCACTCTGAATCTTATTTCTCTATATACTGAAAATTATACAGCCTTTCTAATTTTTAAAGCAGTTGCTATAAAATCAGTATAATTTGATGCTCAGAGGAATTTTAGTATGCTTTACTGAGGTAAAGAAGGCATTAAATACCTCAGCCTTTTTGTCATCCTTGGACACTACACCACTGTCTGCAAGCAGCAAAGGATGAAGACTCTGCACAGCTGTACTTTGCTGGCAATGCTGGCAATGCATTCATTGAAACTTCTGTTGTAACAACAGAGACCAAGTTCCAGTCTGGCTTTGACTCTTCTACTTTTTCTCCTTACATAACCTTACAACACCCTTGTAGTCCCCCCCCAAGTTATCTGAACCTGCTTCCAGAAGTGATACACTTTTTTTTTTTCTTCTTTTCTTTTTTTTTTCTCCCCTGAGCCCTGAGTTTCAGCCTTAAGTTCCCTTTTTAGCCAGGCTGGTCTTTTTCTCCACTGGATTTTCTTATGGCATATGGAGACAGCCTGCTTCTATACCTTTAAAATTTTCCTTACTTAAGTATGTTCAGCCTTCCTGGACTTCTTTAGCCTTCAAAATTGATTTCCAAGGGACTCTGCCAGTCCATGTTCTAAAAAGGCCAAAGTCTGTCTGCCAGAAGCCCAAAGTGGCAGCTCTGCTGGTGCCCATCCTTACTTTATTCAGAACTGAGAACTTTATAAACTTTGTGCTCCCTATGCCCAAAATGGTCACCATGCACACCATATCACCCACTAGTCCTTCTCTGCTCACAAACAACAGATGTATTGGGACAGCTCCCTTGGTAGGCTGGGAGGGGATTCACCTGGCACCCTGAGCAGGGACCTTGCTGCATTCTCCCTGTCTCTTAGGTCATGCCCAGTATTGAGTCCAATCCTGTTTAATAACTTCATCAGTGATCTGGACAAAGGGGTTAAATGCTCCCTCAGTTAGTGTGCAGATGACACCACATTGGATGACAAGTGCTGATCTGTTGGAGGGCAGGAAGGCTCTGTAGAGGAATCTGGACAGGCTGGATCAATGGACTGAGGACAGCAGCCTGATGCTCAATAAATCCAAGTGCCACATCCTGAATCCTGAACAAAACCCCTTGCAGAGCTACAGGCCGGGGTCAGAGTGGCTGGAACATGGCCCAGCAGAAAAGGACCTGGAGGTGCTGGTTGACAGTGGCTGAACATGAGCCAGCATGTACCCAGGGGGCCAAGAAGGCCAATGGCATCCTGGCCTGTATCAGAAATAGTGTGGCCAGCAGGATCGGGGCAGTGACCATCCCACTGGTGAAGTTTCACTTCAAATCCTGTGCTCAGCTTTGGGTCCCTCACTACAAAAAAGGCATTGAGGTGTTGGAGTGTGTCCAGAGAAGGACAATGCAGCTGGTGAAAGAAGGGTCTAGAAAGCAAGTCCTAAGAGGAGCAGCTGAGGGAGCTGGGGATGCTTATGTTGGAGAAGAGGCTCAAGGGGGATCTCACTGCTGTCTACAAATACCTGAAAGAAGATTTTAGCAAGGTGGGAGGTGGCCTCTCCCACCATCTCAAGTGAAAGGATGAGAGGAAATGGCATTAAGTCGCACCCAGGGAGGTTCAGATTGGACATTAGAAAAAAAAAATTCTTGGCAGAGTGGTTAGGCATTGGAATGAATTGCCCAGGAGCTTGATGGACTAACCATCTCTGGAAGTGATCATGAGGCATCTGGATGTGGCACTTGATATGGTTTAGGGGTGATTATGGTGGTGCTATGTTGACAGTAGAATTACATGATCTTGAAGGTATCTTCAAACTTTGATGATTCTGTGATTGTTGGAATGAGAGATCTCTCACTTGAGAGAGATAATTTGATATCTCAGGTACCTGCTTTCCACTCCTCTGTGGAGCAAGAATGCAATTGCCATCTTTGCAGATGACAAACAAGCAAGCTAAAAGAAGCACATGTGTAAAAGCCAAGGTGTTTCTGAACTTAATGAGGATTTGTTACTAAAAGTAGACAATTCATCAGCATCTCACAAATAATCCAACTTAGATATTGAAAAGCAGTCTGTAGTTTAGATTCTCAATATGCTGCTAACATACCTGAATTTAAAAATAAAAACAAAAGTTCCTGGTCACCAACATACCATTGTATTTGTAAGGAATGGGTTGGGAAATACAAATATTTCACAAAGCATAATGCAGCAGTAAATTTACATGCAAGTGATTGCCCATGAGAAGAAAGAAAATATATTATTTCATTGAAAGCTACAAAATCAAGTAATCTTAAACCTTTGATTTCTTTACTCTCTCTTACTATAAATTTTGTCCTTGTCCCAGAATCACATACAGAAAGAGTAAACCAACAGAAAACTGAAATAGAGGGATATAAAGTGTCCATTTGAAAGCATACCCTCATTCCAATATCATCTTGCAAGAAAACAGAATATCTGCCTTTACATGTATTTAAAGATATCAATTGTTGTGTTGTTGTAATTTATTTCACTATTAGCCTTTTACTAAATAGCTGTCATTTCCATTTTCAAAAATATATATTCATATGAACAATTTGGTACTACCCTGCAAATGAGATTTCATTACTCTGTGAAGGAGCCTTTTTCTTGCTCTGGAAATTTAAGGATTCGGTGAAAAGTTTGTTTACTACAGAGCATACAGCCTTTTTGCCCTTATCCCAAAAATCCACAATAAACCTGCTGATTTTTGGGATAAGGACAAAATTTGCTGCTGATTTACAATTACAAGCTGGACAAGTCCAATAAGCTTTGTAAAGTACAAGTGCAAAAAGGCAGCAGTCTAGCCTCTTTAACAGGAAGAAAAGCACCTCACAAAAACAAACAGCAAGATCTTGTGTATCCCAACTACAACCCTTACATGACACTATCAAAACTTGTTTTCTAGTTACCAAAAAATACTTTTGCTTTCAGAAAGCTGATAGCATTTCCTTAACTTTCCAAGATAAACACAAGTTTATACAATCAAACTTGTATTATCAGCCAGTCAGACTCAAATTTCTTAATAACAATTTCCATCCAATGAAACTCTGCTAAAGAAATAGAAACAGATGATTTAAGTCAAACTAGGACTGATAGACATAAATCTCTCTGCACTTCAGCTCCCAGCTACACACAGAAGTACTTCAGCAAGAACTCTGTATAGCACTGAAGTCATAATAGCTGATTTTTAGGCGACAAAAACATTACTTCCTAGGCAAATTCAAAGACTTTGTAAAATTATGTGTTTTAAGAAAAAATAAAAACAAAAAAAAAATAGTACAGGCAGTAAAATAGGTTAACTTCAAGGGTAAGAAAAAAATCTGGTTTGTGGTTAGATACAGAACCTCATCTCTGATCAAATTCAAGAAACAGTGTTAAACATGACACTGAATATACTTAAGGTGGTTTGAACAAGCATTAATGAGTTTCACAAGCAAATGTTACTTTGTTAAACGTGATATTTTAAGCTAGCCATGCAGCCTAAGTAACTTTAATATTAAACATGCAATCACAGATATCTTAACTATACTGCATGTAGATTGGCACAATTACCTGTGTCAGGCTCATTTAGCTGTGATTAGAGCATACTTCAAAGCCATCCATACATTTTTGCTACTCATACTGATTATGTTACAGATAATTACCAGTTCAGTGAGACTCTGCCAATTAACTAAATTATCCTCAAAGTTAAGATAGTTTCTTGTATTAGTAAGGTTATTTCTATTGCATTAGCAGTAAGGTTATTTGCTTAGCCCAGCCAAAGCAAAACTTAAGTTGTCTTACCACATCATCTGTCAGTGTCTTGATATTTAAGTGCTGTAAATCAAACAGGAAAGCAGTCATGTCAAAATTGTTCAGTAAAAAAAAATTTTAAAAAGCTCAGTTATAGTTACTTTTATTCAAAATCACATGCAAGTTAAACAGTATTGAATCCTGACACTTGAAATGAACCAAGTGTTTGGCAAGTTGTACCTTGCTGGTTTACAATGCACAGCAAGTTATACTGATTTTAAAAATCTTCCATTTGATCCTCCAACAGAATATCAAAAGACTATGAACCAAGCACAGCTTGAAACAAGTTGTGTTTTATTATATTTCATAACTAAATTATGCTTTATAGCTAAATATACAGATGACCTGCTCAAAATTCAGCTACTAGACATGTCTTCTCAAGATGGCTGTGGGGACACCAACAACAAACCATCCAGAGATTTCAAACTCAGTAAAAGAACACAGAGCTCCTCAAGAGTTCAAAACTATCCGTCAAGCTGCAACACTCAAATTACTCACATTGTTGAACAGTCTCAAGTAATGCCTCTGTGTAATGTGAGTATTGTGAGCAGAACATGAATTTGTGAGCAGAAACTGAACTAAGAATTTAATAATAGTAACATCCAAAAAAACCTATAGATCACTCAAAACAGCAGTTTCTGAACCAACATTTGCTCTTCACTGCACATTTATAAACACAGCAAGTGCTAGGATGTACAGCTCTTACACAAAACCAAAGAACAGGACAGAACATTGGCAACTGATGAGTCAGTGTTGCAGGGATCCCATGTATCATTTTTATGACGAGGTTGAGAACAGACTTGGCAGGAAAATGTCAAGAATGTGAAGTCACATACTTAGTGAGATAGACCCTTACCCTTCTGTTAGAGTCCCCTCTATTCCTAATGTGCACAGCTTGGCAACAGCTACAACAACTATATCCTAATCAACCAGATTTGAAAACTCTTCACCAAGTCAACAATAATTGGCCATCACTCCCTACAACCTGAAAGGAGGTTATAGCAAGGTGAGGGTCGGTCTCTTCTCTCAGTTAACAAGCAAGAGAACAAGAGGAAATGGCCTCAAGTTGCACCACTGGAGGTTAGCATGGATATTAAGAAAAATTTATTCACTGAAAGGGTAGCCAGGCATTGGAGCAGGCTGCCCAGGGAAGTGGTGGAATCAACATCCCTGGAAGTGTTCAAAAGGCATGCAGAAACATAACACTTGGGTTTGGCAGTGAAAGTGGTGGTGGCTAGGTTAATGATGATTATCTCAGAGGTGTCCAACTTTAATGGTTCTATGATTGTGACCATTACTTCTGACATCTTCACTGGCTCATCCCTCAGAATTAAAAAACAATTTGTGTTAAGTCAAACTATCACACAATAGCTCTGGTCTGAATAGTGTCAAGAAACTGAGGAAGAAGTGTCTGATGAATCATTATGAAGTTAAAAATAGAAGACAAATGAGGTGCAAGGCAACACAGTATTTAGTGACACACTATGTTCTACTATCAAAAAAAATTGTTAAAAAAGGTGATAGGTCACTACTGAACCTTTATGATAATTCCATTTCATGTTCTAATACGTGAGGATTTGTAATAAATGAAAACAACTATCCCAATCCAGCCAGGAGACTGAAGATCTGTATCCCAGTCTTCTCATTGGTGTTCTCCAGCCACAGGGGCAGATCAGATTTTGCCTCACACACTGCTATAGAACTGGGTTCTTCACTTGCTCTTTCCATTCTGCTAAATATCTACAAAGACAGTAAAAGTGTTAACTGGTGTCATTTGCAAAAGCTCATAATTTTGCATTTAGCAAGGTTTGGTATCATGCTTCTATCCTTAAGTGAGCAAAACTGCAAGAGAAAACACTAACATATGGTCTGACTCTGCAACTAGGTACAGAAGAAAATTTATTCCTTTTTCATACAGATGACTTAAATCACTAAGCCTGAAGCAATGCACAAATACCATCACAGAGCTCCTCTAACATGGCAGGAGATTACATAATCTGCTTAGAATGAAAACCAACTGCATTCTGTGCTTTGAGTGGAAATTCAAAATTCATGTCAAACTCATGCACACTCCACTAAAAAAATGCAGGAAAGCAACAAGATCAGGTTCATTTCCACTTGAGAACAGATGTTGGATGTTTTGCAATTGCTCCATACAAGACACCATCATCATGCAGGTAACCAGGCAATTTCAGATTCAGGTTTTGTTCTTTGAAAAAGACAGAAGTTAGTGGGATAGTTCAAGCCAGTATTTTATTTTTCATTTAAGTCATGAAATTCAGCAGTGCAATTTACTATGATAACAAGTGAAAAGCTTCCCATTCTGTATATCACAACACCTCACTGACCCAAGTCATCCGACTAATTAGTGAAAAAAGACTACCACAGAACCAATTAAGGACACCATAATGGGATAGCAAAATCAACATACAGATACGAGCCTTCTCTCAAAGTCTTCATCTTACTGGATACCTAGAGTATAGAAGTCCAAAAATATCAGCATTTCTTTCATAAAAAATTGTGGAGACTAGTTTGAAGGCAAGTACTAAAAGCAGGTTCTTAAATAAGAAACTACTTAACCAGCACCAAATATCAACACTGGTGACGTATTTAGAGACTTTATAAAGGAGAAGAAATTCCATGCAAACTACAACCTAATGTTCAGCTCTTTCAGCACTCAAAAGGCTGAACAACTTGCTGTAAGACATCTCTAAAGACTTATTTAGTGAACTTTATGTTATAATGCTTCTCAGTCAGAGGAGTTAGTTAAAATAGAACTGGGGTTCTTCTTTTTCCCCTCTCCTTCACGAAGTCCTTCTCTTCTGAGAAGGCTGTACCAAGTAAAATCAGTTGACAGCTTTACTGTTCTTCTATAGCATTCAAGGATACAGATATGTGGAACATTACATGTGGTCTTAACAACAACAATCACAACAAAGAAACTTACACACTGCATCTTTTAATGGCATTACATTTAGAGGAGTGCTAAAGAACAACAGCATATTTTTTTTCTTGACAGGCCAAACAAAACAAATACATTTCTAGTAAGGGGAAAAATAACTAGACTAGGAGTCAGGTAAATACCAGGTAGAGGCTGGAGTGCTTTACTACCACAGGGACATATTTCTATTTTCAGGCTCAGATATATCAGTTCACAAAAGACACATTCTGCTCAAGTGAATAGGTTGCCTTAAACACAGGCCAGCAAGTAAATAAATATAACTTAAGCAATATTTCTGTAATATTCAGTCACTGCTAAAAACATTAAGTAATTTTACAGAATACAGAATTTGCAATGGATGAAAATATTTCTAAAGTATTCCTCTCATCTGTTTATCATGTAGAAAGTAGATATGCAAAACTGAAAAACAAATTATCAATATTTTAAGTACACTGACATCATGTTTGCTCGTCAGAGATATACCAAAGCACAAAGAGATTAAAGAGTTAATTAGGACAGTTCAGGAGAGATTTATCAGTAGCACTTATAGTTAGAAAAGCAGAAGTAACACACTGCTTAATCTTTAACTATATAAACACTTTTATAAACTAAATTTTAAAACTGCACTCCTCAGTGTACCTTAGTTTTTAGTCTAGGACACGGAGGAAGAGGTCATTTTGTTTTGCAATTGAGTAGAAGCAGTTCGCTTAAAGCTAAGTCCAATGAGAAAGAAATGCACAGGTGTATCGTTTCTGAAGAAAGCAAGCTACCTGACAGAATTACTCCTTAAGGAAGATGATGTCCCTCAGGCATACTGTTGAATAACCAGTGTCATAAGACAGAGGATATACACACACATGCAACATGTGGTACAGTGTTCTTAATGGGCTGGCAAAACTCCAAGCAGAGTGAGAGTTTTAAACAGAAGCTGAAAGGTACAACAGGGTATAAGGGCTGAGTTTCACAACACAAGCACAGCAACAAGATGACTGCTCCCGAGACAGAAAGAGTACTGTGTCTCTTGAAAAGGCTTCATATACATTCACAGAAAAGAATCTTATTGTCAAACTGATGCCTGAAAACTAGGCAAGAAAACTTCATAGTATAAGGCCTATAGAGCAGATATTTTTTTATTCTATGCCAGGAGTGAGGGGGATGGCTCCACCACAAACTCACTCTCCCATTCTTTGCACAGTACAAGCTTTCATACTTTTATTACTTAATGTGCTCATTATACTTTCCTAACCCTCACACTGTAACATATTTTCTATGATTACATAAGCTCGTGTAGCACATGCACGGTTTCTGCACGAGGTGGTCATCAGCCTCCTGGTGGTCGTTTTGGATGAAGGCTCAGAAGTCTTCCTCAGATGTGAACTTTTCACCTGTCTCTGCGCATGCTCTATAAGCTTGTCTGCTCAAACAGCCAGTGGTTAGCTTTTTGCAGTTAGCTTGCTCTGCTAAATTTGCTGATTTCTAAAACGTGCTTAATTCACATACCCCGTTACAAAGTAACTACTTCTTTCCGCATAGCTGCAGCTTTTTGCATAGTTCAAGCATTATCTCGTTGTCTCGGTATGAAAAGGAAGGAAGGGAGGAGGGGGTGAACCAGGGAGGGTGATGGGGCAGCATTGTCTTGTTGCCCAGGTATCAATACACAAGATGATGATCTTATATTGCACATCCAAACAGCAGTACATACTTGAAGTTCATCTGCTAGATAGAATGTAATAACTTGAGAGACTGCCTGTAGAATTACCCCAGTCAAGTCCAGGTAGAGGCAGTGAAGCAAAGCAAAGCAATGACAAATCCCACTTAATTGGATCAACAGTACTAGTCTGATCTTTTGTGTCATTACATGTATTTCCTTATCTTTACACATGCATATTTATGGACAAAATTCTCTCTAGGTGGGGTACAAGCAGTTCAGGCAAACGGGATCAGAATTCAGGAGAATGACATCTCACATAGGACTCTGATCCCATGTCTTCAGCATTTTTTCCACCAGCACTACAGGTCAGTGTGGCCTGGAACCATCAAAGACTAGCCTAGTACAATACTGAGTATAGTCTATATCATCTAAGACTTTTGGCACTCCACCAAAAGGGCCAGCATCTACATTCTCCACAAGTGGTCTTTTCACCATGGCATAAGCACAAAGTAGTGTTGCTAATTTAACTTTCTGAATGAAACCACATAGTTGAAACACAGATTGTTTGGCACTTCAACTCAGATCATACCTGGCAGGGATGGGCATTGTTAGTATGACAGAAAGACCAACAAAATATGATTTTTTGATCATAAATGGAAGTTGAAGACAGACAAGCATAGTGCCATACACCCCTGCCAATATGAGAGGGGTTTTAGGCATATAACATAACAAGATGTCAGGCAACTAAACAACAACTTCAATATGTATGTCATCCGCCACCTTGAAGTACTTCAATTTACAAAATAAATTAAAAACCCACAGTCCTGTTCTTTTGGGATATTCATTTTGCCTTTTTTACAGATGAAAACAAAGGAATAAACCCATTTATAACACCCCCTCCAAATCACCATGCAGATTTATAGGTTCTTTGCTAAATTACAAAGAGCTTCCAGCCTGCACGTGGCTATGAGGAAAAAAAAATGGAAAAAAGGAGGGCTTAAGCAAGATGAGTTTTAGAAGAACCAGCTAGCTTATGCCTGAACACTGAAACAAGACAAATGAAGACTAGGGATGTTCATATAACCATATAATCCCCTCTGCACCTTTGTCAATACGAAAGTGAGCAAGAATGCATTGCCATTATCACCAAAAAAAGATTCAATGCTAGCTGTTTTTTCCCCCCAAAGAATATTCTCCAGCAGAAACACAAGTAGAAGACCAAATCAAGGACTGAAGGAAACCCAGAGACTCAGAGAAAAGTTAATTGGATGATTACAGAGAATGCTATCACTTTAGGATCTCCTTTGTAACTATATTCCCTCAGTAATTTTGCTACCTCTGTCTGAAAATGCAATTTACAAACTACACAGCATTTCTTGCTTTTAATTTCCAATATACTACTTCAGCATTTAGATAATGGCTTTATCACACACTCTGTCTCTGCTGCTTGGAAAGCAGTCTGGAAAGCAATCAGGAACAAAACTACCTTAACACGACAGGTTCTAAACAGCGATATTCTTTAGGCATTGATGAGTTAAACTCAAAATCGGTGCTTACAGGTAAGATCATATAACAAAGTGCTAGAACACAGCACTAAAATTTAGTATCATAACCCACAGCGTTAACTCATGCCAACAAAAATAACAGCATGAAGAATTTACAATTTTACAAAGCTGCGATAAAGTGTTTTAGGTAACATCTGTTCAGCAATCATTTCTTTAAAAGACTAATTTAGATTCAAGGTCTTACACTGCAGCATAACTGCAGCAATAATTCAGTCACTTTGTAATTAAAGATATTGACACAGATTGGTCTTACCTTTCTACTCTATGCCAGAGAAATGGAAGTGCTTTTCCTCTTAACTACATCTTTCTTTGATTTATAGACACTGTTAAATGCAACTGTTAATTTGTCTATTTTTAATAGATTGGTGTAAACAAACCCTTCTTGACTCATAAATTTCATGAAGAACTTAATCAAAAATGTAACCTGAAAGTCACTGAAGTCAGGTCAATGGTATACTGAAATTAATAGAAGCACCTCTAATTTGAGCTAGAAATTGAAGTTGATCTTTTGAGGACCAGTGTCGACAATAAGTAGTATCTCTAAAGCGCAGTTGGAAGTCACATAATATAGCACTCATTGTAATGATTTCCAAACATTTCTAAGGCAAGGGGTGGAATCAAGGAGAGCAAGTGGCAAACAATGGCTTTTTACCTCACCCTGCCCTAGCAGATTTCAGAAGCTTCTTGCTCAGTCAATGTATACATAGAGAACAGGTATAATATCTGCCATCCTTCCGTAGATTTCCTCTTTTCACAAGGTCCTAAACCACAAAGGGTTTACGCATGAGCTTTCAATAAGCTGGAGTACCACAGTACCACAGAAATTCTTTTAACCTTTTAAAAGTCACACTCTTCTAAAAGCTTGGACCTGTTGAACAAAGTCATACTGGTATGTGCTTCAAAATGAACCATCACTCCTTCAAAAAAAGGATTTAAAATGATTCTGCAAAAGAACCGAGACAATTGAGGCTTAAAACTCATTCACTTCTTCTGAGAAGCCAGTTTATTCAAAAAGAGGCCTTCAAGGCCTCATTTGACAGGGCTAAACAGTTAGAGTGGCTGATTCCAATGCCTCCTTCTCTCCCCTCCACCCTTCATATGCAGTGGGTTTTTAAAACCAGTATTTTCCTCAGTCAAAAAAAGAATTTTCTTTAGAAGGGAGAAAAAAGAGGAGGTGCACGGTAATGATGTCACCTTTGTCAATCAGCAATCCAATTTCACCTCAAGGTTTGTCAGGGAATCAAATTATTTTTCAGATTAGCATATCTGCTATGACAGATCAATATATTGCATTGACTGGAAGGGTTCAACCTGGAACTTATTTTCAAGCCTTGAACACTGAAAAATATTACACTCACATAATCTGTATTACTTGAGGTCAATAAATCTAACAGCTACTTTAATTTGACAAATGTACACAGACAGAAATATAACTGAGGTAACATGAGGTATGGCACTCTAAGTACACCAAACAGAGAAAAGGGCATAAGTTAAATCTAAGACTGGATTACAGTCTTAGAGAGCCCAAAGGGGTGAGAGCCAGAGAGCCACAAAAATAATTTATTAAAATTACATTGAAAATGTATTACAGAAAGAGTTAGATGCAAAGAAGTCAGGTTGGAAAATACCTCTAAGACCATCAAGTCCCAACCATAAACCAAACACTGCAAAGTCCATCACTAAACCACGTCCTTAAGTGCCATATCTACACATCTTTTTAACACCTTATGAGATGGTGACTCAGCCACTTCTCTGGGCTGCCTCTTCCAGTGCTTGACCATCCTTTCGGTGAAGAAAGTTTACTTAATACCAAAGCTAAACCTACTCTGGTGAAACTTGAGGCCCTTTCTTCTTGTTCTGTCACTTGTTACTTGAGAGAGGACACTGACCTCCACCTTACTACAGCCTCCTTCCAGGCAGTTGCAGAGAGCAATAAGGTCAGCCAGTGAGTTAATGACACACCTAGAATACAATCCATGTCCAATCCATAATTCTTCAGTCCACAGCAATATCCAAGGATAAAATCTTTGCCTTAAGACATTACTATTTAAAGAAGAAAATCAGAGTATCGTTAGCGTGAAATGGTTTTGAAAATTGCAGTTTGACAAAGCATTCTCATGAATTAAGGACATTCTCATCTATCCCTGTTTAAAGAGAAACTGGGCAGGGGAACAGGAAGAGACCAAAATAAAAAAAATATCAAAATCCACACCTACCTCCAAGATGCTTATATGCCCTATAAAACTGAGTCAGAACCGCAAATTCAACCCCCTTTATTTTCTGTAGCTGTGACCTCAACACCATGACCTTAAAAAACCAGTCAGCTGATGCTTATATTGAAACATTATCAAAATTACCCTTGCACAGCCTGGGAAGCCTAGACATATGCCCAACAAGCTCACCTGCACCAAAGAAAAGGCCTTCTTTCACTGAAAAGATGAGATTTCATCTAAGAAAAAAAAGCCTCAATGGTTTTATCACCTATCTATCCACATTCTACTCCCTATGAACTATTGTACTGACATTTTAACACATGATTAGCAAAGCTGAACATGATGGCAACAGATTACTCCTGTTTTAGCACATTATTAGAGGTAAAAAATAAAACCATTGCGACATCTGCATAAGAACCTGGCAGTTAAAGTATCGGTTGTAAGTAAAACCTCTTGACCACGACAAACACACAAAAATCCATGTTTCTCACAAAAGGAATAATCCAACCCCCAAGTCATACATCAACAATACTATCCAATCTTTTACAGTGGCCAGACCACACAGGTTTCTCCTCACAGATCATATACTAAAGCATGTTGTGAGAGACTGGGAAGAGCTGGTGTCACGAGACATTTTGGGGTGCGTGTGTTGGGCAAGGGGCAGGTTGGGCCTTGCCCTGATGAGGTGATGCCCTGCTCCGCACATACACCCCACTCCTGGGGCCGGTATCCCAGCCCCATGCTGGCTGCCAATCCCTGGCACAGAGGAAGTGCTGCCCCACACCCTGCCTCTGGAGCCCCTAACCCAGCCCCTGAGTGGCCAAACAAACAGAAGTCCCACCTGGGGGAAGGGCCCCAGAAGGCCAAGGGGTATTTAAAGCTGAACACAAGGCAAGCACATGTCCTTACCCTACCTCCTCTTGGAATTTCCATCAGCTGAGCACTGCTGGAACCCAGCAGCTGGTAGCTATACATGTCCTTTCTTATATCTTTTTTCTCTTCCTCTCCTTTTTCTTCTAATTCCCTCTTCTTGGAATTTTTGAGGAACTTAAAATCAAACAGGCCTAAAGTTTGCCAAGCCAAATGGGCTAAGTTAATGCTTTGAGATGTAGTTTATGTTGATTGAATGTTGCACTAAACCTTTTGCCAAAGTTCTCTGATTTTCTGAGGTTGCCAGTAAAGTCTTTTTTGTTGTTCTGACCTCTTGAGAATATCTTGTTGCTATTTCTCCTGTACATCTAACTCAGAATACAGGAACAACCATGAGCCCTTTTGAAAGCCTCATCAAGTGAGGGGCCTTACACGTCCAGCCATATCACCTGCATGACTAAAACACACATGTCCCCAGTGGATACACAGCCACTTATGAAGCCAAGCAAACAGCTCTTGGGCACAGTTTCATATATGCCTATTCTAACATGCAGAAAAAAGCACAGGGACATGGCTCAAACAGCAGTCTCTGCAGCCACAATATAAAAGGATTGCAGCAAACAGGAATATTCCAGGAGCAAGTTGTGACCTTCCAGAACAAGTCTGGCCAGCCTGTTTGATATCACTTATTGGCTAACTGTTTTGAACCTGTGCACAAGTACCAGACACTCCAGCACTTAACGTTCCATAAGCACACCTTAGAATCAAGAGTCTAATATAAGTGTTATGGTATCTCTTTTGTAATTATGTAACAAATACATTTTAGAGCATGTGGGCTCAAGGACAGCTGAACAAAGATCAATATGCATCACCTAAATATGAGCATGGGGTGCATCTGCTCTGCATGTGGCAGACACTCTCTGAAAGGAGGTTGTATCCAGATGGGTTCAGCCCCTTCTCCCAGACAACCAGCGACAGGGTAAGAGGACACAGTCTCAAACTGCACCACGGGACATTTAGGCAGGACATTATGAGGAATTTATTCACAGAAAGGGTGATTAGACAGTGGAATGGGCTGCCCAGGGAGGTGGTGGAGTCACCATCCGTGGAAGCATTTAAGGAAAGACTGAACATGGCACTTCGTGCCATGGTCTAGTTGATATGGTGGTGTTTGGTCATAGATTAGACTTGATGATTCCAGAGCTCTTTCCAACCCAATTGATTCTGTGGATACAAGGCCTGTAAAATATATGTTGGTCCCAACTCTAATGCTTGGAATTTTCATCATGTCCAAACAAAAACTGGTTATTTCTGGGTACACTTTGGTTAGAGCACATCTTGCAGACACATAATCTTGTGAACAGTTATAAGCCATCTTGAGTTTCCCAATTTCTTGATGTGCTAGCGAAAAGCTTGTAAAAGCCGGCCTACGAAAGATCACTTTACTAGATCATTTAAATTCAAAGACCGTTTTTTCACTGTAGAGTTTATATCACTAAAGTTTATTAAAAAAAAAAAACAAAAACAAAAACAAAAACAAACAAACACCGTTTAAGAGCTGGGAGTCTGTTATTCTCGCCTTGCACCCATAGCTGTCACGCAGCAAGTAAAAGCAATGAACCTTTGTGATGAAGTGACCGGGAGAGACCTGAAAACTTGCTGCATCCTTTCACAAGGGCAAGCAAGAGGCAAGCTGGACCAGGCGGGATCAGCCTTCGAAGCCCAGCTGAACTCGACGGCGCCACGTATTTCCACTCAGTCCCCCGCTCTCGGGGGCCCCAGGCAGAGGACGGCGATGGGGAGGCGGGGGTGTCCCCGCACGGCCGGGCCCCCTCGGCACAGGCCCGCCGGGCCCCACTCCTCGGGCACCCCCGCCGCGGGACCGGCTCGTACTTACGAATTTGGGCTTCCTGCTGTCCGCCGCCTCCTCGGGGCCCCCGGCGCTCCCGGTCCCCGGCGGGCCCTTCCGACGGAGCCCCTTGTTCTCCCGCCCGCCGCGACCCGGCGGCTCGGACGGGGCGC
>WBNO01023709.1:0-62270 GCA_013400575.1 Peucedramus taeniatus | reverse complement strand
GCCGCAGCCCCGCCCCGCCCCGCCCGAAGGCGCGTGCCCCCGCGGGGAGCGGGACCGGCCCGCCGCGAGGAGGGAACGCCGCCTCCGGGGTACGCACACACACACAGAGGAAGGGAGAGATTGCTTCCTCATCGTGCAAATCCTGCCTTCTCTGTATCCTGTCTGCTCAGGATCTGAACGCGGGGCGGGTCCCTCACCTCTTTGGCCTAGGATGCCGGTTTCCAGCAAGTGGCTTTGTTAAAAATTCTGATTCCATACCTCAGGCCACTGTTTGACAGGGGAAAAGTGCTTCATCTATTTCTATATGACCTTTTTATATAATTAGAGCACTTTCATATGTAAATATACATTATTATATAGAATCATCGGGTTTGGAAGAGACCTTTACGATAATCCAGTCCAAAAATCCAAATCACCTCATAAAACACCCCTGGGGATGGTAACTCCATCACCTCCCCAAGCAACCTATTCCAATGCCTGCCCATCTGAACAACGAAAAAAAAAATTTCTAATATCTAATCTGAATCTCCCTGTCTCAGCTTAAGGCCATTTCCTCTGGTCCTGTCACTGCAGTCACTGTAGACACTGACCCCCACCTCCGTGAGAACCTCTTCTCTGGTAGTTGTAGAGAGCAATATATACGTAGATATACATACCTACATATATACATCTATCTATCTATCTATCTATCTATATATGTATATATATATATTTATATATGTGTATGTATATATTATCTATTATAATGTTTCATTATTATAAAATAATAATGTTTAATGTTTCTCATTTTACTTTTATACCAACTTAGTGGTATTGGGTTAAGAAGGCAGAATGACACAGAAGAGACATTGTCCCCATCCAAAACAGTGACAGTGTTTCCATCATCCTCCTGCGTCCGAGTTTCTGTTTTGTGATGGACACAGTCTGTGTGGAGGAGCTGTAAACTGTGCTGCCAAGGCCAAAAGAACAGGTGTACCTACAGTCTGAATTTGTTTAATGCAATCTGTTGTTTTCCATCACTGAAAGACCTGCAAGACGCTGTGGTTTATGGGGAAATACAGAAATAGAGATTTCATTATGCTGTAAACTAGCAAATTGCATATGGTTTACAAGGCAATTGAATTCTCATTACTACAATCAATACCTTGCATTTATCTTTATTTTAAATTAAAAGTAGTTAGAATAATGATGCAAAGTGGAGACTTATGTAGGGGAAAATCTATTTCCAAATCTCAGTGTCAGGGATCATTAAGAAAAGGCTAATACTCAGCATTTATATGTCTAGAGTATTTCCTAAAACAGAAGAATTTCTTTTCTGTCATTCAGTCCTTCACCATGACTTACACAGGCAGTGACCTACAAAATGTAACATCTGCCAGTACACAGAGTTCTGGTGAAACATAGCAGAATTCAGCCCCAGTCTCAGCCTTTGCAGGGCAAGGAGCTGTGGGGCCACACAGAGTAGATGCTGTCATTATTTGTATACGTTAAACGGTTCATCCTTTGGCACCTTTCTGCAGATGTTTTGTAAATTTATATTGGAATTCTTTGTGGAGAGTATAATTAGCAGAACAGTGTTTAATGTCATGGTTAATGATTTCCTGGAACATTTGATTAGAAAATTAATCAAGCTATGTGTGCGTATGATAAAGCTGTTTAAATGGACCTCCTAATTGCACTGTGGTAGAACACAATGGCTTGTGCCAATATATCACTTTCAAGGTACAGTGTTGCAATAACAGAGAAACACTGAAGGGAATAATTTATCAGACGGTTTTACTAAGCCAAAAGTAAATGTTAGTACTTTTGATCTATTATTATTTTATACTACCCCTCTTGTGCTCATTAGGTGTTTCACAGAACAAATACACTGTTACTACAGCTCAGTTTACCAAGATTAATCATGACTGAGGAAAAAATTATGAGAAAGAAATACATCACTAATACTAAAATTGTGCAGAGATTCTACTTAGTCATAGCATGCATATTGTCTGGGGCATGCAAATAGTTTGGCCATTTTCCATTATTTTTGTTCTGGAATGAGAATTTTTCAAATATGAAAGTCTGAGACAAAGTAAGTGCATAAAGTTAACCATGGACATTTTCAGAAATAGTCCTTTAGACTGATGGATTCATTTAAGCTCTTAGCATTCTGTTCCATCTCTCTCTCTTTTATTTTTTTAATATACTGTGACTCATGACTTAAAAAAAAAAAGAATACCCTCCTAATATTCATTGTTCCAGAGAGGCAGTTTTTCAAATATATTCCTGTGCAAAGTATTTCAAAGCTGGCTTTTACTTTTAGGCAGTTGTCCACATTTCATTTGGAGACACCTCTTTATTTCATAAAAGAAGCTGATAAAACAGTCAATTAACTGTTCTTTCATGAGGTTCATCCTTTTGAACTGTCACATAAAAGTTATGAAGGATTTTGTCACCAATGTTGTTGTTTTTACAAAGCAGGCACACAAGTTTAATACTACTCTATTTAAGTATGCTAACAATGAAAACCTTCTTAGCCACAGTTCCTCTGGGTTGGCAGAGGCAAGCAAATGAAACATGTATTCTCAGGAAAATGGCTTCTTCTTTCTTCCCTGAAACACCCCAAACAGGCCATTATAGCCCAAATCCCTCAAATTTGCATAGTTATTTGTAAGTTGTACCAATTGAATATGTATCTTACACCTTTCCTACCATCTTATTCAAAAAGTTAATACAGGAGTTACAAAAAGATATGTGATTGTTAACTCATAATGCCAATAAAAATTACATTAGAAAAACATGGCCTGTCCTTGTGTCTTACAAAGGCAATTGATGCTTGTTTTACCTAAGAAAATCCTTAACAGTTGTATTTTTATATTGAAACAACACTCATTAATATTTTAAATTTATTGCAATGCAATATCCTTAAATGTAATGTGGATAAGATCTTACTTAATTTTCACAACATGGGTGGCTTGCAAAACGTATTATTCCATTATTAGGATAAGGCAAAGATAAAATCTCAAATTGTTCATCTAGTATAGCCTATTAAGTTTACTAAGGAATATGGCTGAAAGTTTATCATACTAATAAATTAAAAAAATTATGTTACAGTTATGAGAAAATTCATACTCTGTTCAAATAATAAAGTTTTATTGACAAAATCTTATTTATTGCTTTAGTTGTTTGTTTTTTTGGTTTTTTTTCCTGTGAAACAAACAATTATTTTGGCTTTTTTGCACATAACTTGATTGTCCTTTAGTCAGTGTCACTGCCACTCTAGTAGTATATGTCATCTCTACATTCTGTTTTTAGCATAGGCTGGGAAAAATGAAAATCCATAGTTAAAACTATCCTAGAAGATCATGATAATCAGAAAAAGGAAAGAACTGAAAAATTGCCAACTAATACGACACTAACCTTAGGTTCTTACAAGAGAAAAATGTGTTAGGCATTTTCTGATATATGGTTATGGTTATGAAGTTAGTTGTAAAAGCTTACAGAATTATAAGTCTACTAAAATGTGACAAAAAGGAGTTTTGGCTTTAATAGTCTTCATAAAGGATTGAATTTTTCCTTTGCTTAAGCTCATGAGCAGGATAACTTCTGTTTGTTATCAATCTGCTTAAAGAGATTCTGAGAACTGAGTTTAGGCTATAAATGCTTGTCATGAGTAACACAGAATGTTACTGCATTCCATATCTATCTCTGCCCCAAACTTGTTACTGTCTTTTTCAGGCCCAGTAGGGCAAGAGCTGGAATTGCAGGGCAGCTGGGAGGTGCTGGTCCCCCGGTCCCTTTACAAGGCTGGGGCACCTGAGCCAGCCTGCTCTTGTGCCTGGCAGTGTTTGCTGAAGGCGGAGGCTCTGCTTCAGAGGATGTTGTTTTGGGCAGCTGGCTTTTTGCTTGTTTGGTATTTTGTTTGTTTTTCTGGGCTTGCAATAGTAGCCACTCAGAAAAACTGCATTTCTGTCGGAACCCAGGGCATTCCTCTGGCTGCCCTGGATGTTTGGGACCCTGCCAAGGGGCTCAGAGACCTTGGCACGGAGTCAGAAAACACCTGTGCCTTCGATTTTAGCCCATAGAAAAAATTACCAACTTTGAGTGAGGATTTACAAGCCACAAGAGTTTGAACAGAGTGATAGTTTGTCAAAGGGTGAAAAAGTAGAATTTAGGGGTTTTTAGAATGGGGGTTCAGGAGGCAAGATGGAGGAATTTGGGTGTGTCCGGTCCTTCTTCTTCTTCTTCTTGTCCTCCATCTTCTGCTGTGATGGGGACACTTTCTAATTGGCTTAGAGCAGAGGCAGACTGTCTAACACAGGTGATAGGTATTGGAAAATTATTGTAAATAAAGTACACGTAGTTCTTAGTATAAAAAGTTAACCTAACCCCAAAGGTGGGAGTTGTGCCTCCGTTTGGCCAGCTGAACAGATTACAGCGGGTCACAGAGAGAATGTATTAGATAGGGGAAAATAAAGAACCTTGAAAAGTGGAACTGACGAGTCTTGACCTCTTCTTCGGACGCGGGGCTGGGAGAAAAAGACTTTCTGATACCTCGGGAGCCATCAAAATCATCAAAACCCGAGACATTTCGCCATCACAAAGTGTTTCCGAGTGAAGTTCGCGAACTGAGCCGGCTGCTGGGGCTGGGTCAGCCGGCGCTGGTGCCCGCAGAGGCTCCGCTCCAAGCACCGCCAGCAGAAAGAACCCCGCGGGCAGCAGCAGGAGCCCGCCAGCACTTCTCATCGGCCACTAGAGCTCCTACATCAGTCCTACCTTCCCGGGAGAGGTCTTTTTGCCACCACCTTGCCCCTTTGTTTCCCAGACCACACGATCACCCGTGGCGGGCTGTCAGAGACTGGAAAAACGATCTGTTTCAAGACATCCTGGGAAGCTTGGAGTGTGCGCTAGGGGGTGGGTCAGAGCTTGCTGTGGTGTGGAGGGGGTGCCCTGCCCCCGACAGCCTCCATCCCCGCAGTGTCTGTCAGTCGGAGCACGATGTAGCTGCCCCAGTGTCGCCTTGATTTTCTCAAGTTTTATTGAGCTTTCTGATGTTTGCATTCTTTGTACAAACTTTCTCATGCACTTTAGGTAAATAACTAATTGTTTTGCATTCCTTTATGGAGGACAAGCAACCTGACAGACAGTTAGGTTGCCCAGTGACATTGAGGAGGTGGCACTGTAACCCTCCAATGACACTGGGATTTTAAAAAGATATAAATATGGAGTCAGATGTTTTAATAAAAAGTTTGTTCAGTTTGCTACCACCAGAGCTGCTCCGTGTCGTTCTTGTGTCGCCTCCCGGGACGGGGGTGACACCCCAGTGTTGCCTGACCGAGCACCTGAGTGGCCGAGAGAGCGCAGGTCCCACCTGGGTCCAAGGTTTTAAGAAGCATGACCAAAGGGCAAGGCTGTTCTCTTTTATCCCTCCTGTCCTCTTGGGGTGTAACATCGCTGCAACCCAGGAGCTGGGAGCTATCACTGTTTTTCTATACCTCTCCTGCCTTTCTGTTTTTCTCCCTTTCTTCTCTCTTCTCACATAACATAACATCCAGTGAGTTTAAAGGTTTTCTCTGGACTAAGTCTGTTCTGTCATAAGTGGTGTTATGTTGCATTTACTCTTTTGCCAATGTTCCTTTATTTCCTGTGGTTTGCCAGTAAACTTTTGTGTGGTTTTTTTTGCCTTTTAAGAATATCTGGTTGGGATTGTTTCCTTTGTGTCTACCAAGCGCAAAAGAACCTTGGTTAAAGCCTGGAATTAAGTAACTGAGGTGTCACATGGACACCCTTGGAAAGGGTCTGACACCATTCTCCCTTTGTCTCTCTACACACCATCAGCAGTGGGGGTCACCATCTTGCAAGAGATTTGGAAACATTTTGGGTGTTTCTTTGTTCCTCTGGAGATGATGAGATATCGAAATTTTCTCTCTAGTGATTATTCACTGTTATTTTTTGCCTGTTGCTGTTTTGCTTGTTAGCAAATAATTATTTTTTCACTTATATCTACTCATATTCATTCCTTATTGGTGGAAGGGAATTGGTTGAAACTAAGGGGAGGTAACTCATTTTAGAGAATTCACTTCTTTAAATTGTCTTAAACCAAGACAGTACTAAAAAAATAGTAATTTTCTTTGATATTCCCTGAGCTCTTCTTTGCTGACAAGATCATTTTTCTCATGCGATGCTTTAAGAATGTAGGATGCCACTTGTCTTATGATGCATCTCTTTTAAAGCCCTGCTCTTGCTCTCATCTGTCTTGACTGCCCAGCATGCTATGTGCAGTTGGAAGTACTCAAAACAATTGTTTGCCATCATTCATTGGCACTCTGGAAGACAAGTAGTGTGTGCTTGTTAATATTTGTATAATATTTTAGGCAGAAGTAAAAAGAGACTTAGGACAGATAATTAAAGAAAATGCTCTCTTGCCTAGTGTGGCAAATAGTCTGTAAAGGCAAGCAGCTCTGAGCCATTTTGATCACAGTGTTGGTAAAGCTGAACTCATCAGACCTCTTGGCACAGATATTTCTTGTTTCTTAAAAATATCTGAACTAGACTCTTCAGAAAACAGTCCTTTTCTTCCCTTTCTTATATAAAAGTATTGTGGTTGTATTTCAGTAAAGTATTATGGTCATATTTCTTGCAATTCATTTCTGTTACCAGCAGAAATACTTCTGGAAACCAGAATATCCCTGATTGCCATCCCAGTTCCTTATTGCTAGGAGTCTTGGACTGCCACACTTGCACGATGGTATCAGTATTAAGTGTCAATGGAATATGTATCTTGCCACAGTTATAAAAACTACTTGGATTTTAGAGAAGTACAAAGGACTCCAGGGTTATTCTTCATGTTTGCATGGCAGTAATTTCCAGACAGTTAAAAAAGATCTAATTGAATTACTCAGGCTGAAATGAAGTTTCCACTGAGAGTTGTGTCTAAAATACTATGATACCTTTTTCTCTTATAACATAAGAGTTTTTACTGAAGAAAACAACAAAGCAAGATTCTGCAGGTTTCAGCAGAACCTGCAGGTATAGCTCTCTTTTCTCCAGAATGGACAGACAAGAAAGGCATTCCTGAGGACAGCATATGTCACAGTCCTGTTATTGATATATCAGTCATACCTTTTTGAAATTTCAAACAAAATTTAACATGGAACGGATCTGTCTTTTCTAGTTAAAATTTAAGAACTTGCAGAAATAGTTGCGATCTGAATAGCACCACTTTCCTTCTTGAAGCTTTCAAAGTCACCTTGTAAAAGATGAGGATATAAGAAGTAGGAAAGTAGTTTGCTTCATAAATTTATTGTGGATTACATGTTGCTAATAATTTCTCACAAAATATTTTAGACTAGCCTCTCATTCAGCTGAGGAAATCTAATATACCTCCTTCAAGATACTGCCTAGATGGGAAAAAATCAGTAAAGAAGTCCATTATACAGTTCATCAAATGGATCTTTATGAGGATATTTGAGATGTGATTTGTGGCTCTATTTAGGATACGTTGCATACTACATTATTATAAAGTTCAGGTTTGTAATTTAATTATGGGCCAAATTATCTTCAGTTCTAACTTTAGTTGAAGTGACTAGGCCAAGCCTGACAGGTGATATAAATTGTAAATGGTCTGAGTGTCATGGGCCGCTATAAAGGCTGTGTTACTTAATTTTATACTTCATGTGGGATTTTCAGAGCCGCCTAAAGAATTAAATGAGCTGTTCAAACCTTGCCTATTCTATTGTTATGCTCCTAGTAAAATTATTGCAAGCATTCCATTTTGTCAAAAAAAAAATGTTTTCAGAGGATAAATTCATGCTGAATTTTTTTTGTGTGAATATAAAGGTCCATAGAAGTGTGATCAAGCTTAGTGATTTTTTTTCAGGACATTCACTGCGAAGATTTCAAGCCTTCTGTCAGACTTCTGAGATGTAATTATCTTCCATTACTTCCTGATAACTCTCCAAATTCCTCATAGCTTTCCTTTTTTAATATACTTCTGTATTTTTTTATTATTCACTTTCCAAATTTCCTTCTAAGATTCTGTCTTTCATTTTCCTTGTGATAATTTATATTACTTTCTACTAGGGCATGATACAGTTTGCTTTCAGAAATCCCTTATTTTCTTTTGACAGATGTATCATTTAAAGAGAGAGAGGGAGGGAGGGAAAGAGAGATAAACACATATATGTATGTGCATATATAATGTTTTTTATGCATTAGTTATGTATTTCAGAAGTCTCAAAATTGACTATAATTTGTTTATATAGCTTTTATTTCTCTCTGACTGATTTTCTTATTCTAATCCATCTTTAAGTTTCTCAATGTACTTTTTCCTCTTGCAAGAGTAGTGAATATAATCATATTATGGTTACTGCAACTTAATATTCAGTTACAGTAAGTACTGTACATGTAGATTAAGAAAAAAGCTTCCTCTTGTTTTAAAAAAAACAATATATATAATTTGGGGAAATTCCTGAAATACATTGTGTATGAAACATAATCAGCAATTTTGTGGGTAATGGAAGTCACTCTGTTGCTATCCAAACTGCATGTTATTTTTTGATGCTCTGTTCCTTGGCAAGTTTCAATGGATAACCTGATTTTTAATGGCTTTTTAACACACGTAGTCATAAATTTCTACGGAGTGCAATGCACTGCCTTTCTTATGTTAAATAGTAGCTTCATCTCTTGTCATAGGATGATGAAGAGTGTAATTGGAGGCTGTACTTTGCATCACAAATAGTCTTCCAGTGCAGCACAGCTAAGCTTAGGGTTTTTTTCCTAGGAAGTTTCTTAAGTAGCAGTTTTATGACAGTGTGAATCAGAACAAACTTCATAAGTTTCCATCTTCCTTCATCTATGTTATAATAAATAAAAGCTGTTGGTTAAGGAAAATGAACGCTTCCATTTATTTTTATAAAGTATTTCTGCAGAAATGGAGATGTGATTATGTTGGATTGTGATATCCTGTAGGACCTAGACATGTAATTAGCTCTCAGATATGTGCTTGAGGAGAGGGAGGCAAGTGAAAGAAATTATATTGTAACAATGACAGGATTGCCCTTCAGCCGGCCATAGGCAATAGGGTCTCAAGATGGTTTTGGTTCTTTGTACAACAGCCTAACCAGAATGGACATTAAGAAACCAAGGTGAATTTGCAAGACAAGTAGAAGCCAGTTGACATTGTTTCTGTTACCTTATAAATGGAGAATTTAGAGAGAGCAGAATCTCAGCCTCTGTTTAAGTGTCAGGGCATGGTGAACACCAGCTTTCCCTTGAGGGATGTGGTGCTGAGGGAGATACCATGGCCAGCAGGACAAGGGGCCTTGCTAGCCAGGGTCCATCCCACTGATACCAGCCGAGGAAAGGAGGACCAGCCCAGGGGTGATAGCCAGGTTTATCCCGTAGTCCAGACTGTCAGGTGACTTTGAGATGATGAAGCAAGTCCGAGGAAGTCAGGCCAAAGATTAGGGTCAGGAACAGTTCCAATGACTGTAGCAAGGGTCTGGTGATGATTGAGTGTATTCACAGTGATGAAACACAGGAAGGTTGGGAGTCACATACTGAGCAGGACCAACAGGGTTCATATCTGGCAGAGTGAAAGTCTGTCTTCTTTTCTATGGTGTGATACATGCAGGAATCCATCATGTGTGTGCATCCCATGAATAACCTCATCAGGCTCAAGAGCTTTGTTTGTTACTCCTACAGGCACTCTTAATCTGAGAGAAAAAATTCCATTATTATAAGTGTATCTATTAGTCTCTGAAAGTAATGTAATTCCTTATTCCCATCTGTCTACAAAATTCTATTTGTTTTCATTCATGAGTTCATTTCCCCTTGTATTGAACAATCATGCTGGTACCAGTGAAGAGGAAGTCTCCTCAACGAAGTAAGGAAAGTGTTTGACAAGATTTAAAATCAAGCAGGAAGTCAATCACTATACCCCACTAAGTGCTTATAAAATTGTTATTTACCATATGTTTTGTGACTTACAAATCTGGACATCAGATAGATGCAGGTTTTCCATTTAGAAAACCACCAACAAAGACCTCTTTTTGTCCCATTGAAAGAGATGGAACATGGAGATCTATCTGCACAGGCTTGCAGGATGCTGGGAGATTAATAAAGGCAGCCAAGATGTGATAATCCAGATACAGCACTTGGGTGCATGATACATACTCTCTTTATATGAACTACAACATGGAAAAAGGATGAATGTTGCCCCAAAAGTAGTTCAAAATATACATGATTAGAAGCAGTACAGTAGTCAACTCTTTTTCATTCTTTGTGGGAAAGAGGATATCAAGAAAGAGTATTTTTGGAAGAACAGCATGCACAGGAGGAAAAACAGGGCAAAGAGCTCATCAGCAAAAGCAGCAGGCAGGCTTGTGTATGGAATGTGGCTGAGAACCGAGTGCTGGAATGTACCAGTTCCAAATAAACTGCATTGCTTCGGCATATCATGAGCTTGAGTCATCCACCCTCCACCCCCTGACAATGGTGTTACTCATTCTAAGACTCCTTGTCCCTGTAATGATCACTCCAAATTCTGCTTAGGTGATGTGGCTTCCCTGTGGCCCTTCATGTCACGAGTCAGTAACGATACTGGGAACGAGTGACAATATAATTGAAATGAGAAAGTATTTCAAAGTAGTATGGTTCTGTAAAACAAAATATGTGGGAGTTTTTTAGCATTTATGTGTAGGAGAGATTCATATACTCTGGCTAAGGACATTCTAATCAGTAAAGAACTAAGCTAGGCTCTTTCTATGATTAAGGAATTAGCACTTAACTGAAGTTCTCACTTTTATCTAGTGAGAAGAACTAACATCTACAAAAATCAGTTCATACACTCTTAAAATATGAATTTAAAACAAATGGAAAGAATCTCTGGAGATCCTTCTATGTCTTCACGATCACTTTCTATAGAAGATGCTTTGATACCTGGTTTAGACCAGAAGAGTACATTGAAATGCTGAAGGCAGGTGAGGTAAATCTCATTCTCTCAAACTGTTCTGGGGATTTCAGCAATTTTCAGTCAATAAATTCACTCCCTTTCAATAGATTTTATTACACATATTCATATTAATTCAGAATCACAGATATATTTAAATAGTAATGTTAATGACTCCTTGGAATTAACAATAAAATTCTTTTGTGATCCTCAGAGAATAAAATCTTCAATAATCACACTTCCAAAGTAATCTGCACGTCTTTGAAAATAGTTTTTGATAGTCTGAAAACTGAAGACAGATATTTTTTTCCCCTGAAAGATTTAATGACTAGTTCCCTTACTCCTTTTGCTGCAGGCTGTTATCATTATGGATATTAAACTACTTCAAAAACTGTGGGAAGTGTTAAGTTGCAAGTCAACTCTCCTGTTGTACAGAATTACTCGGATGGTGATTAAAAGAATTAATGCTGCTACTAACCCAAGTGTTCTAAAACACGTTCTTGGCAAAATCTATTCCATTTTTCTATTTTGTTTTTTTTTTTTTTTCTCTTTTCTGCTACAGTATACTGTGGGTTTTTTCTCACTTTCAGAGCTCTGCATTCAACCTTAGAAACTTTTGCAAGATGAAGAAATTAAATCTCTAATAGGTACATGACAGCAGTCCCATCATTAATATGTTAACTTTCTAAATAGGTACCTTTGTGCCTTCTCCCCAGATGGCATTCAGTCTATGAAGAAGTCATATGTAAGCATCTGCAAACAACTTAATTATTATTTTTTAAATAGTTCTTTAGAATTCTCCTTTGCCAATCTGCCCACAGAAGTGAAGAATTAAATACAGCCTCTCTCATTTTTATGTATTGCTCCTGTCTTCCACAAAGAGATAGCAAGCTTTTGGGGCATTGCTTTTTTTTCCATTCCAAACAGCTCTGGCATTTTACAATAATAATCATCTTGATTAGTACACAGAGCTTTGCATGTGTGTTACATGCGAAGACTACAACATGTAAACTCTGTTTTATTTCTAGACTTTCTCTGTTAGTTTCTGTCTGTGTTTACATGAGGAAATTCACCAGAACAGATATATCAGAATAAACAATGCTTGCTTTCCATACTTAACTTTTCACTCTTTGAATAGTATTACAAGTAACTAAGTACCTGTTGTAATTTCTAAATGTTCATCATATTTAGTAAATAATCCATACTTTATAATTGACATTGTTCAATACTGTTTTCAGACTTGTGGTATTTTCTAGCTTTGAACTATGCATGTGCACAGTCATTCATAATTGAATGTTTTATCCCCATGTCTATTAGTGTGGCTTCTAAGAGGGAGGTGGGGATGGATATAATTATCTATTTATGTTTTAGGTGGAAATAGAGGAAAATGATCTGTGTATCTAAAATCAAAGTTGTCATTGTATAACCATTTATTTTAAACTGGGAGATTATACAAGCTATATTCATTCAGATTCAGTCTTATGTAAATCATGGCTTTGCAATCACTTAGGAGTTGTATCACATTAATCTACAGTGACAGTGTTTAACAGAGTCTAGAAAGTCGTTTGATTTCACACTCTGTAAATGACAGTTCCTGATTTTCTGTAATATTTTGGATCACAGACAAAACCTTGTTTCAGTAACTGCATATTAGCTGGACGGTTACAGCTGAAATGCAGAACTGTTGTGGTTGGGTGATATGATCAACATTCATCACAAGCTAATAATGGTGATTCTGAACATCTTAATTGGAGATCACACAACTCTGTAGTGTGAAATAAGATGTCTGGGTGATTGCAAAGATTTTGACTGGTCCTTGTGCTGATAGCCTGCAGAAGATTTTAATACTCTGAAGTCACACCAGATGGGCAATCTGCTGCAGTATATACCTTGATTCAGTTTTAAGCTGCAAGGGTTTTGTATCTGATGTCACCTCAAGAAAAAAATAAAAAACAGCTGCACTAATGACATTTTTTTAATCTCTCTACTCTTGATTTACCTAGGCTATGACTGATGAAATAGTCAGTTTAGGAAAACTGTACAAAGACCTACAATACCAAGAAAATGGACCAGAAATGGAGCTGGAAAAAGATGAGTACCCATTATTTAACTGCTCTGTGCATGCCTTCTAATCCTATGTGCAAAATTTACCTTTTTGTTGCAAAATAAGTTTGGAAAAATATACAGATATGAGGAAAAATGGCAGAGAAAGGTGTAAAGGAGTACAGATAATATCTCGATTAATTTTTATAGCTGAAAGAAATGTAGTCTTGTAGTTTTCTGGATCAGTGGAGTTATTTATTCTGGTAGTGAGTAGATAGCAATACCACCTCTCCCCTACTCCAAGGTTTTGCTGATTGCATTCTTTCATAGAATATTCCATGGAAACAGCTTGAGTAAATTTGAGTTCTGCAGCCCTTCACTGCAGCTCCCAAAACTGGATTTTTGTCTACTTTGGTACAGGACAACTCAAAGCTATGGGTGTTTTGTAGTGTTGTGTATCTCTTTCAGTGTGGACTTTTAGCACAGTTCATCATCTGGGTAATCTGATCAATAGGTTATGAAATTAATATGAAATGGGGGGTATAGTCAACTTTTTAAATATTATTTTTAAAAATTTGTTTTGGACTACAGCAAACATGTCATATTAAAAGAGAGAAAGAAATGTGAGCAATTAGGATCTGCTGTTATAATAACTGGGTTTGAATTAGAGAGCCAAAGAATGAACAAGTGTGTTCTGTTATGCAGAAACATTTGACACTTGTCCCTGAATAAGTATCATCTAAGTGCTTTGCCCTGATGTGGCTGCTGAACACAAGCATTGTGAGTAAATGGTAGAGGAAATAATAATCTGAGTTGAAAAATAGGACATGTAAAAGACCACTAGAATTTTCACCTGGTTTGTCAAAGACAAGCAAAAAATGTAAGTAACGCTTACATTTGCCATGTAAGCAATGAATGAGGAGGAAGACAGTCATGATGTCCTTTACTTCTAACTATATCTGCTTCTGTCATTGGTTATGCTTCATCATTTTTAATTAACTTAAGCTAATTGTTAAGTAACTTCATCATGTCAATACACTATGAAGCCGGACAGAGGATGGGACCTTCCACACAAATGTGAAATGCATGAAGAGGAATGTAAAAAAAAAAACTCTGAAAATATATAAGAATCTGTTAGTGATGCAGAAGCCAAATGCATAATGCCAGGAAAGAGGAGACATCTGATAAAAATCCAGATTGAAATTGGAAACTAGAATACGTAGCTGAAGATTCAGAATTAATGCATAAAAGCGTGACATAGCTAGCATTTCCTGAGAACTGAATTCAGGAGGATCAATTCATGCTTAAGAAACCTACAATACTCTGAAACTACAGACTTAAAGGACAAGAAAGATAACAGGCATATGATAGAGACATGCATGGGTTGAAATTTTGATACAGACCGGCTCATACTATGATAACCAGGACAATTACTAAAATGCTGAGTAAGAAGAAAAATTGATCTCACTTCTCTGCCGAAGTTACAAGTGATGACATAGAAGAAGATTGGGCTAGTCCCATCACTGGTTCTCGTTAGTCCATCAGTACAGCAATATATAAAGTTCTCTAGAGTACTGAGGCGTTCAGTTTGTCTTTTTCACTTTCCTAGGGAGTTGTGCTATATCAAAACCTGACTCTAGGAGAAGCTGGGAATTGCTGGAAAGTCACTTGGTAGTTCCAGCAAATTTAATATACACTGGGTCTAGGAGACTAAGCCCCTAACATTTTTCAAAGTCAGGACAAGATACTAAGAAAGCTTGATACCACTTGAAATTTTTAGGAAAAGTTCTTTCACTTTCCATCTCTGTCATTGAAAACCTTTTTGGCTTGACTTTCCTTTTTTGAGAATCAGAGAGGACAAGGTAGAAGGAAATTACACGGGACTCTACTCCAGCGCTCCAGCACATTATACTATAACTTATACTTGATTTGCCATGAATGAGATGAAAATCCAGATAGGTGATTTGTTTTGGAAGTGTGGTTTGCCAAAAATGTGTTGCATTTGTTTGAAAGATCACAAATAAACCAATTATGCTAATTCTGAAGAAGATTGCTTCCTGATGTTGAGCTTGAAGACAACATATCCAAAGCAGATTGTGATAGACATAGCTGCTTTATGCCTGAGGCCTGCTCAAGAACAGGTAATGTCCTGCACTGCTTGCCTCTGAAGTACTGATTAGTGAACAAAACCCTTTCCAGAAGAAAAGAGCTAAATGTCTCCATTCGCAAGAGAGTTTGCATTTTTTTTTATTGAGATGCACAGTACAATAGAGTGAATTAAAGTAATTTTCACTTCTGTAGCTGAATGTCATTCCCTTTAAATGAGATACTGGCAGTTAGATGGCTTTGATTGCTGCCAGCTGTCAATACCCCTAAGGAAAGCCGAGATACTTCTACGGTGGAAGATGAACAAGAAGCCTGCTGATCAAACACATCACATGTTGTGTCAGAGGATTAGCGAGTTAAATAAAATAGATGTGTGTTTACACTCTTCTAGTCATAAACAAGCTGTCTATGAGTTGACTTTTTTTTTTCCCCTTACAGAGAACACTCCGTACTCCAGTATGTGAACTGGTTTTTGTAGTTTCTGTTCTTGCTTTGTGGAATACATGTCTCTAGATAGAGAGGAAAGGAGCTAAAACATCTGTTTTCCTGTTGTCCAAATATCTGTCTATTTTGACTGGATAAGTACCATTTAAATAGACAACAAGAGTAAAAGTGGTTACTCATTACTGTTACTTGTTGTAGTAAATGGATACATGGGCTAAATTTTCAAAACTAGATACTCAAAACTTCAAATACCCAGTTAATTGATCAAATGCCTGTTGTGCAATACAAGTCAGGTATTAGTGTTGCACACAGTCTGTTACCTTTTATTAGTTTCTGTATGCATAATTTAGACATACACACCAGATTATGCCTAATTTTGTAAAATGTAGTCCATATGTTTTGATTCCTCTTCTGTTTCTTCTTATTACACCTGCTTACTGTTAATGTTCAGCAGAAATTAGCTGAAAGCAGTAAAAGTGGAAGTGAAGACTAGCAATGCAGTTTTAAAAGGCTAACAATCTTAAATAGTTTAAATCTGTCTTTATATATATTCACTGTCAAGTGGCTGAGAATATAAAGTGGTTTTTTGGGTTGGTTTGTTCTCCTTTACAGCCTTCAATACTAGCTTCAATGTTAGCCAAGTGACATGTTTTAAAAGTCTGTGGAGCTGATTAGTGTTGAGTGTAGATGTATAATCTCAACAGAGATACCTCCTGGGAGGACATGTCCAACCTTAACAATCTTAATACGGAAACAAATAATATTCAATTATATGACATGGTAAGGGAATGTGAAGTTTTTATATGTTTTACTCCTCAAAGAAAAAAAAAATTCTTGACAAAGAGCTACATTTAATGGAAATTAGCATAAACCAATATGGGAATTGCACAAACACTAAGGTGTCTAAAGTCTGCAAAAATTCTTAATAAATCTGATTGTGCCTTCTGGGACACCAACCACTGCAAAGATTTTTTTTTTTTTCTGAGTTTATGAAAAGCTTCTGAGACGCTTTTAATGACAGGTAGTCATTAGGTAGCAGCCACAGTGGGGAGTCCTGTAGTATTATACGTCTTATTTGTCAGTTGTCTTCCTACTTGGAGAGACATACTGGCTAAGTAAGGAGGCTAATCACCAAGGCCCCCTTGTCCTTTGATGAGACAGTTCTTAAATCTCTTTCAAGAGGAAGAGAAATCCTAGACAGCTCTCAAACTGAAAAGCAGAGACCAGACTGAACAGTCAGCCAACAGCAGTCATGTAAGAAGGGAGCTAGAGAAGGGTTAAGAGCTAGGCCTATCAGCTGTGTATCTGGAGGGAGGGAGGGAGGGAGGGCATCAAGAAGCTCTTCTCAATGGTGCTGGGCAATAGGACAAGAAGCAATGAGCAAAAAGTTCCACCTGAATATGAGTTAAAACTTTTTTACTATGCAGGTGACCGAGCACTGGAACAGAAAGCCCGTAGAGGATGGGGAATCTGAGGGAATCTGAGGGATGGAATATCTCCCTCATGGAGATAGTCAAGAATCATCTAGACACAACCCTGAGTAACAACCTCTAGGGAACCCTGCCTGAGCAGGAAGGTTGGACTAGAAGACCTCCCGTGGGTCCTTTCCAATCCTAACCATTCTATGATTCTTTGATTTTGTGTGATCTCATATTCTTTACAGGCAGTTGGTCTATGTGCTTTCCTCAGTGATCCTAACTTAGGCTTAGCTATGTGCTAAGGCACAAGAGACCAAGGCTAAGTGACTATGACTAAAAATAGAATATTATAATATTCTATTCTATATATATAGACTAGATATATAGATATATATAGACTATAGATACATAGACTATCTATATATAGATAATATTCTATATAATAGAGACTAAGAATAGAAGTTCTTAGAGTATTTTGTTCTATTAGTTTTTCTAAATGTGAAGGATATGAATACATTACTGGAGTGGGATGTAGGACCCAGTTCAGTTTTTGCTCAGATACAGATCCATGGTGATTCTAAAATGCAAGCAGAAGCTGTAAAACCTAGTCGCAAAGGCTGTGTCTACACCTCTCTAGTGTGGTTAATTTTAATATCATTTCTAGCTTTCTAGATAAGAGAACAACTGAAATGTGCTGTGTCTGTCTTCCCCAAATGTGCATTCCTTTTCTGTGAGTACCCAGAGGTAGATGAAGAGCTGGTCTGTGTGGGCAGTCTAGCCATGGTGGTCAGTGAATGCCTGGACCAGGGAAGACTTCTCACTGCAGATGTAGTTGATGAAATTTCTCTAACAATTGCACATTACATAAATTGCCTTCTGAGCATCATGAAGGTTGATTCTCTTTTGCCTCCACGATGTCCTGCTAATGTGGGCACCTGACTGAGGCTGGGTGAAAGGAATTCCCTCCTCCTCTTTTGTGCTTTCAACCTCTTCAGTGAGGTGCCTTTTTTAATCTTCCCTGTTCCTTCCTTTTACTTTGAAGGGACCTTTTGTTCGGTATATTCATTAAGTTATTCTCTTTTTCTTTTATTTTTAGGCCTTATTATTTAAATGTCGGACAACCTCTAAACTTGAGCGCTCTGATCTTTAGAACAGCACAGCGAAGTAGGAGGGCTCACCACCACCTTGGAGAAAAAGAACTGAGGACTAAAGTAGCTCAAATGACTTCTCAGAAGCCACACACTGAATCTGGGGATGAGTAAAGACTCCAGTTCTAAGTGCCATACCTGCCCCAAACCACGTGTATGTGCAGGGGGTGTGGGTGTGCACTCCCCAGCAAGCTCCAAGCTGAACCAGCCGGGGAATAGGAGGCCCTGGGTGCAGGCAGGGTTATCAGGTGGGCAGAAGGTCTGTGCTGGTATTTGGGGGAACCTCTGAGTGTGGGACATCCGTGGGACAAGTGTGTGAGTGCTGCATGTGTGCAGTGAGTATCCAGCAGGACCAGCCAGTCAGTCCAGGGCCTGTGGGATGAGTAAGGGGGATGAGATGTGGGAAGGGGTGCTAGGGGGGCAGAGGGGCCATGCAAGTGTTCAGGGGATCCATAGATGTGTGTGTGCTTGTGCACAGCTAAGGAAGTGTGGATTTGACGAGGGGACAGTGAGAAGGGTTGAGAACTGGCTGAATGGCGGGTCTCAGAGGGCTCTGGTCAGTGACACTGAGTCTAGCTGAAGGCCTGTAGCTCAGCAGTGAACCTCGGGGGTCAGCACTGGGTCCAGTCTTGTTCAACTTATTCACCAAAGAATTGGATGAAGGGACAGAGCACACCCTCAATAAGTTTGCAGATGATAGAGAACTGGGGGGAGTGGCTGACACACCAGAAAGCTGTTCTGCCATTCAGTGGGATCTGGAGAGGCTGGAGAGTTGGGCAGAGAAGAAGCCAATGAAGTCCAGCAAAGGCAAGTTCAGGGCCCCATGCCCCGGTACGGGCTGGCGGCTGATGTGCTGGAAGGCAGCTCTGTGGAGAAGGACCTGGGGGCCCAGCTAGACAATAATCTGCCCATGGGTCAGCAGTGTGTCCTTGTGGTCATGAAGGCTAATTGTATCCTTGGCTGCATTAGGAAGAGCATTGCCAGCAGGCTGAGGGAGGTGATCCTGCCCCTCTACTCAGCCCTGGTGAGGCCACATCTGGAGTGCTGTGTCCAGTTCTGGGCCCCTCAGTAGAAGAGAGACTGGAGAGGGTCCAGTGGTGGACAATTAATATGGTTAAGGAACTGGAACATCTCTTTGCTGAGGGAGTTGGCACTCTTTAGCTTGGAGAAGAGATGACTGGGGGCAGATCTTACCAATATATATAAATATTTTAAGGAAGGGTGTAAGGAGGACAGAGCCAAGCTCTTTTGAGTGCCAGCAACAGAAGAAGGAGCAACAGAAAGAAACTGAAACACAGGAAGTTCCATCTGAATATGAGGAAAAACTTCTTTACTGTGAGGGTGGCAGAGCACTGGAACACGGTGCCCAAAGAGGTTGTGGAGTTCTCCTTCCCCAGATATTCAAAACCTGCCTGGACATGATCCTGTGCAACCTGCTGTAAGGTGGATTAGATGATCTCCAGATGTCCCTTCCAACACTAATCATTCTGTGATTCCAAGAACTGGGCAGTGTGGTGCCTGTCCTGTACTGGTGACCTTCTGCCTCTGCCTGCCCAAGAGGAGGAAATGTGTCCCTGTGTGCCTGTGTCTGGTGTGAGTCCTGAATGGGGGAGCTGCTGGGGGCAGCACCTTCTCTGTGGCCTTCTGTGTGACCAACTCTGTGTCCTCTATAAATGTGTGTCCACGTGTGTCTGTGTGTCCCTGGGATATGTAGTCAGCTTTGCTGCTGGTTGAACCTGCCAAAAAGAAAGTGTCAGCCATGTCCCTCAGCCTGGGTAGAGACCCTGGGTTCCCTGGGCTGGGCTCCAATGGCCAGGCAGGAGGAATCCTCAGGCCTGGAGCTGCTGGAGCTGGTGAACACTTGTAACAGCTTAGCATTATGCCTATGTAATGCTGCTTTAGCTGGATAGTCCCCAAAACTAACTTTTTTTTTCCCCCACACTATCCTTTAAAATTAAAAAGGTATTATAATTATGGAGACACCGACCATCAAGATTAAGAGGAGTATATTCAGTGACTAGTTTTTTTGGGTTCCTCCACTTAAAGGAAGAAAAAGTTCATCATAAATTACTTTCAGTGGGTTTGAATCTTGTCATAATGTTGTAGTTAGTAAAGCTGGAGACCCCCTAGGGCACATGAGGGCCTTAGTGCCCTGTAAATAAGGAATTTAAAAAATGAGGGATGAAAAATTATTTGACATTTTTAAAAATTTGGCTTCTGATGTGTTTAATTTTACAGAGCAGATGTAACATGCCACAGAGGTCACAGCTTACTGCCTGAGGTGAGCTAACTGAGCAGAAATCACAAGGAGAGATTATACCCACAGAAACAGTTTATTACAGAGAGCTGAAGGGCATTGGCTGTGAATAAGCTAGAGAAATTTATGCTGTGGTTTAACCATCACTTTAAACTTCTGAAGCTGACAAAAAAGGCATTCAGCTTTCCCTGGATTACTTTTCCTGCTGCTGTGCCCCCACAAACAGCTGTGCTGGACAAAGAGAGGTGATGGCAGAGGAGCAAGCAAAAGAAATATTCAATTTTTAACTTGGACAAGTTTTTCTGCCTAGTTTACTGCCTGCAAAACACAAACTTTTATGTTGGCATAAGTGAGCAGTTAATAAAAGGATGGGAATGAATGGCTGAACAAGGGAACCATAATGGATTTCTTTATTTAGCTGGCCTATGCTACATGAAAATTACTGCAGAATAATGACATTGTGATTGTGGATAAATAAGATCTACTTTGTGGATAAATAAGAAACTGGGTTTGCTAATAGTTCATAGCATAATTCAGAAAAAACTTCGGAAGGTTACCTAGTCCCAACTCCTGATAATAGCAGAGCACTTCAAGGGTCATTGAAGTGACTCATGGCCTTCCCCAGTTGGGTTTTGAATGTTTCCATGGTGGAAATGATACAACCCCTTTGGACTGGCTGCTTCCATCTCTTAACCCACTTTTGGAAAGAATTTTTTCCGTATGTTCTGTTGGAGTTTATTTTGACAACATATCTCATCTGGGGGAGCCCTGACCTGATCACTGCATTTCAAATGCAGCCTCCATAGTGCTGACTAAAGAGGAATAATCGACTTTCTTGACCTGCTGGCTAAGCTTTTGCTAGTGCAGCCCAGTATGTGGTTAACCTTTGTCACAACAGGGTACATGGCTGTCTCACATTGAACTTACGGGCCACCACGATAGCTTCCCTGCTGGTCCTCCTCTGCAGAGCTGTTTTCCAGCCCTGTTGCATGGAGTTTTTTCTCTTACTTTGCAGATCCCTAGCATGTGATTATGTTGGGTGAAAATAGCAAAGTGATTCTGAAAACTTTGAAACAAGCCCACATGGAATTTCCTGTTTCCTAGAGTTGTGTCTTAGTCTTTTGAGGTCCTCAAAAATCTGCAGTTTGTTGTCTTTCCGTACCTTGCTCTCAGTCTACTAAGCTTAATCTTGCCACACTTGCTTTCTACACATCCATGATCCTCCTCTTTGGAAGCTAAGAGTAAACATAGTAACAACAATAAAAGCAAAACTTTTAACAGTTGAGAATATAGACGAGAAAGGAAAAGGACAAAGCAGAAATAGGGGATGCTTAACTTTGCAATTATTAGGACCCTGGCACACATAATAGATTGCATAAACAATCAAAACAGAGACTATGAAACTAGCATATGTTACTAACATTAGAATAGTACTGCCATGTCAGATAAAGCGCTTTTAAAAGTATATTTTCTTCCCTTTGTAATGATTTTGCGTTTGAAATTGCTCTGTATGAAACTGTGTTTAATCATTACAAGTGTGACTATCCCTGCACTGTTCAAATGCCTTCTCCTACTTCATTTTATTTCTTATCAGGAACAGCGCTCCAAACACTTGTCTCAGTGTTCATATCAAAGAAGACAAAATCCAGACCTCTGAAGGACTGAATTGCTTTATGCATTTTTGTTCATCACAGAGAACAATCCCAACATTTTCAAGAGCACTAGGTGTACTTGTAGTGCCTTGTCAATTGCAAGGAAATTTTTTCTACTTTTAACGTTCTGCTTTGCTCATTCTTTCTTCCATTGTCATAACTGAATTCATAAAACAGTTCTCTTTTCTTGTTTGTTTTATAAATGGAACATTCTTCAGGAAGAGAGCAAGAATGTGTGCACTGAAATCATTGAAGAGTCACCTGTATTGAAAAAACCCCTTACTTTCAATAATGAAAAATAATAAATTGTGAAATTACATGAAAAAGGTAAATTTATTGTTTACTCAGTTCAAAAATACCATTTCACCAAGCAAAGGAATTTAGGAGTAACTTATTTAATATTCTTTTACTTCTATAATAATTTAAAGAAAGAGACAAACCTAATTAATGTATCATTTTAAGGGTGAAGAAAATGTAATGATAAGGTTCAAGAGTGAAGGTTAGATTCAGTATGTGCTCTTTATCCTACAATACACTAGCTCTGAGAAAAAATCTATTGTGTTCCTTTCTTCAAGTTCTTGCAGAAGGTTCTGAGGGTATTTTGCTATTATATCCATCTCAAACACACTAAGAGACTACCTTGTCATTATATCCACCCCAAATAGCAGCAGATTATTAGACCTGGATTTAACAGGGTGAGACTGAGCTGCAGCAGTTTGGGAAATGGTAACAGTTAGAAAAGTTTGTGTGTCTGGGGTTCTTTGTCTGTGAAGACCTCCCACCCATTTTGTTCCCAGGTTTTCTTTCCAGCTATATAGAATAAAATGTGAAAAATAATAAATGCAAAATTTTTCAGAATAAGTATAACCTGTTTTGTGAATAATTCATTTCTGTCTTGTATGACTTCATTATGTCATGTATAACTAGCACTTTGTACTGTCAGGCTGAAAAGCTACAAAAAGTGTTTAACAGTGCAGCATAAATTCATAACTTGTAATTTGAAAAGTGACATGATATTGCATAAGTCCTTGCATTCTCAAACATGCTTTCCCAGATAACTTATTTAAGATTTTAAAAATACAAGACTTAGAGGTTGGTTTTTTTTTTTTTTTTAGTCATAGAGGTCTGCTTTTATAAAAACAAATCATATATTTCATAATATTCACTGGCCTAACAGCTCTCATAAAGGAAGGACTTTCAGCTATTGGTCTTAATTCTGCAAGATAGTTAAAGCCATAGCTAAGTATTTAATCAGTTATGTCAGATACCTGATACATCATAATATACCCATCTTCTAAGTGAGGAAACTCTGGCACTACTCACAAAAATATTGTTCCCTAATTGCCTAAAGGAGTCAATAGCACAGCTGTGAGTTTGCTGTGGTTTGAAGCCCAAAGAGTGACATGGCCTGTCTGGTACCTGCACATTTGGTTGGTTGGTTTTTCTAGTGCAAAGATAAAATTTTTGTTCAAGAGTGTAAAGGCTTTGTATTTGCAGCTGCAACTGTTTGTTTGTGTTTTTATTAATATTCTTTCATGCGGTTTCGTAGGTGGTCAGCAGAGAATGTGTTTCTGGAGAAAATGTTCCTAGAAGGATGGTAAATAAGCATATGGGTCAGTTTGTCTTAGGATGTCCTCCTGCATCAAAAGGAAAGAAAGCAAGCCAGCCTTCCTCTTCTTATATCTCTCAAACTATGCAAATGAGTTACAGGCTCCTACCATCAATACTATTGTAATCATAGAATTGTTTATACTGGAAAAGATCCTAAAGATCAAGTCCCACCCAGCACTGCCAAGTCCACCACTAAATTATGTCCCTAATCAGCTACAAGCTTTTTAAAGACCTCCAGGGATGGGAACTCAACCCCTTCCTTGGCCTTTACACTCCCAGCAGAGTCCCCAGGGATGTAATGACAAAGGGCTTGCTTTCTCACCCAAATAGCAGGGAAAAAAAAAAAAAAAAAAAAAAAAAAGAAGAAAAAAAAAAGCCAAGATAAAGGAGGATAAGGGTGTCTGCACTTAGACACCAGAATTGGGTGCCTGAAATTTCCCTGTAGAAGTTTTTTGAAGGCCACACTTCTCTCCATTGAATAGAGAGAGAACCTGAGGATTTACTTTAATATTGCTTCATTCTAACTTTTGCATCTGTGGCAGGTACAGAGTAAATCTCCTACTTTGTTTTTATTTTTAACAGTGTGAAATACGGTTTTCTAAGATTATTATTCATGATTACTGACAGTTGCTCCTCTGCACTGTTTAGAAACACCTGCATTCATGGTCAACAGTTTCATTACCTGGTCATAAATTCAGCTAAGAGCTTTATGTACAGATCCTCACTGACTTGCCGGTGTGTCCAATAAGGAACAGAATCAGGATTAATTGTCTTTCCACTCTAGTGTCCTTCAATCTCAGTGCTCCAAGCAAACTTTAAAAAAAGTTTCTGGTTTTGTTTTAATTGCCTCATTTTTTCCATTACAATCTGGAGGCGAGGAGAATCATAGGCATTGATATGAATTTCTTTTTCTGGTAAATAGGATTTGTTTTGCATTTTAAACTGTTGAACAGGGTCTTTTTCTTTCAAGCACATATTTTTCCCTTTAAGCATACCATTATGTATATATCTCACGAATGCAGAGAACAGATCACTATGCAGAAATGGGACATGAATGACATTTTGCTATCCTATATCATCGTGGTTTTAAAAATAATATGTTTGTTCAGATTTTTCTCTTCACAAACTGTGATCCAAGAGCAAGGCGACCTCATGACAACCAACAATTACAGGCAGAACATCTCAGAAACAGTCTTTAAAGGATGAAGCCTCAGGCAAGTTCTGTTTCCTATAATGTCAGAAGAAAAGTTAATACAAAGTGAGTCTTCAAATGAACAGAAACTAATTTGATACTTGGCAGTAGCTAAGGAAGAGAGTATTTCTTCTTTAACTTTTTGTTTTGCTTTTCCTCTTCCCACAGAGGGATTTTGTAGTTTTCCATAGCCCTTTATCAAACCTTTAAGGCAGAAGAGTCTAGATAAGACAAGTGATTCATTGAGTCAGACTTCCCAGGTGAAAAGAGTATGTAAAAACTACATATGAAGAATGCAGATAGGAATTTTATATTCACCTATTCCCTACAACAGCCTGGCATGTGAGATTATGCGGGGATGCAAATTTGCTCTCTAAATTCCATTTTCACAGTCTTTGAACCAGCAGTAATACTGGGAAGGCAACTACTGCTCTTCTCCATTCAGTATGCAGGTCACTATAAAATTGCTGGTTCAGAACCTCCTCATCTGACCTGCCATCACCTCTTCATGTCAAAAAAAGTTGCTAAAGACATCAGTTCTAAACCCAAAGAGGACAAATAGATGACTGCCATCATCTCTTTGTGGAGGGGTTAGCACAATGCTTCCTTAAAGCACCTGACCTTGCCATGTCATTGCAACAAATTAATTCTGGCCTATAGGTAACTTATTTGTGTAGAAGTTGGCAGAAATTGGATGATTTATCAATCTCATCCTTCATTTGCAATTGTAAATAGAGTATTGAGTAGGCAAGTTCTATTTTCATCATACAAATTGACTGTCTGGTACAGAATTATTCAAATACTAATCCTAATTTGCACCCAGTGCAATACTATTCAAGTCAAAGGGTAAAGCTGGTTTTTTGACCTCACACAGCAATTGACCCATTTATTTTTCATTATGTTCTCTTTGAAGCTTTATTTATTAGAAAGTAAAGACTGCAGATAGCCTGCACTTGTAATCCCAAAGACAAAGAAGAAAATTTGAAGTCCTTTTCCGACGCAATGCTATGCAATTGAGTTCTATGATCTTCATTGCTGAGGTGTGGTTGTCACCCACTAATTGATCTTACTCCTAGTCCAAGTTTTAAAGCAATGTAAATTCACACGGTCAGCACAGATCTTGGAGCCTTCTTCATCCTACTGTGCTGCTGGAAGGATCTCTGGCTTTAAAAATGTAGTTGCATAAAAGAAAGTTTGGAATTGACTGCCTTTATTTATAAGCAAACATAATTAACGTTTTACTGCATCTTCTTTTCTATCACCTTAGTTATTCTCCCTCAGAGATTTCTTCTAACCTGTAATGATACATAGATTCATTATTTACTTGAAAAGTTTTCCAAAAAGCACCTTATGTTTTCTCTACTTAACCCCTCTAGAAGGGATTTTTCTAGGTAATACTTGCAAATTCAGCTCACTAACATTCCTTAATTTCTTCAAAGACATTTCTTTTACTGTGAAGTCTACAAATTTGTGAAAGCTGTTGGACAGTTTTTATTTTAGAACCTTGCTGGTTTGGTTGATGACAATTTTTTCAATAGTTTCAAACTTTTCATGCAACAAACTGCCCATATCATAGTATCATAAAGTGGTTTGGCTTGGAAGGAACCTTAAAGACCATCTAGTTTCAATCCCCCAACCATGGGCAGGGACACCTACCACTAGACCAGGTTGTTCACCATCAACCGGGGGCATCCACAGCTTCTCTGGGCAGCCTGTTCCCGTGCCTCACCACCATCACAATAAAGAATGTCCTCCTACATTTAATCTAAATCTCTCCTCTTTTAGTTTAAATCCACTCCCCCTTGTCCTATTGCTGTCTGCCTGTGTGAAAAGTTGCTCTTCATCTCTTTTATAAGCCCCTGTAAGTACTGAAAAGCTGCAGTGAGGTCTTTCCAGAGTATTCTCCAGACTGAGCAACCTCAATGGAACTCAGTCATCCTGTCTTCATAGGAGAGGTTCTTCATGCCCCTCCTCTGGTTCTGCTTCAACAGGTCCATGTCTTTCCTCTGTCTCAGACTTCAGCATGGTTCTCCAGGTGAGAGTCCATGAGGATGTAGCAGAGGGGCAGAATCGCCTCCTTCGACCTGCTGGCCACACTCCTTTAGATGAGGCCCAGGGTGTGCTTGGCTTTCTGGGCTGCAAATGCACATTGCTGACTGCTGTCCATCTGTTTATCCACCAGTAACCCATGTCTCTTAAAGCTTTACATGACATTTTCCTCTGGATTTTTTTGGTTTAATATTTTTCAATACTGCCTTTCCCAGTGGGCTAATCTCTGACTCTGTATAATAATAATGACTGAGGAAAACGCAATGCCATGTGGCTGGGTTTTATTATGTAAACAACACAGCTGGCTAATCTTGTTCTTTTTACATGAATTTCACTTTTTTTACTTATTTTTCAATAAGTAAAAAAAAAAAAAAGGTGGATTTTATGTATTCAAAGTTTAAAGATTAATCCTTACCCCAGCAGTTAAATACAAGTCAGTAAGATGAAGGAAGACAGAAGTAAAATGACAAAGGTGAAGTCTGACACCTGAATTCCATTTTTTCTTCTTCCTCACTTTATCTGGTGCCTCTTACAGCATGTCCCCTAAAATAGTGTCCCACTCCCCCACCTTTTTTCCCCTCTGTCTCCATTACGGATTTTGATTTGAACTGTAATATACAGAAACTCACTACCATAAAGCAAATAAATGGAATGCTATAGAGAAGTTGCCTACCACTTCACAGCTTTTCTTGTTCATGAATTTGTATCTTAAATTTATTGTTTTAATATCTCAAAGTCCAACAGCTTATTAACTGCTCTGACACTTGGAATACACTTTTTTTTGATCATGTGTCACTCATTCTAATGACTTTGTTTTTTGGAGGACCACTAAATCTTATGAGCAGAGGTTTAATTTCCTCCTTTGAAAGAAAAGGAAAAAAATTACTAAAGTACTTGATGTTGGCTCTATAGCAATGAGGTATTCATCTCTATTTCTGTCTGTTGAGATGCTTTTCATGCTAATAATTGGGAATTGATCATTGTAAAAATCTATATTACAGCAACAAAAATGACATATGCATTGCACTGATAGGATTTTAATATTGAAATCAATTTTTCATAGTAGTATTGCATAGGGATGCATGAACTTTTCACTCTAAAAATGTATTTTGAGAGTTTCAAGAATACTTAGTATTTCTAATTATTTCACGTAAATTTCAATTCCCCCACTTGAATTGTTTAGTTAATAAGTGCTGGAATTTTAAAATTACATTCTCTCACATTTTCTTCATTATTATTATGAGAATTTTATCTTCCTTGGGCATTTATATTTCTGTAGGTAATAAGCATAGTCAGTTGCTGCAAATCTCCTGATTCTGAGCTGGTTTCTGTAGTTTTTCAGACTGTAAAATTAATTACAAAAGTTCAATAGTAGAGCAGTTGGTAAGAGTCAGGTATGGGGGGAGGGGCAGAACTGAGAAATTCAAAATGTGGAGAATTAATTGCAGGAGGAAGAATCTGAAGAAGGACCTGAACCACAGAGATTGAAAAGCTGTTTCCTGTAGTCCCAGGTATAAAAGTGTTTCAGGTTCAGCAGGAGAACAGGGTAAGGTGGCCTTTGTGGTAGGGTGGTCTCCATCAGCTGGAGTTCTTACCTCTGGTCCACTAGGGCTCATTTCCACCAAAAGTTCACAACAACTAGGAAAATCTTTCTAAGTCTTGATTTTCTCCTGCAGTAAGCATGGTGTGGTAGCAAACAGGCTGGCAGCAGCCCTGGCAGAGCATGACACTAGCAGAGAGCATACTCGTGCAGAGACGTATGGGTCTACACCATAGCTCTCTGTGGAGGCAGAGCCATCCTCACTGGCTGAAAAGCCTTAGACAGGGTGCTGCTCTCCACAGGATAGAACTCATCTGGTCCATATATTGGTCCAAGTCGACTCTTGCTCATGTGGACCTCTGGAATCAATTTGTGCAAACCAAAGCTGTGTTTCTATGTCAGTTTGGCTAGAAGTGTTGAAACAAGAAGATAAATCCAACCCTCCTTAAAGTTTTGATGCTGTTGGGGGTTGGATCTGTTTCTTTTGTGTTTGTGGAATTTTTTCCTGGTGGTTTGCTAGGTAACTGATGGCTGGGTACTTTATGGATACTTGACTTAAACAAAGGAGGCAGCAGGTTTCTCCCGGTGGAACAGCAGTGAACAGCAGTTTGGTCCGAGGACACCGCTCCGAAAGGACTGGAGTACCAGGGGACCCTGCTTGTTTTCTCTTTCTCTACTGGATTTCTCTCCAGAGGAAGACTGAACACATTTTTCTTCGCCATTGGACTCTCATATAGGACTATCTCACTTCATAGAACTGTATTCACTGCTCAAGGAGGATTTCATCTGGACTGCTTTCACCGCCCTGATACCCAGGGTGTCAGGTCACATCCCTGACTCTGTCAGGGCATTTTCTGAGGTTTTGTTGCTTCTTTGTTTTTGCTTGTCTCTTAGTGCTATTACATTTGTATTTGTCTTTGTTTTGTCTAATATTCCTAGTAAAGAACTGTTATTCCCACTCCCAAATCTTTGCCTGAGAGCCTCCAATTACAAAATTATAATAATCTGAAGGAGGGGGTTTACATTCTCTATTCAAAGAGAGATTCCAGCTTTTGCTGGCAGGTACCTGTCTTTCAAACCAAGACAGATGCTCAAGAAGAGGTAGAGCGAGGATAACCTTTTGAGGAGTGGGCTCTGTATCTATATGAGGCAGGCTTTAGATTTTCAATCCCTCCTCTTTCTTTCTTAAATCTGTACTATTAGATACCATGGATCCTACAGGGAACGGGAGCTGGGAGACTGATTCTGTCCTTCACACTGTAGGAGAGGTGTTTGTCACGTGCACTGGTGTCATTGTGTACTGGGGGTCCATGGTGGGGTGCTGGCAGCAGGGGCTGCAGGGCGGCCACTGCAAGGAGAGTCCAGGGCTGCTCCATGCTGGACACAGCAGGTTCTGGGCCCTGCAGCCACAGGACGGGTATCTCAGGGAAAAGGTGTTTTAAAACGGGCCAAATGCTGCACATGCAGGGAGGATTAGGGGGAAAACATGAGAGAAATGTCAGCTCTGAAGACACCAAAATGAGAGAATGAGGAGAGAAAAAAAGAGGTGCCCCAAGGCGGGAGCAGAGATTCTACTGCAGCCCCTAGAGGACACCATGGTGGGGCATGGGAAAAGTGCGAGGAGAAAGGAGTGACACAGTGGAGCTCTTATGGACTGACTCCAGCTCCTGCTCCCATCCTCTACATCATTCACAGAGGAGGAGGAGGGAAAGGACTGGGGGATAGTTTTCCTGTCCCCATCTCAACCCATGAGCCTTCTCATCATATTTTCTCCCCTGTCCAGCTGAGCAGGAGGCCTAGTAAGCAATGGGGTGGGAGTTTGGCTGTTAACCACTGCTGACCCACCACCCCTACAAGACAGAATTAGATGTGGTCTCTAGTTCTCTCACTGACTGACTTTCCATAATTTTTTCCTCTGTCTAAAAGAGATGCAAAGATACTTTCACTGCAGCAGCACCACAGGCATTAACTATCTATAGCCTGTAAAGTGGCACCTCCTTGTTACTCTTCATAATTATGCACTGAGTAAATAGAATGTAGTGAGTGTAACAGGTAGTGAGTTGAAGGTATTTCATTAAACAATCAGCAATATCACAAATACAGATTTAAGGAAGAAAATATTTCTAGTAAAAATGTGCCAGAAAAGGCCCTTAGGTTAATGTGTTTTACCTGGCTATTGACCAAATCATTAACCACTTAAGAGCAGTACAGTTATTTTATTAATAAGAATTAATACAAGCTATTTGTACTAATTAATGATGCCATTGCAATTCAGATGACCCCTTTTCCTTTTTAATGTTCAACTGAGCCATGATTCCCAAGGCTTTTTAAGACACTTACAAGATTAATTGTTTATAGGTGCAATTGCTATTTGTTCTGACTAGCAATGGCCTATTGACTTTCTGAGACAATAACATAAGATCAATGAGGCTTTGGATCTGATGAGTAAAGTAAGCCCACAAACACTGATGTCTTGAGTGACATAAATATTGCCACCTTTGCTACCTTGCTTTATGCAGCTAGAATGAGACAAAAGCTGTTACTGCTCAGTGTTGTCTTAAAAGCCTCTGAAACAAAACAGGCAGAGCTCAGCCTACTTCAAAGGCACTGCTTGATTAGTATCAGGTCAACCTGTTCTACTGACACTGAAAAGAGACTGAGGATAGATTTTTAGTGGAGGCAGAAGCTGCTCTAGTCCCTTATATCCATGTGATTGGAAGAAGCATACACAGATGACGGCTGCTATGCCAGGACAACATATTTCCTGTTCCAGTATGTATTTCTGGACCTGGTGTATATGGCACATCCCGTTCTGATGTGGGTTTTGGCACTGGCACATGTGCTGAAGTTCTGTGACAAAGAATACAGAAAATATTCCTTTATTTGGGTTTATTTTTCTTTCCACCATCCCTTGCTTTTAAGAAGCAGAATTGTGTACTCCTTCAGTGTGAAGAAATACTGCCTATTAGCTGTGACTGTAATGAAGGTTTCTGACAACTGACTATGGGAAAGTGATGTTGCTGAGAGAATGTAGCCTCCAATATTGTGAGTCCTCACAGGAGGAAGCTTTCCAATATTTCTATCTTTGCACAAGATTAGTTACGTTTGAAAAGTTTCAAATCATGTTTCCTTATAGCAGTACAAATTAGTCAGCTGCTTCAGTACATAGGTGTGGTCTTGGGTGTGTAAAATGGAGAGTTACTGGAGCCAAAGGAATTGTGGACATCAAATATGGAAATTGATGTGAGCTTATTGACATGGGGTTTTGGTAAGTTTTAGGAAGTAGCAACATAGGAACTGTGCTTCTTTTCCTTTTTTTTTTTTTTCCTTTTTGAAATAGTACCTTTGAGGAGGACATGCTGTTGGCGAGCCTGTAAAAGAATCATGGTGAAGGCACACAAAAGACAAATGACAAAGACAGGGAATAGGATGGTGCTTAGAAAGCAGTGGTTGAAGCTAAGGACATAGTGCAAAAAGAAAATGCCGAATCAGCCCGGGTTTCATTACAGTCACAATTTCACTTCTAAGTCTGAAAGGATTCCTAACACCCATGTGTTTCTTCTGTATCACCTGTTTGCACAGCTTGAGATACAGTTTATCCCTCCCCACTGCTGTTCAATTCCCCTGCCCACAGCCCTTCCTTGCTCTGCTACCTCCAGGTCCCGGGGAAAATTCCTCTTTCCCGTCTCTTAACCTATGAATCCTTTTTCAGGATGTGCCTCTCAGCATTAGGTAGGTAGTATGACATGTGCTGGAACCCATTCTGAGTGAAAAAAAAAAGGGGGAAACAGAGGGCTTGTAGAGCTCCCGTATCTACTACAAAGGAACTGCTTATTTAAAGCAGTGAGGCTGTATTAACAAGTCACTTGTCTTCGTCTTGTTTTGAGCTACCTTAGGACTCTCTGTTGGCTGCTGCTCTGTATAATCTGGGCATGCCCTGTCTAATCCCTCAGCTGAGCACAGGGAGAGTCTCAGTGTGCTGGACACACACTGTGCAATGGCCATGATTGCACAGTTCTGGTGTCAGCAAGTGGTTCTTCCTTATGCTGGCTGAGTGAAGAGAGACAACAACAAACTGTTTGAATTTGTACAGTTTTCTCCTAGATGTAAAAATGTATTTGATGTGTCTGTCAACTACAGAGTAATGTATTTGCTATTTGGCTTGTGGACAAAAAATAGCAAAGCCAGAAAGGAAATATGAAGCAAAGTCATCCCCTTAACTACCTGTAATTATGTATCGAATTAATATTTCAAACAATAACAGGCTCAGTTTTGAGAGTTCTGTAAAGGTTATTTGTAAAGAAAAATCTTTATAAACATTGTGGGTTTAGAAGTATGAATGTATTTAAATGAAAGATATCCACTTAGAGTCTCAATACCATTAAAGTTTGCTGTGTAAGAATAAATATCCACTTGCAATGTGTCAAGCACATAAATGAGAAGGATTGTCATGCATGTGAAAAAACTGCATTGTTCTGCTGTTTCTGAAGTAAATGACAAAAATCACAGAGTAATTTGCATAACTTGGAGATTAGAAGTGTATCTCTTTATTCTTATTAATATATTTGCCCTTCTTAATTATAAAGATTTGAATCTTTATTTTAAAATAATTTCCTACAAAATATTCTTGGGGATAGAAGCTGCATGTTAATTCTGAATGGACTATTTGCCTAACCTTACAAAAGAGATAAATTACTTCTGTTTGATAATAGCCAATTAAGAAAAAAAAAAGGATTTGGGACATCTGTCAAAAATACTGATGCATATATAGGAGAAGGGGACTCACATCTAATTTAGCTGGTTTTATCTGTCATGCATATGCTTATATACTTTTACACACAAGATTTGAATTTCTGTTGATGTCAGTTACAATTTACTGTATTTTAAAAAAAAAGATAGAAAACTTAGAATTTCAGACAAACTTTTCCCATACTTTTGTAAAACTCTTAATTTAGTTCAGTGTCAGTTTTCCTGTGAGTCTGCAAGACAGGGATCTTGTCTGATTCACAGAGTCACAGAACAGTTTGGGTAGGAAGGGACCTCTGGACATCATCCATTTCAATCATCAGCTCCGAGTAGGGGCAGCTACAGAAAGTTGCCCAGGTCTGTGTCCAGGCACAGTGTGAAGATCTGCTCAGATGGAAACCTCATAATTTCTCTTGGCCACCTGTGCCAGTGTTTGATCACCCTTACAGTAAAAAATTGTTGTTTTGTGTTCCAATGTAATTTTATGTGTTTCATCTAGGTCCATTGCTTCTTCTTAGTCGCTGCTTAGAAGAATCTCTCATCTTTATTCCTGTCCATGGGGTGTTTAAATATGCTGGTAACACTCCTCTGATCCTTCTTTTCTCTGGGCTGAGCAGTCCTGTCTCTCCCAACATATCCTCATATGAAAGATGCTCCGATCCCTTAAATTAATTTGTTTTCTTTCACTGAACTCATTCCAACAAATCCCCGTCTTGCACTGGGGATCTCAATGGCCCAGATGTGGCCTCACCAGGGCTGAGTTGCAGGTACAATAGATTCACTGGTAGATTAATCTGATGAATTCCAACATGTTGCAGATAACTGGGGACAGCATCTCTGATTTGAGAGGAAATCTGAATGCTGTTTTGAGAGAAGAAAGTCAAGGCTTTGAATGGGTGGAAGCAGGACACATCCAGACATGAGTGCAACAAAATAGGATGAACATGCCCATACAGTAAAGGAAATGGGTGGCAAACAAAGATTCTAGAGAGGCCTCCATGCTCCCAGGAAGCCCCGTCTTCCACACAAGGAAAGCCATTTCATATGTCTAGATGGTCAATAAAAACAGGATATGTGATGTGTCACAGCAAGTATCAACAGGTAAATGTTGGCACAATGTAGAAGACAGTCTGTCCTTTAAATAGCACCATTTCTGCTCTGTTCCCTACACAGGGTTCTGTGAACATTGCACTTGACTATTTTTTTTTTCTATGAACCATGATGACATTAAAATAAAACCAGATTTTCTTTTCAGTTTTGAGCTCAATACTTCCCATCAGGGTAGTATGTTTATTCATGATAGTGTCTCTGAATCTCAGCAAGGAAGAAAACTGGGGTTGAAGAGGCTTCATTCTCCTCCTGGCAAGGGACAATTGGTTGTACATACAGACTGCTGTAGTAGATGGAAAGTAGTTGTAAGAAACCTAACAAAATATGAAGTACAGACTAGAAACAAAAAGGAGTAACTGCTAAATTTATCATTCTTAGGGCAAAAAAATTCAAGTATACAACATTTGCAAGCAGCAATTTTATTCAGAATCCCCAAGGTACAGTAGTACTATTGAAAATGTCTCACTTAGGCAAGCTTCACTGCTTTTAAAAGGCAGAAAAAGTCAGTGAACATCTGGCTGAGATCTATTATCAACATAATCCTTACACTGCTTTTGTCCCCTCATTCAGTTATCTAGAGGCTCCATCTTCTTAGCAGTATCTCTTTATCTTTGGTCTCCATAGGCTTTTCCATATTCTGGTGACAAAAAGGACCTGGCTTCAAATGCCAGTATTCAATGATAAGAACCAAGTGTGGGTGCCAGGTATATATCCTTGAATTTCAATGTGGCTGACAGTTAGAAATTGGAATATCAGAATAACGATGGGAACTGGAATATTATCAGTAATATAATTTAATTGATTTTATGATCTTAACTTCCCCAGGATTTACAGAGGCAGCTATATGCCAATGATTAAATGGATCTCTTTGCTGTTTTGTGAAAGTATTCACTTTGTATTTACAGATAGTGTTTGCTTAGTATGGGGTTTTGTATCTGATAAGTCTTCATATTTCTCTTTGAAAACAATCCTTCCTTCACTAAAGAATGTAATCATGATCTAGTGGTGTCTGCATGATCAAATTTTAATCTAGTTAGTTTTGTTTATTCAGCTATTATAGCCTATCAAAATGAGATCTCGAGTAGAGCAATTATTCTGAAGAAAGAGTGTCTAGCCTTTAAAAACTGATATTGCATATATTCTACTTGTTATTTGGAATTTTTATTAGCTTGGGCATCTGCCTGGACTTGACAAGCACGATCATGAATCAAATGACACAATAAATAATATTGCTGTTTGATGGAGATGAGAAAAACAAAATAGCCATAATTAATTCCTAAAGAACAATAACAATTTGTAGTCTTTTTCCCTGTGGGTTGTGTGCATGTGTGTGTAAACAGCTCCTTCTTCTGTAGTCATTTGCACTCACAGTTTGAAATTATTTGGGATTACTGGGAAGCACTGATTCATAATGAGCCAGAATGAGGTGGTGATTGTATTAGCTGTGCCTCATCCTGCCAATGCCTTACTAGCCATGCTGGCCTGGTGCTGCCAAGGCTACCTGATAGCACCCTGTACTTGCCACTCTTCCATGAGACAAAACATGCAGATTATTGTATTTAGAACAGAAAATTTAAAAAGAAGCCCTTCACCTAATTGTTCTAATTTTTCATATATGTAGGAGCATAAAACAGTCAAACTATTTCTACAAGCAGGGAAATTTTATAAAAAAAGGATTTTAAGTGTTTAGGATGTTGGATACAGTGATGGCAGATACCACAGAATTACACAGGTGCATAAGGTGAAATAAAATCCATGTAAAAATTAACAATGGACAGCAGTATAGATTTTGGATCTCTCACTTCCAGACGTTGCCTTTCACAGTTTTTCTCCAGTAAAGTCATTGGATAAATGTACCCTGAATTTGCATCCTTAATGATGATGAGATTTTTTGTTGACTGCTCATGCCTATCTGCAGTGAGAACTTTTTTTTTTCTTATTCTTTAAGGAAAGCAAATAATGGTTAATAGTATCTGCCAAGTCTTACCATTTTTTATGTTATTGGCAAAATTCCGTAGGGATTAAGATATGAAAACTTTTATTTGAACTCTTTTTCTCTGCTGGATTTTTCACTCATCTCTCCCTACTGCATCACTATTTTGTGTGATGTATAACAGCATTGCTTTCCCTGACAAAGCAAAAGAAATCAAAACTGAGGAAAACAGCAAATATGTCACATCCTTGAGGCAGAGCTGAAGGAAAACCTTTCAGAAACAAGTTGGTTGCATTTAATTATTCTAGGTCCTTCAAGATAAAATCCATCATATTTTTATGTTCTGAGGTTATGAATGTCTATTTGTTCAGTGCACATGAAAAGAAAGCTTTTGGATTTAGCATGAAAGGAAAGAGATTTAAGAATGTCCTGATCAATGTGCTGAGATTGTTTGATGCAAGTCCAGAGAAAAACATCAGCTGTACAATTGATGCAGCCTATACAGTGACTGGTGAGACAAATTGTTCTGCTGTCCGAAGAGAAGTTTGGGTCAGAAAGGTCTACCTCTGACATATTTTCTTATGATATTTCATTTTCAGCTTTGCCAACCATTTGACAAGTTAAACTCCCTTTGTACTGTTATAAAATAGTGAGTTCAAAATGAAGATCTGGAACCATAGGCAGATTTGGGCCATTATTTAAAGTATAACAAACATGCAGTATCACAGACTGTTGTAACATATTGAGGTCAAATGATTTTCATGAGGACAAATGATCGTCCCTATAGCACACAGCTTGCACAGTGGCCATGGGTAGGTGCCACAATTTTCAATTCTAGATAACATCTATAAAATATTTTGTACAGTAATGTATTGTTTGGGCGAATTCCAGTTGGGAAAGATTGAAGTCAGCTAAAAGCAGTTACAGTGTAATTGTAAATAGAAATTGTACTTTGTGGTCAGTACTTTTAGTGTGCTTCCTGGCGTCGTGTCTCCTGGTTTTGTTAATCAGATACAAATTTTGAGAGAACAGAGACCTCTTCTCCCACATCACAGGATGACTACATGGGCCTTCCTGTCTCTTTGCATTTGTGGTGAAAACTGTTTTACCTTCTGAGCTGTGTTTTGCTACCTTTCCTTTTCCGCATGGGAAATAGCGAGTAAGCAGAGAGAAGGTTGCAGCTGATTTGTCCTAATCCAAAGATCTCCTGCACTGACTGTACTCAGGCAAGGCAAGCTGGTTCCTGAAGATTTTCAGTCTCTTAGGGTTTGCTTAATTATTATTACATCTGACACTAGAATTTCACATCAAGTTTAGATTTCCTTTCTAAACATTCAGGGATTGTCATACCTTTCTTTGCATATACTCATTGGCTTTTATGCTACTTTTTAAACCTCTGCCTTTGGCGTAGCCATTTTCTTACTTTCCTCTCAGCCTAATTGCAGGCCAAATCCTATGTAATTCACAGCATATGGAATAAGTCTTTTAAATGGATCAGAAGGCTCTGATGACCTTCTCTTCCTCCAGTTCAGTCTTTCGTGGGTCATACCAAAAATCAGTAGATATCTAATGCCTAGACACAACAGCATTTAGAGGAATATCTAATTCATTGTTATATCAAGAAAAGCAACAGAAAAATGTTTTTTTTTCATAATTTACATTTGTCTGTTAAGGTTTGGTTCATGGGTGTTGCTGCAGAGATGTCCTGTCTCCTGTTTGGTGCCTACTGCACATTGAAGTCTCTTGTGAGCCCCCAAATGGCAGAGCAGCCCAGTGCTTCCCTGTGTGCCTATCTCCATGCTGGCACAGAAGTGAGAGATGTGGCAGCTCATCTCTTGGGGAGAATGCCTCTGACTCTCAGCACCTTGCAATTTAAAGCCATTTTAGAATTACCTTGCACTGAAAAGTGGTGCACCTCCTCTCCCCTATGAATCTCTCTGGGAAAATTGCCTTGTCAGTGCACGTATTGAACACGGGTGCTTCCTGCTCTTTATGCTGGGTTGGTCTGACAAGGTCCAGCAATGAGGAATTGTGGATGGAGGAGTGATTTTTTTTCTGTTTATGCTATTTCTGTAATAGAGCTTAGTTAATAGGTCTTGCAGTGACAAGGTTTGTGAAGGTAAGGCAGGGAAATGTGACATTGCTATGGTTCTGCAGTGTCATTTGAGACCTGTAGGATACTGCTCTAATGCCAGTTGCTATTACAAATCCCAACTGCAATTGAGGATCTCCTGTGGGTTCTGTATCACATCTGCTAACCTTTGGCTGATGTCTTTGAGACCTTAGGGCATCCATCTAAAATGAAGCTTAGCAGCTTTGCTAACTTGGGTACCAAGTTAACCTTTGTTAACTCTCTCTGAAGTGAGACCTTGTGTATCCAGTGCATAGGTGGTCACCTCTGTTTTGGTATCTATCGTCTGGACCTGAATCCTGCCCTGTCTTGTAGCTAATTTAAACGCCAACTTAGTGGCTGCTTGGAGAAATTATACTGTCTGAATCTGTGTCCCACGTCCAGAAGACTCAATATAAGACAGTGAAGCCAAGGGAGAGAAGCAGGAGCAAGAACAGTTGAGAGATCTTACCATGGACTGGCCCACTCCAGCTGGCTTCTCTCCGTGCAACTGTGTGAAAGATGAGTCCTAGGGCAATGCTGGCCTACATGAAGGTAGGCAGTGGTGTAAACAAGTCACAGTATATGTATCTTGGAGCTACAAAAACCCTAAACCATTGGAAAGCATGGGAATGGTTGTGCCTTCTTCCAGTGCAACTATCTTGGCCTATCGATAGGACTTCAGATGGGTATTTGGCTATTTCTTCCCTCTCCCCTGGGGCAAACAAATATGCCATCACATCTGCTTAAATAGACACACTTTCAGTAAGACAGCCAAATAGTTAGAAATTGAGAGGTTATTTGGGTTATTTGGCTGGATTTTTTCCCTTGTTTAAGGACTTATAAAAGAAATGAAAGCTCATAAAGTATATTTAATTGCCAATTTGAACTGTACAAATTGAATTGCCAATTTGAACTGTACAGGTCTGCTAGTCCTACCATGAGTTTCTTTAGGCTGACATTTCCAGGTGATTGCCTGCTACCCATCCTGCTGCCACCAAACCACTGGCTGTATTTCAGTATTTAGTGTTTTCTTTATATATAACACTGTGACTTAATGACTGAAACATCGCAGTTTTTTCCATGCTTATAGGCTGCTGAAAACACAGATTATTCTTCAGCCTGGGCTCTGATCATTCTTCTAGATAGTACATTTTCAGATGCCATCTTTAATTTGTGATATTAATACTAAACTTGATCACTGTTCAGTGGTTTTACTGAAGTATTTACATATAGATTGGTGAAGTATTTTTTTCTAGAGTATTGAAAGCTTTCCAGGCCAAATTGGAATCATAAACTTAACCACAGTATCTGTATGACATGAATATGATTTTTGCTTATGAAATTGCCTTGGAGGTTTACTTTCAAAGCAAATTGAGTGCATTTCCTCGGCTTCATACATTTAGCTCTGAACTATGTGGGGAATGACTCGGCAAGTGAGTGTTTTGAATGAGCAGCAGTGAGTGTATTCTGAGAATTGTTTTTTTCCACATCAGCACCCTTTTAAGAAAGATGAACTATTTCAGTGAGTATTACCAAAAAACTACATTTTAAAATGATGAAATAATTAGTTGAGACCTACATTACTTTAATAGGGAAAAAGAAACCTTTCTCAGAGTAATAGATTAGTTGCATAAAGTACCCTTTCATTTTATATTAAAATGGAAAGATAGACCTGTTATACAAAACTTGGATCACTACTATTAATTATCTGATTTCAAGATCACCTCTGGCTGTTAAAAAGATTTATATTAATCTGTACTTGATAGATTCAGAAGGATTAAAGGAATGAAGGAGAGCGAATAAAAAGAGAACGTCTTCCCGTCTTCATTGTTAGATGACCTTGTGCCATGGTACGTTTAAATTGCTTACTTCCTATAACTCTATAAAGTTCTGTGTTTTCATTTCTGGATTAGATTGAAGTGTCAACTGTTTTTGATGAATTACACTAGTAATATATTTTCATGTTCTTCTTTGCTCTTTTTTATTTATATATGTCCAGTATAATTTAGTTCACCTAAAAAAGCTTTTAGGAAAGATTTTTTTTAATTACAATTTTAGCAAAGTATTTTTTTTCAAATGCCTCTATTGTTGTTCTGAAGAAATAAAGTGTATATTCAGCTGTTTAAAAAAAAAAAAACTCAAATGAAATGTTTATGTCAAATGTCTTGGTTTTCCATGTTCTGATATTCAGAATATTTTGTAGAAAAAAGGAGACTTGTGCAAAAAAAAGAAAAAAAAAAAGAAAAAAAAAAGACAAGTTATTGCAGTTAGTAATTTAAACCTTTACCCTTTAACTTGATCTCTGTGAAACTACTGAAATAAGGTCTCCCTGCTAGAGCAAAGGGTTAGCCTTACCTTCAGTACTGGGGTCTTATTTATTTATTGCTGAAAGGTGCAGAGGGGAGCAGAGAGCTTTAAGTGCTTTACTTCCATTATTGAAGATTCTCACTGATGCAGAACTTGAAAGCAAATAAAATCAAGACACATTTATATACAGTGTGTGTGCTACTGACTGGAATTATAAAGGGTGAGCACTGGTTTGTAGACTCACATCAGAAAGTACAGAAGTATCTCTAGTCAAGTGCATTTTGTGCTGATTAAGTGAGATTAGTAGAGTTAAGTTATACCATTAAATCTGTATATTTTTCATGTGAAAGTTGTATAAAGAGCAACAGCTTCTCTATACATTAGGTAGCCCTGATATCTTCAACTAAAATGAATATTTTATGTGTAAACAAAAGAACAAAGTAATTTAGTATAACCATCAATAAAGGACAAGTCTGTATTTCTTCTAACTCTGGGATTTTAAATGAAGATATCTATGTTGTTTTCAGGTTTTGTTTTGTCTTAAAGAAAACTCCAATTTGAGATAAATGCTTATTTTTCTGAAAGAACAGAGTGAACTCAGAGATGTCTGAGCACAGGAAATCTGTTGTTCCAACTTTGTGAAAAATATAAAACAAATCTGATAAAAACTTTCAAATATTTTATATATATTTTACATATTTCCTCATTTTAGGAGCTGTCATGAGGGAATTAACTGCATTGTATCATACAGGGGAAGGGGTACCATATGATATCTGGTGTATATGGTTCTCAGCTTTTTCCCCAATAGCTCAAAGGAGTGTGAGCACATGCTACAGTGAGAATAAAAACAACCATAAGTTATAAAGCACTAAGTATCAGAAGAAGTTTTATATCAGTGCTTACTGAATCTCATGAATATCAAGAGCTTTTTGTATCTTTGTCAAACCAGTCCACGCTTTCTCTTGTGGCTTTAAGCAGCTTCACTGACTATTATATTTCTGTATCCCACTGTGTGCTGTGTGCACATCTCAGAACTGGAGCTGCAGCTGGAGTTCCACTACAAATGGTGATAAGGAGGTACCTGCCCTCCTATCTGTTGTTTCCAAATACAGCATTTGACTGACTGGACCAGTTCCTCAAACTGTTCAGCATTTCTCCAACGGCCACCTGCCATTTAACATTGTTGTTACTGGCTTTGTCTGGGTTGTATTTTTCCTTCCAAAACAATAGAGAATCTCGAACGAAAAAAATGTGATAAAATTTGCTCACAAAATGAGACATCTACACAGAAGTAATTAAAGTAACAACACTGTCCTATGCAGTTTATTACTGTGGTTCAAATACAGGAGTAAATTAGGAGATGTAGTCTTCTGCTTTCAGCAAAAGATTTTCTATTGTGGACCTCACTGATTAATATTAGAGCTAGTGTGCTTTTGCTGACTATTTGTCTATTGTTTTGTTTCTTCTTTCAATTGTTTTTAAATTACAACCATAGCTTTCTGATAGAAGCATGTTGCCATGGAGAAAAAACATAGGAAGGTTTGGCTCTAGGAACACCACTTTAGGCAGCTCAAAAACCAATTGCTTCATTCCTAGGAAAGGAGTTAATGAAGTCCTGTAAGACTCTACCAAGTAGATGTGAAAGATAGTAGCTGCTAATGCTGTAAGCTATAATGCTGCCAAGATAGTACCAGTCCTCTGACCTGAACCACGCTGCCTTGTCTTATTCTGGTAGTATGAGCTCAGATTGTTAGCTGGGGGATGGAGAAAGGAAAAGGCCAAGGACTGGCTTGGGGAGAAATATCTGCAAGATTTCCTCTGTTGTTAGTGAAAATACAGAAAAAGTGTCCTTTAAAGGATGTTCTTCACAAGGACCCACATCAACTGTCTGAAGTAATAGAGAGGAGCACTCTCTGGTGTGGTAGCTTATCTGTAGGTAGTTATCATTTTTCAGGATGCTTCTTGGGATGTTTTTGGCTCAGGCAAACTATCAAAAAATTACACCTCAAATTACACTCAAGGTATGTTTCCCATGTTACTGCTTGAACTGGCCTGAAAGTACAAATGAGTCCTTCTAGAACTGTAAATATATCTTCAAATCCACTGCCTCTTATAATTTCTGATTTCCAGCTTGTGAAAAAGGGAGGTGGAATGGCAGTGAAAGAAGCAACTGCCCAAGCATCTTGCAGTGTCTGCTAAGGATGATATGTGGTTACCTTTCACTCACCTGTGATGAACTGGGAAAGGTGGCTGTGAGATGGTGATAGAAGGATTGTCCTTCTTCCAGAGTGTAATAAATGGGGAAAAATTTGTCTAAAAACAAGTGTTTCCAATTGTTTTATTGTTTTCAACCTTTCGGGAATGGCAAATTCAGCCATGACGAACGGAGCTTGAACCAGTGCATGCTATCATGCTGCTTTGGTTTCACCCAAAAAACCTTCTGCTTTCTCTGCAGAGCTGTTGTTACATCTTCTAGGGATATACTCTGATATCAGTGTAGTTCTAATTTAATTTCATTATCTGCTTGCACTTTTTTTTATCCTTGTGTTCATTTATCTTAAATTAATAGTATCAGTTTTCTGTTCTCCCTCTGCACCTGAAATTTTATGCTGCTTATGTATTCTTTTTATTTATCTCTCAATATCTTTTTCAATCCTGTTTTTATTTGCTATGGTCTTTTTCTCACTGTAGTGCACATATTGTTGGATAATACGTACCACCCTTGGATATGCTGTAATTGCTTTCTGAACAGTTTCCATTTCCTCCGTGTCCTTCCCTCCTCCCACACCTCCCATTAGGCGCTTAACCCACTGGATTGCCTCCAGCACTTCCCCATTCTTCTATGTTCAAAGTCCTTGGGGGTTTTTTATTCCTCTTGTAGGTTCAGTCTGCAGTAATGAATCCAACTGGATTATGGTCATTAGTGAGTCCTCCACCTCTGTCTCCTAACAGCTGCACAGTTGAAAGTCAGAACTTTGGTCCTTTTTGCCACCTTTTAATACATTGCGGATATAGTACATGACTGTTGCTTGATTTATTTCTCTCATTGTGTCCCTGTTCCTGTGTGTCTGGGTAGCTGAAATCTCCTCTTATTAGTTTTGACATTTTTCTGTATCTCATATGCTTCTTGTTCTTTCTGATCCTATTTTTTTCTGGTTTATATCCAGTCCGTACTGCCACCTTGCTCCCCCTATTGCCTCAAATTTTGTGCTATGATGATCCTTTCAAACAGCCGCAAAAACTTTTGGCATCTTCAAAGTTTTTGCCTGTTGGAAAGAAAGAGTTTTGAACCAAGCCATTACTACCTGAGCGATGCCTGCCTTAGCAGGGCTCACTCCCCTGCCTGCAGCCCCTTCTCACAGCATTCTCAGTGCTCTGGCCCCAAATCAAGCAATTAAGCACATGCTCAAATTCAATCACGTGAGGAACAGCATTAACTCACTAGGACTACTTACATGCTTAAAGCTGGCACAGAACTAAACTCTTTGCTAAATCAAAATGTTGAAGCTGTGATTTTAATGCAGCTTGGATAATGAAGGCTGTAGGTCCTGACACGTGAAAGGTGCACAGTAACTCATTCTGGTAGGCATGTGGGTGTGGAGGCAAAGTATTCTATCCCACATCTACGTCTTAATAGCGGGTGTGTCTGTGTGCATTTGTGCACACACAACTGCAGGGAGCACAGCACTGTGTTTGAGAATATCAAGCACATTGTAAAAGAAAATGTAAAGAACCTAGGCCTTATTCATTGTCTGTAGATGCAGAAAAAATTTCCATTGACTTTAGTAGGCACAGTTTAGGGACTAAGACAAACACTGCAACAGCATTTATCAAACAGCTCCATACCATGGACATATCTCTTACTGCAGTCTGACTCTATGCCTTACACTGTACGTACAAACTTTACATGGAGTGGTAGGTTGACTTAGTTTCCTTCTTCTGGGTTATGTTAAAGCCTGAAAAAATATTTAATTAAGCATTTATAAATCATCTAATTTTTCTAACCTTTATCCCCTCTCCTGCTCAGAGTCTTTAAACATTACAGTGATAATCCTATTGAGCATTTAGACAATTATGTACTAATGCTTTCCATCGTAGATGACTTAGCAAATAGTGGGTTTTCCTATTGTATCTTAGTTGCAGGGTGAGCATTGTCAGAATTAATACCCATATGAGACAAGGATATTTATTCTAATCCATGTCTTGTAGTTTTCAATAATGTTTTAAAGAAAATTAAATCACCTCTGAAAACTGAATTCTCAGGGTGAAATTGCATATTGTCATAGCCATGATGTGTCACATTCATTTTGTTACAAATGAATATATCAGCTTAGATTTATTTTAGCATGGCTTATGCTTTCCAAATTCAAGTTTTAAAGGTTCACTCTGAATAGTCTTTCAGCAAAATGCATCTGGAGAGACAGTTGGATCTCATTTATAAGCCTCTCTCCCTTTCTGCCTTATGCCATAATAAATGTTCTCAACTATAAGATTGTAGATGAGATCAATTGTACTTCCCGCTTATCCCCTTTTCTACTGGCAACTTAAAAAAAAAAAATCTTTTTCACGGCTTTTAAAAAGAGAGGAATTACTTGATTCATTTTTAAAAGCAGATAATTTAATAATCTTGAATTACTGCTTGAATTCCATCTGTAGGTTGGCACTTATTACAACAAGCAAAACTAAGAGCACTGCTCACATCACAGCTTCTTTCTTTCAGTGCCAAGAACTATTTGCCATATCAAACAAATTTGCTCCCAAACTTTTATTTTTTAATATGTTTTAGTTTTTAATAATTATCCTTGACAGGTGACTGCACAAATTGAAGTCCAAAAATGAATGAAGAGCTCTAGATTCAAAGTGTTAATCTTTTAATAATTCTGTCTTGGGGAAAACTTTTAAATCTTTATCTTTGGATTAAGTTGCTTAAAATACACACTATTCTTTTTAAAGTGAAGTAATTTACATCTCATGGCATAGTGAATAAAAAAATCCAGATGCAGACATTTAATGTTTGCCAGCCCTAGTAAGGTTGTAACAAAGAGAGGAAACGTCAGATCTTTTGGGACACATCATAAGAGATTTCATGTCCAGGGAGGTCAGCAAGAAGCTCACTGTAGTGTGTCTGACTGGGATGGAGTTAATGTTCTTGCAGCAGACTGTAGGGCCCTGTGCTTTGGATCTGTGACTAAACCAGCATGGATCACACCCCAGTGTGTTGGCTATGGCTGAGAAGTGCTCCTGCAGCAGCACGGCCTCTCTTGTTCCTTGTCTCTACCTCCTCCCCATTCCCCCAAAGGTGAGTAGGCTGAGGTTGGAAGGAGGTTGGGCAGGAGGTTGGGAGGGGACACAGATCAGGAACAGCCAACCCAAACCAACCAAATTGACCAAAACAAAATGGAAAACAATGAAAGACCACATTTTTCTGTGATTCCTGTGTAATCCCATGAAAACGTGTGGAAGTGTTGTAACAAAACAAAATAGCCTAGAATGGAAGGTGGCATAAAAAGCAGACAGATATTCACAATATTTCCTTTGCTGTTCAAATGCTAATGCCCTGTATATATATTCCTCAACTTCCAATATTGTCACTATGAGATAAGATATATCAATAAAGTGTGAAATGCTAACAAAATAATGAAAGATTTTATAAAGGACGTCTAAAAATATATCCCCCAATGGCAGCAATGTGTCTGTGCTTAGTATGTGATGCCATCGCTGACCTATTATGCTTTTTAAATTACTAGTTAACCAAGAGATACATAACATATTCTCTAAAAGAATACTGGAGGGAGAAAATCACTATTATATGACCACAGGGTTAATTTTTTGAATGCTCTTTGGCCCTGCTAGCAAATATCCAAAATTCTGTTTGCACATTCATTCCAGGAGGACTCCGCCTGAGCAAGTGAGGCTCCTGAAAGAAAGTGATTTTGTCAAGTTCTGACAAAATGTTAGCTAAGAGTTAGTGTGCAGTGCCACTTTATGATGAATTGGGAGGTGACAACAGCTTTCTAAGGGAAAATCCGAGGTTTAGCTACACAATGAGCTTTCTGAGATATACAGACATACAGCATAGCAATGGCAGGAGGGGACAATCAACTTCCTTCATTCCTAGGTCAAAGCACTTTCCCTCTGCTCATATAAATAAAGAATCTCTCTTTTGCAGCTAGGTACCATAACAGAAAAACATCTCAGTATTTTCTGCTAATCACATAAATCAGTATAATATACATCTTTCTTGGCTGAAATGTCAACTTTCTGCAAAATCAAATCTATTTCATGTTTCTGATCATAATACAAAATTAATTTAATTTCATGTCAATGAGACAGCAGGTGTAGAATTGCTCCCATCTAAATAGAACCACAGTCACAGTTTTTACGGCAGATTCGTCAGAAATCAATGTCATAGAGGTAATGGTGGTGTAATAACATCCAGCAGGTGGCCTAGAGAAGGAACTGCAAGGCACAGGGGAAACTACTAAATTGCCAACCTCTTCAATAAGAAAAAACGGCGGAAAGGAAACAGGGAAGAGAAATCTTGCAGCAAGTGTCTTTCTGTTGAAAAACTGCTGCCAGCAGTTCTATTAAATTTGCTACCAGTAGTTGCAGTAAATGCAAGTGCTAGAGAGACCATAAGGAGTGGGGGGGGAACTGTCCATTAAAGAAATACCCTACATTTAAGTGATGTTAAATAGAATTTAGTGTAAGAAAGTGTAGTTTCTGCTGAGCAGATCAGGAAAATACTCCTTGATAAAATCTTACAACACATTTCTCTAATTTCCCTTCATGCAAGGATGTATGACTTGGCATCTCTTGATAAAAAGATGAATAAGTGTGAGCGTTGAGTGTTCACAAGGTCATTAGTATTTTTTAAAGAATGATTCAAATATGGTTTATTTGTTAAGAGAAGGTAGAAACACTTATGCCACCTCTCTGCCTGGGGTTTGCATGCAGCTGATACACTTAATGCTCAGAGGGTTAAGTGGGTGAGTGTCCAGCTGGGGACGAGGGCACAGGAGCTGGCTCTATGCAGAGGCTGTCACTTCAGACAGAGCATTCCATGATCACAACTGCACTGCTTTCCAGGGTCAGCACTAGTAAGTCAAAAGCAGTTTTAGCTACTTCTCCATGGCTGATTGATCAATTCATGACTCCTACAAGCCCGAGCCTGCTCTTTAGAGTGAACCGAGAGTCCTGGGGTGCCTGTTTCAGAGGCAATTAACTGTCCCTCAGCAGAATCAGCCGGGCTCATTTGCTCTGGCTCAGTCCCAGCACCCCGCTGAGCACCACAGAGCCAACCTCCTGGCTTTGCATCATTCCTCCCAGGGCACTGAATTCCAGGAGGCTTATTAACTCCCTCAGCAGCACTTTGGGAGCAGACAGAGCCAGCTCAGATCTGTGGCCGTGTGCCTGAAACCATTGATCAGAGGGTGCTGTAGGGCACAGCAAGGAGTCTGAGTCTCTTCTGTTCTCAGCTCCATCTCATGCTGAATGCTGCCTGACTTCAGTGATGCTTCTTCAGTATCCCAGCACTGTATTTCCTACTAATCATATTTTGGGGGATCGGCATTAATGTGTCTTGATTTACCCCAGATAATAGAGAATTCAGCTGTAATATTTTTGGAGCTTACCTCATTGGCAGATGGAAGAAAGAATTTTTCCAAGGGTGGTTGTTGGATGGCTTTGTGACCCTATAGTAACCTCAGCCCTAAAGCCTATCAAGTGGGAAATATGACTGGATTATGTTAATTGTATGTAGGCCATACGGCCCAGTACAAACACTGTGCTATTTAATTCGATATTTAAGAAGTCTGCTGCTATTATTAGAGACTGCATATGAGAATCACCTCCAGGAGTGATCAAAAATCACATCTGAGGTGGACACAGAGCAGATAAAAGAATTGTCCCACCCTCCTTTTGGATGCTGCACACTCTGCAAGAGGAGGCAAGAACTGTCTGAGCTGGGTGTGACAGATAACAAATCTGCTTTCCATTAGGTGGATGCAGGTGTTAAAAAATTAAGCAAGGTACTGTATCAGCTATTCTATGCAGACCCTGCATACATCAAAGATCTGTAGGCTAAGAAGTAAAAGTGTATCTTTCTATTGCTTTTTTTTTCCTACCTTGTGTTAAGGGAATAATCTTTTTGTGTCCTGCCAGCTCATGAAAGCACAAAGAATGAATTTATGTGCTTGTGAAAAAAACCCCTTCTGATAATACTTTCTGAAACCTTAAAATGAGCTCCCAAATTGGTCTTTTATGTGAGTAAGTGCTGTCAAAGTTACAGAAGTGCTTTCTGGAGCAACTGTTGTGTAGAAACCTGTCACAGTAAACACTCTCTTATTTCTGTTGCTTAGTTCTTATGTTGTTATGTGCAATAGGGAAGGTAATAAAAAAAGCAAAAGAATAGCTACTAGAACAATTATGACATTTAAGAAAAAGGAAAACAGCAGTGAAAATGTAGCTAAGGAAACTTATTTGGTTGCTGTACTTTCTAGAAAATATCCACTCTATGCATTACGTGAAAGCAGTCACGACAGTTGAATCATTGTCAGAAAATCCCCTTTACCATGGAAAAAAATGGGAACAAATAGTTGTATTAAACTGAGACACAAACCCAATTTCTTTCCCAATATAGGACTAAAAAAAAAAAAATCCCACTTTTTTTTGGTCTCAGCCTCACAGCAGGGTTTGACTCATAGCTGGGAATAATTTGATAATCTAAATCAAATAACCATCAACTTGCTGATTTATTTGCAACAGTATTTTTAATTTGTTTGTTGCATTATCTCGGTTTTAGTTTAATAAGTAATGGTCTTTACATCTTAATGTGTTTATTAAATCTTTATATTGCAATCTAAATTTCTTCTAATATGCAATAAGGAAAACTATAGAGAGTCATTTGTTTTTTCAAACTGTATCTGTTTCAGCATGTCAAGACTGAAATATATCAGCTATAGTATTTGTGTACCCATTATTTCTCATCCTTATAATGAAAATGTTCAAAAAGAAAGGAACTGAGAGAAAGGAATTCTCAGTCTGGGGAGAAGAGAAAAAGTTTTCAGTGAAAAATAAGACATCAGCAGACAAAGAGTTAGATGGCTTTTGGGAAAATCTCCTCTCACAGAAAATAGACAATATATTTGAGTTACTGAGATGACAGTGTCTGATTTGACAGGGTATGTAGAACCAGAATCACAGAATGATAGAACAGGTTGGGATGGAAGGGACCTTAAGGATGCCATGGGCAGGGGCACCTTCCACTAAATCAGGTTTGTCAGGGACCAATCTGACCTGGCCTCGAACACTTCCAGGGATGGGGCATCCATAGCTTCCCTGGCCAACCTGTTCCACTGCCTCATCACCCTCACAGTAGAGAATTTCTTCTTCACATCATATCACAATCCCTCTTCTTTTTATTTTCTTTTTTACCTTTTCTTTTAATGGTTTAAAACCATTAAAACCATTTCCCCTTGTCCCATCAATATCTGCCCATGTAAATATTTGCTGTCCCTCTCTTTCAGAATACTCTTCAGGTACTGGAAGGTGCTATAAGGTCTCCTCAGAGCATTCTCTTCTCCAGGCTGAATAGCCTCAGCTCTCTCAGCCTGTACTCATAGTAGAGATACTCCAGCCTTACAGCCTTCGTGGCCTTCCTGTGAACTCTCTCTAACAGGTCCACATCTTTCTTGTACTGAGGACTCCAGATTTGGACATGGTATTCCAGGTGGGGTTCTTGCAAGGGCAGAGCAGATGTTTAAGCTAAGTTGCATGGAGATATAGATGTAGAAATGTACTTTTCCCAACAGCTAGTGTGAGTTTGTTATCATTAACTTAGGCAGATAAGTATTAGTTAGGGTACATGTTACTGACTGGCAGGGGATATCTCTGAGAAATGTGCCTCTATGTATTGTGTGCAAGGTGTGGCACATGTGTGATTCCTTGCAGTTAGTGCCAGCTGACTGATGGCCCTGTGCATGGTGGTGCCATCAGGAGTTATCTCTCGTTATCTGGATAATGAACTGGGTTTTAGAGAATTGCCCTGAGACTTCTCAGTGTCAGTCCTTATTACTAACAAGTGAACGAGCCACAAGTGAATCAGCTGTTAGCCAAGCTTTGCCAGTTTAGACCACAATGGGCCCGACAGTTCTGCTGGTGCTCACTGGCACCTCCCGCAGCGCTGCCATGGAAAGGGTGGAAACCTGTTACAGAGCACAGCTGCCAGAAATCCTCATGTCGAGGAGGATTTGTTTGCTGCAGCAATGGCCCCTTGCTTTTGTTTTGGGTTTTGTTGTTGGTTTTGGGGTGGTAATTTCTTTCGTGAGGGGGTGAGGGGGGGATGGTTTTTGCACTTTTGGCATTGATGGAGCTAAAAAAAATAAAATCCACAGCTGTCCAGTATTGGAGAGCATCAAACATATTTCAGCATTGGCTGTTTGAGTAGGCTGAAGAATAATTTAAAAATAAAAATAACTAAGTGAAGAGAAAGTCAGGAGAAGGTCATTCAAGGAATGACCACAAGGAAACCTCTTACCTTTTCTGAAGATGTGTTTCTAGAACCTGTTTCTCTGGTAGTTGAGTGTTTTTGTTTGTTTTCTCTCAGCAGGGCTAAAGGTTGACGATCTCTGCAGAGGCTTTACCTGTCTTCATCTTCCTCTAAACCAAGACTATTGAAATAATGTATCCGATACTAGTTTCTTCATATACAGGAGTGGTTAGTCAGTTGTTATTACAGACCAAACAAATGTAATTAAAGTCAAAGTGAAACAAAAGAAAAGCTGAAAGTTGAGTGTTGCATTAACCTGTCATGCTAGCCCAGATCCTGAATGCAATCTCAAAATTAAAAAGTATCATTTGTCTGGCTGTAATTATATTTGACTAATAGCAGAAATTTATTCTTGGTCTCATTCATTTTGGATTATCCCTATTTGTAAAATGAACAATTGAAAGGACCTTGATCAAGGAGTATTTTTAAATTGTTTGCTTTTTAATGAGAGAAGAGAGATCAAACAGTAAGCTAGCTGTACCTCAGAGAAATGAATCTGTTAAGGGAGTGCAATGATTAGGGAGATTTTATCTGTGGAGAGGAGAGAAATCTGAAACTGCTCATTCAGATTCCAGTCTACTTCACCTGTGCCACTTAGCGAGGCAAAAGCTTGACTTTAAATTTGTACACAGGAGAAAATCTGCATTAATATAAGCTGACTAAAACTGGGAGAATTTTCTGTTTTCTTTATTGTTTATTATAAATTTTTGAGTGAAATCTAATTTGTCTGTGCAAACAACCAACACATACATTCAGATAAAAAGAGCAGAATATTCTCAGTGTTTCACTGACACGTGCAGTTAGGTGGCCCATTAGCACTTTTATCATGTGAGTGATAAAAGAGCTGTGTTAGGTCAAAATGCAGATTTCACCATTTGATGCTCTCATGGGGGAGCATCAAATGGTGAAATCTGCATTTTGACCTAACATGGCTCTGAGTCACTCACCCAGAGAGAGAGACCTCTGTATTCCCCTCAGCCACTCTTGCACATATCTTTAATATTAGTCCTCTCCAAAGCACACTTGTACTGTACGTTATATTTCATGAGTAAATCTTCCAGCCATGGGAATTTACAATTAAAATAATCTTCACATTGAGGAGATTTCTGGTACTAGCTCTGTCTCTCATTATCCTGCTTCTGTTTAAGCCTCTTAGATGTGAAACTGAAATGGTTACTTATACATGGTAAAACAAGAAAAATGTTTTTATTTTCAAATGATGAAACTTTCTGGTGCATTGGCTGGGACTAAGCTTGAGGGTGGTAAATTTTCAGCATGGTATGTAGGGAGTTAGCTACACGACTCATTAACATTAATTCCCATCTGTAAATAATTTTGAAATACTTTAACCAGCAGGGGAGCTATTTCATCTTTTATACTTAGCTGATTGTAAAAATGTATGCTGAAACCATCTGGCCTTAGAGCTTTGTTGGACTTCAGGCTTTTAATAGCCAGTCTGATTTCCTTCACTGAATTGGGGTTTTCTAATCCCTGGCTCAATTCTCCTTCCAAACTAGGCAATACTGTGTTGCTATTTGTTTGTCAATCAATCCCTATCTCACCAATTGAGATGAATAACAGAGTTGCTATAAAAACTTAGGAAGGCTTTGGGCCTAATTCTCATTCATGCTGAAGTTACTTTACACTACTCTGGTTGCTCATTTACTGGGTGTAAATGCAATTTACTGCCTGAGCAATATAAAGCGACTGTAACATAAATGAAAATCAGGTCCCCTATGTTCAGAGCAGCTAACAAATTCAAATTGCTGAGTACTATTTTCCCACAGGAGCTAGTGTACTAGAATTTCAATGCATATAAAGAATGCAACAAGCCAATTAAAAATGAAGATATTAAACGAGAAATTGAATGGTTATTTCTAAGGTCTGTTTAGAGACGGTTGATCCAAACAATGAGACTGACTTAGCCTGGCTGTTTCAAATAAGCCAACTTCATCTAAAGTTCAGCCCTGCGTGGTGCTTGGAGATTTGCCACAGTACATGGAACAGACTATTCTTATTACTTAGAGAGGGAGGACTACATTTCAGAGGTGTGTGCAGGGCTCCCTGACTTACCTGATAGCATTTCCCTCCCAGGGACTGTCACTGAGCTTCAACAGTTGTTAACTACTGATGCACAACAGTGTGTTTTGGAAATGGTTGAATGAGGGGATAATGGCAGAAGTATCTTGAAACTGTACCTACAACAAATGCCAAAGCAGACGCTGCTACCTCATTGCTTTCCCTGTTTCAGAAGTCATGGTTCTTATTGCCTAAAATCTTTAAAAAATGGGTTTCCTTATAGTGCTCTGTAATGATGGTGATGATCTGAGCCAGTGCTGGTGATATATAGGAAGGAAGATATTTGATGGCAAGTAGACTGGGGAGTGGGCTATTCCAGTTTAGACAGAGGTCAGTCATCCCCATGTTCTCCTTTGACTTCTTACCCCTCTCTTACCGGCATATTCATATCAGCATGAACATCCACTTTGACGTGAAGTTCACATTCCTGTCCCTCTCCTCCTTTTTTGGTCTGCTGAAGACACTTCAATAACCCACATACTAGTAAGGAGTTGTCTATTGAGGAAATCACAAGCACAAGAAGACTGATTTGTGATTTGCTAATATGTGAATCTGTATATGCCATAATTGTCCTCTTTGTTCTGCTCAGTACTTCAGACCTATAAATCTGTGCCTCTTCTTCTCCCACCAGCTGCTAACCAGCTGATTTCAATCCTACCTTCACCTTGCTGAAGAGCACAGGGGATGTAGTGTATATATCACCTTATACAACGTTTAATAGCCTTCTGTGGTTGCTGAATAACAGCCTGGTTGTCTAACCTGGGGCTGTGCTAAGGTGTGCACACCACAGTCCAGATTCTTCCTTTGCTTCAGCAGCATTCTCAGATACCGCGCTGTCCTTGCAGTACTCCTCGTGATGAGCAGCTCCTGAGTCTCAATTCTGTGAAGGAAAACCCATGAGGGTCCTATCCTGCAGTAAAAGGTGAGTTCCTGTTGCACAAAAAAACATCAACAAGCTTTGTCCATTTGAAAGTGACTTTTGTACTTTTCTAAAGAAGACCTGTGCCTAAAATTACTTTGCTGATTTTTAAATCAAATGTAAAATTCAGCCTATTGCTCCTATAAGTAGACAACAGGCTTTGTGTTTATGGCTGCTAATAAACAGAAACCTCTTATTCTTTGACACTGAGCATTGTGATTTACACCATTGTAATTGATAGTGGAATATTTTCCCATTTCTCAGTTCAGATAAATCAGTGTAAGAAGTAAAATATTTTTGAGATATTGCTCCTTCTATTGTAACTTTCCATTTTGCTGTGAGAAAAAAAATCTATGGAAGTGTTTTAGAGCTAAGTTGATCATCATATATTACTGAGGCAGTTATGATTAGTTTTGCAAATGCTAAAATGCTATAACATTATTTAATGTTGTCGTGAATGTAGGAATTTGTAGTGCCATCTATTGTTGGAAGATGTAGACTTGTAAAAGTTGATTTGCATATTCTATGGTAAAGGAGCATTAAAAATTTAATGTTTTACTGAGTTTTATTGCAAAATGAATTAGTTTATGTAATTGTGTATTTGGAATGTTTGTACTTTGCTTTCTTTGAAATTTGTCAGTCTTCACAAAGAATATCTCTGGGTTTTATTTTCATTACTATCTTGCATTTGAAACCAGACTATTTCAGTTTTAGACACTGAGAAAAAGCTTGTCGCGATTTACTGTAAAATAGGAAAGAAACCAAATTTTTGCTTGTTGGATACAGTTAATTTTGATTAGAAGATTCTTCATAAGTGCCCAGTAATTTGAGCCTGAGTGTTGTCATTCCTAAGCAGTGCTGGGATCTGTTCCACTGATCTGGAGATCAGATCTCCTAAACAGCGCTGGGATCTGTTCCACTGATCTGGAGATCAGATCNTTCATAAGTGCCCAGTAATTTGAGCCTGAGTGTTGTCATTCCTAAGCAGTGCTGGGATCTGTTCCACTGATCGGGAAACATCGGTCCACTCTGGGGCTCTTTCCTTCAGATCTTTGTGGTGTTTGAAAAGTGGTCCCAGCATTTACTTAGAGCAGAGGGATGCGAGGCGTGCAAGATGTCTGTGCTGGGGGAGGGTAAGAGGCTCCAAATAGACCTCAGAACATCTAAATGCCATCCCTACCTTTCACCATTGATGCAAAAGGAAACCTCTGATGAGCAAAGCTGAAAGAGCAGATGTAGAGACAGGGATTTTCTCACTCTCAGCATGCTTGCGAGCAGTTGCCTTGGGAGTTGCAGAGGTAATTTTTTTCCTGAGGGAAAGGTGAGAGCTGTTTCCTACCACTGTCAGAGGCCCTGAAGAATTGCTACAGCATATCTAGAGGTCTGTGGTCTCTGGCTGCCACGATATTTGTCTTGGTGACATTTGAATGATGATTTTTCAGTGTTATTTTCCTGTATTGCAACTGTTTGCTGCATCGCCACACTCCATAGGAAAAATCTTTTTCAAAACTGGGCCAGTTTTACTCCAGAAGTGTTAATCTGCCTTGGAAATGCCTCTAAGCCACACACTTCATCACGTGGCTTTTGGGAGCACTCCTGCTTTTTCACTGCTGTTACTGTACTACAAATAGCAAAAAGATTTTATCTGTGGGAAGAAGGCAGTGACTATCTACATCAATAGGTACATTTGCAGGATGCTGACTTGATCAGAAAGAATGCAGTCTAGCTAAACCCTTTCTAAATGAGGCTAAAAGTCAGCTATGTTGCCCACAGCCATCCATTCCAACTTGGTCTAATCCCTTACTCACTCTAATTTGGTGGTGATGCATTCTTGCCTGTCACTTCTTCTTCCACTGCAATCCCCACATAGGCAGGCATTCCTTTGACTCAGCCCAAATTCCCCCAATATACCCTGATTTTCAGACACGAGCACGTCATGACCTATGCACCATTGTGCAGCTCAGCATACAAAGACTATGTAGAAAAGCAGAGAAGCAAAGCCTAAATAAAGGTTTGTGGATAAAGGAATTACCCAAGAGGGAAGAGAGCACTGATTTCCAGACAAGGCTTCTCGAACAGGAATGCTTACATTAAACTGTATTTGTTTAAAAATACCAGCAACCTTCAGAGCAAGGACCGAAGCTTCCTCCCCATGTTCCAGCAGAATGCCCAGAACACTTCCTGGTTTAACACAAGATTGGTCAGTTTATGTTTTTTCTTTTTGAATATGTTGTCTTCATAAGAACAGAAATGTAAACTTTGAAAAGTTGTTCTACTTTACCACTGACAGGATTATTTTTAACAGTTAAAAAAGATAATGTAAGAAGAAATAGCTATATCACAAAATGATCACAATAACTCTAACTGAAAAATATTCTATTTCTGTATGGTAAAATGGCTTTCTTATGACAAATCAGCATTGCTGTTTTGCTGGGGTAAGTCACTTCATAAGAAAAATATAACAATTAAATATAGAATGATTTACTTTTAAATTACAAACTGTATGTTTTGGCTTTAAATGAATGTGCAATAATCCTTCATTGCCTGCCAAATATATTTTTGTTTTTCCTTCAGTTCGTAACTCACAAAATATAACATTTTGGAAGTAACACCCTTCTTTTCTCTTACAGCACTATAATAATAAGAATAGCAAGACACAATTCCACAGAGATATAGCTTGAGAAGTTAAGCAGTTTGAGACCTTTCAGATTGTTTTATTTTCCCCTGAAATTGATTTTGCAATCAGAAATGTCTTTGTTGTAATCTTGTTTATTTTTGAAAAATGTACATGGAATCATATTTTCCTGAATATGGTGGAAAATAAGAAACAGGAGACACATCTTTCATCTGATAACATTTTACTCTCAATTCTCTTGTTTGGATTGCTCTCTGACTTAATTCTCTTGCTGTTTCCTGTGGTTTCCTTCTGGTGTACACACATGCACACATAGTAATTTCAACTCAGGTCATCTATTAACAGTTAATCTGAATTTAGAACACAAGTCCTTGTGAGAAGCAGCTGAGGACTTTGGGTTTGTCTAGTTTGGAGTGAAGGAGGCTGAGAGGTTTGCTCATTGCTCTCTGAAGCAGCTTCCTGAGGAGGGGAAGTGGAGAGGGATGTTCTGATCGCTTCTCCCTCTGACCCAGTGATAGGACAAAAAGGAATAGTTCCAACCTGCACCACAAGAGGTTCAGACTGGATTAGGAAGCATTTCTTCATGAGAGGATGGTCAAACACTGGAACAGGCTTCCTAGAGAAGTGGTCCATGCCCCAAGCCTGTCAGTGTTTAAGAGGCATTTGGACAATGCCCTTAATAGCATGCTTTAACTTGTCATCAGTCCTGAACTGGTCAGTCAGCTGGACTGGATAACTGTAATTATTTTAGGCCCCTTCCAAATGAACTATTCTATTCTAAGGTTCCATTGCTCTCTGCCATTAGTAAAACAGTCAGAAATTGTAGTGCTTCCTTGTTTGGCTTAAATGAAATAGCTGGCTTTGCTAACCACATCAGCTTTCTAAAATTTCTGGTCCTATATCAGCTAAAGACCTAAGAATTATAAGCCATTCAGCTTCCTGCATAACAGCTGAATTGTGACAAAACATTACATTTAAACTTTTTAGTTGAGATATTTGCCTTCCTATGTTTTTATGGCACTTGGGGCAACCGACAAGATCAAGACTTGAGTGTGTACAATGCTGATTAATAACAAGTTATGTCGTGCCAAGTTTCTGAAAGAAAAGATTCTCACAGGCAAAAATTAGTTATTAAACATGAAATAAAAAGACATGAGAGTGCTCTAACTCCAAATTCAGAACCTTTTTGAAGAAGCTCATCTACAAACTTTAACTTCATTTTTAGCATTATGTTGAAATTTTTTGCTTTGGTTTGTAGCATTAGATGAGCCACTGTCATAAATATAGAGAAACTGCAGTTTTTAAAAAAATCTTACAAATGGCCGCAGGCAATTTAAGAAGTGTAATTCCCAACTGTTTTGATAAAACCATCTTAGCAGGTTTTCAGTTGCCAAGTATTTTTAATGCCATTCTGAAATTGGATAGAAGTTTGATTGAGTTGATTCTTCACTCAGAATAAAATTACAAATCTATAAGCACATTTTAGATCTGTTAGCTCAAATAATTAGGTGTCACAAGGCAAAACACAAGTCAGAGAGGAAGCTGAGTTTTATGGATCAGATGTGTTCATAACCTCTACGGGGGCAATCCACTTGACTGAACACTGCATGTGCATAAAATCCATTAGAAACACTTCCAGATACTGTGAATATATTTTGGAATGTTTAAAGTACATTATATAGCTGTTGAAATGTCTGATACCATTTGCAGTATTCCTAGTATTAAATGGATACAGCTTATATTGGTTCCAAAGTTCAACCATACCACCTCTTACATACTGATTTCCAAATTTAGGAGCACTGTTTATATTTGTCACTATCTGATGTCTTGAATTGTCAGAATGCCTGCTGAAGCCATGTATGTAATCAGACCTGATTGGAGGAGACAGTGGCAGAGTGCCTGAGCTGTAGAAAGAAAGAGGAAGGTACAGAAGACTGCCTTGGCTCTGCTTGGCAAGTGTGATGCCCCAGCAGTGTTTATCCAGCAGGGACTCCTGGATAAGACGCTGATGTCATTAGGGTTATGTATTCATATCTTGACAAATGCTACTTTGTGCATACATCTTACAGATTGAACATGTAGGAAAAACTGGAATTAGTTTTCAAATGTTATTCAGGGTAATTTGAATTAATTTCCAACCCTTCTCCGTAATTAAAAATGAGAAATGAGGAAAACTACTAAGAATAACTTTTGAGAAACTAAAAATTTATAAGGTGTATATACATGTCTTTTGCTGGAATGTCCAGTTCTACTCACAAAGTGGCAAGCGAAATCTTTCATGTGCTTAGCTTGAGAACATGAAGTTACATGCTCATATTTTTCTAGAATTGTGACTTTCTGAATACTCTCATTTGATACAGATCAAATTAGAGATGCTACAAAGATGATACACTGCTATGGTAGATTAGGCATGGCTAACAATCTCCTACCCTGCTGCTCTCTCCCTACTCCTCCTCAGTGGGACAGGATGAAAAAATAAGAAGAAAACAAGTCATGGGTTAAGATGAGGGCAAGGAGATTGCTCACCAATTACTGTTGTGGGCAAAACAGACTTGATTGGGAGAAAATTAGTTAATATTAACAATTAAAATAGAGTAGGATGATAAGAAAAATGAACAGAAATGAAAGCACTTTCCCACCACCCTCATCCCCCCTTTTCTCAGGCTCCACATCATTCTTTCATTCCCAACTCGCTCCTGCCCCCAGCCTGGTGCAGAAAGAATGGGGATTGCAGCCAGGCCATAAGAGCTCCTCTTTCTCACGCCTTTCTCCACTTAGTTTTCCTCTGCTCCAGCATCTGCCCTTCCATGGACTGCAGTCCTTCAGAGTAAACCTGCCTCTGCACGGACTCTTCAGGGGCTGCAGACTCTAAAGGGAATAGGATCTGAGGTTAATACTTCTGCAAGGATTTGAAGATAAAAACTCTCATATAACTTTTTATGTGAGCAAAGCTACAGATGATGGTGCCATTTTGTGGTGTGTCTAGTTTTCAAGAGGGTTATAAATTAATGGGGGTGGGAGAATTTTAACACATTGGCTCACTGGTGTATTTGGCATTCCTTATGGTGCTATGGTTTTATTTGTACCCATGAAGCTTGTTCGTTTTAAATAAATGAAGACAGAAATTATGGGCAATGAATGCCCATAAAATTGCCCTGTCTAACTCCAGTCTTGGGTAGACCTGTAACAAAGAAGGGTATTATGGAAACCCAGGAGGAAAGACACTTCAGCCTCTGAGAAAAGAAAATATGTTGAAAATTGAAAAAGGAGATGCTTACCAGCTGAAGTACTTACATAAATGCCCTTGAGTAAACAATTATTCACAGTCTCTGAAGATGGCCAGTGTCAGAGCTCTGGAAGCACATGTTCATTGGAAGAGGATGTTTCTGCAAGATCAGCAATGGCCATTTGTTCAGTGTGGGATGGTTGTGATTATGCTGCTATTTTGTCTATTGACTAATAAAAAGTCAGTTTGGAAAAGTATTTTAACCAGTAATATGGTGGGACATAAGTGCCTAAGGATCAGAATCAGACTGAGATTTCTTTAGCTACAAGGAGAGATTGTCTTTGTTTCTTATCCATTCATTTCTTTTAATACGTGATAGTGTCTCATTAAATCCATGCAACGGCCCTTGTGGAATATCAGTGTTATCCTCCCTTTCCTCTTTCAGAGTATGCAGCCATAATGTTGCCCTCACTGGGCATGTGACAAGGAATATCTGCTGTAGTTATATTCTACAAAAGAGAGGATAAGATGATATTGTAAGCTATCTGCCAGGTTGCAGAATTTAATTTGCAAGACCAAACTTCCACAATATTGTGTTTATGTTGCAGTGCCATTTTCTGTTTAATAGAAACATTCAGAATGCTCTAGTTCCATCTGTTATAAATAGTGAAAGCTGATAAACACTCTGCAAACACAAGATGCAGCTTTGTGGCAAATTATGTTTAGTACAGCCCCCAAACATAAAGCAAGATTTATAATTTTTGCGTCGCTCTTTTTTTTTTTTTAATTTTCTCTACAGTAATTACTCCAGAGCTTTAAGTAGATGCATAAATAACACTCAAAGTTTTACATTAAGTTATGGTGTGAGAAGACAGGGACAAGTATATGCACACACACATACACCATTTCACACCTTCAGTTGTAATGCAGTTACAAGTCTCATTATGGCTACAGAATCTTTGATAAAACTACTTCCAAATACATTTTTTATCATATCAATAGATTTGAAAGGCAAGTCGACACACTATTATGCACTGCATGGAAAAAAAAATCTCAGTTTTCAATTAAGAAAATGGAGATGAACCAGATGAGTAGGAATAGAATTGCAAAGGGCTTTGAGAGGAATAGCCAAAGACAAAACTACTGCTGTTCCCTGCTCTCAGGAGATATTGTGTAGCAACAGAGCGAGTGAGTCACGGAGCAAGACTGTTAGAAGATGTGGGTGAGCTGTTGTAGCAAAAGAAGATTCCTGGTAATGCTATTTGGGTGTGATCACTTTATTACCTGCCAAGAATGAAAACAAAACCATTACACACAGTTAAAGAAAAACTAACTTATAATGTGAAACCTCACACAGTCTACAGCTCTACTTGAAAAGACAGAGTTTAAGTTTATGTCTTCCTTTGCTCAGGCTGGATTCCAGCAGGTGACTGATGCATCCACTCAAGTTTAGGAAGAAAGATTTTTTTTTGTTTGTTTGTTTGTTTGTTTTATTTTTGAAGCCAAGATATTTCAAAGAAATTAATTGAACAAACCTCACTGCAGCCACTACTAGTCATTAAGACTCGTGGATATTTCATCTGCTGCAGAAAATGTTTGTTTTTCCAGACAGGTTGCCCAACTTTGACTTAGCTGCCCTTTCCAGGACATATTCACACCACTTAAAACTTCTGGCTGTGTGACCAGATGATCCTATAGACTGGACCTTTTGACAGCTGAGGTAAAACAGCTGCTTTTGGATAGAGCAGTAAAAAGTTCTGAGATTAGTTTTACACATCCATCTCCTCAATTATAATTGATCTTGGAGTAATTAGCTGGAGACATATTCTTTAAGGCAAAAAGTATATTTCAGAAAACAATTTTTTTCCCAGGGTGTCATCCCCGTGCAAGACATTTCTTCCATATTCACAGCCTTAGGTGAGCAACCCATACTGCACATACATTCACAGTTTCCTATTCTGTTTTCTCCATTGTTTGAAGTATTGACTTCTCCTGTCAATACAGGGACATGGCTTTGATGTGACCCTCAAACTGGAGAGGAAAACAGCAAAGAAAACGTGTATATTCACAATCTACTGGACAATGTAGCTGTTGTTTAAACCATTAACACATTTATTTCTCACTTTTTGCTGCAGTAGAGTATGTTTGGTTTCTGCAATAAAAGTGCAGCAATTTAGGAGTCACATGAAAAGGAGAGATTTCCTTAACGCTTAGTGTTTGTCTGTCAGTGCCTAAGAAAGCCAAGACCCTTGTGCCCAAC
>WBNO01023707.1:36360-49692 GCA_013400575.1 Peucedramus taeniatus | reverse complement strand
GGGGCAAGTATAATTTTTCAGAAAGAGAAGGAGCATTGGGATTCATCCTAGCATTGTTTGTGTCAGTGTTCACTGATAATAATTTTATAATCTCCTCATCCCTTTCAGATATGTGTCAGCTGAATGAGGCACCTTGTATATGGGTTTGCTCTCTTGCAAGTACTAGGAAATGTTACTTTTTCTCTATTACTGTGGGTTGAGGTCTCACTGTGTTGCAGTCATTGAAGGTATTACATAAGTGAAGAAATTATTATTATAATACTCAGCTCCTGAGCAGTAACTCGCCAAGTCAAAATAGCCTGATGGCTCATCTGGACTTCGTAGGCAAAATAATCTACAGTCTTTGGTTTGTTTCAGAAATTTAAAAGCATTTAAGCTAACATTTTTCAAAAAATGCCTAATAGAAATTACAAAATTAATTGAGGGAAAGTATTCAGATTTTGAAACGTATTTAGGCTAGCTCTGCATATCTCTCACAAGTAGGGGTTGCACTAAAAGAAGGAAATGAGCATTTGGTAGAATCTTGGCATCTTCCTGCTCTGCCTCTTTCCCACTATGACAACATGATCCGGTTGGTTCCAAGTGAGCAGTGAGCCTGTTTAATTTGATTAAAAGTAAAACTTTATACCCTTCTTTGACTCTATCAAAGATAAAAAGATAAGATTTTAATCTAGCAGCAGCAAAAGCAGCACTCTGACACCAGGCACCTCTAACAGTCCTTCCAGAGTAATTTTGCCAGATCCCGTCTATTTCTGAACTGTGTGCAGTAACACGATGTGCCCTTCTTCTCTCTCCTCTCTCTTTCTCCCCCTCTCTCTTGCTGCCTCTCCCTTTCACTGAAACAGCAGCTAAAGAACAAATTGCCTCCTTTGTCTGAAGCCTGCTTGTTCACAGTGGGGCTCTTGATCTGAAAAAAACCCAGAGATGTCAGGCTGTATAAACACTCAGGGAAAGATATATTTCATAAGGGTTCCCACTCTGGAAAATTATATGCTACTTTCAAAATGCTTTGCCACTTTTAAAAGTGTAATTATACCCTTCTCCTTAATGACTGACGTAGCATATGTTTACACATGTTTTAGCTGACTTATGACAGTACACAGAAGCACATTGTGCATATGGTTTTAACAGCTAAAAGAAAATGGGACCAGCATCTGAATCTGTCTTTTAACGTTGCCCAAGTATTTCTGAACACAAAGTACACCTAGTGCCAGTGCTTGTGCCCTCCCTGGCCCTTTCTCTATATAATAAATTATGTTGTCATTTTTTTCCTCTAGTCTGCAATCCATGTCATGTCAGCCCTTTCAATGCTGTTTCAGAATTTTTGTTTGGTTGGTTAAATGTGGTGGGGATTTTTTGTTTATTTTGTGGGCAGCTTTTCCATTTGTTTGTTTGTTTGGGGGTTTTATTTAGTATTTATTTGTTTTGTTTGTTTTATTGATAATTTTTCCTCAATATTTTCTGAATGCTCACTTGATCATGCTGCTTTGGGCCCCTATTATAGGGAGCTTGGAGAATATTTTCATATTTTGGCTTTAAAGAGCTGGATGGAACAAAGAATTGGTTACAATACTGGAACCTTCCAACTTTTTGCTCTTGGGTGAATATATCCCCAAGGGTGTGGTGGCTGAGAATTACTATACTTTGGTATTTCCTACAGGGGGTTATAAACCAACAAGGCAGTCCCGTCCTGACTATCATCAACCAAGCATTGCTGTCATAGTAATTGCTACCTCCTTTGAAGGTTTTGGGAAGGAATTCAAGACCCAGATATGGAAAGAATACTGCTTTGTGAACTGCTTAGGAGCTACTACCAGCTAGCTCAGTGCAGGAAGCACACAACAGCAAGAGCTTTCAGCACTCCAGGAAGACACACAGACACAAGGAATTCAGTGTGTTGGTTAAGCCACCAACTCCAGAAAGCTCTTAAGATTCAGTCATAAGTAGAATGGTGTCCTTGCCTACACTTTGTGAAAAAGACACTAAACAAACATAGGACCATCTGGTCTCACTCTCTGGGCCTCCAGGGTTGGGAGATCTACTGAGAAATAGAGTTCAGTCTCTTGAGGGAGAAATTGCCTTACTTCACTAAACTAGTGATAAGAAAGCTGTTCTGGCAATTCTAAAGCATGCACTGGGGGAAGTATTTTTGCACCATTTTAGTCTTGTTAATACAAAACCAAAAACTACTTAAAACCAAAAACTAAAACTACTAAAGCAGTGGACAAAAAATCTGTAAAGAAATGTTCCTGATCATCTCTACTGCTATGACACACATTCACTAGACTGTCCTCCTCAGCTAACATTCTCTCAACAGAAGACTTTCTGTTAGTTATTACCAACTATAACACATAGACAGCTGCTTAGAACTGAAGAAGTCAACAATTCCCTAAACTGACAAAGCTGCCAGTGTACATCTAAGCAGGACAGGACATTAGTCTAGCAGGCAGGATCAATGTGTTTTCCCACTTGTGTATTTTTGTTACATTGTCTTTCTCTTTTCAAGATTAGTTTAAAAATTTTCTTATTTTCTACACCCAAACCATGAGCTCTGGCATGTCTTTGTAAAATACCCCCCAAGAGAAATGTAAACCCCTTATTTTCTTAATGATTCAGATCTACAGTATGTTTTACAAAACTTCTCAACAACAAAGATGTAATAACAGATAACCTGACATAAACATCTCCAGAATATAAACATTGTTCAACAAATTTCTAGGAGATTGCCATGTGATGATTCCCTCTTCATCAGTGTATTTTTCTGTCCACATAACCTATGAACCCAAAAGATCAATTGATGTCTGAGGAAAAGGGGTTGAATTCAGAGTTGGTGTGGGATTATATAGCTCAACTGAAGTCAGTAGGAAGTGTTACTATACCTTAGTCAAGGTAACTGATTAAAAAGAAGTTGTCTATAATTTATATGATAAAAACAATTAAACATACTTGCTTAATCAATATAGAACCGGTGAAGTTGCCTCTCACACCCTTTGGAAACAGAAAGCCAGTGAACTTGTCTAGAACTAATAGTGATTATTTGCTTGGACAAGCCAATCAATCACTGAAATAGATTTAACTTGCTTCTAAGGTAGAAGTGGAAATTTTGCATTCACAATGGTCAGTGGCTGTGAACTCTTCTAAAACAGCTTTCTGGGGTCAATCTCATTTTGTGCCATGCAAAAGTCAAACAAAATCAATGCTTCCCACTAACAATCTCCCACTGCTCGGAGAATAGCAATTCCCTAAGGTATGTTCATTTATTTACTGCTTTCACTTTCCTTAGCAGTGTTAAAGCTGAATGTATTCGAGTATCTCTGATCAGTTCAGTGTAATTCAGTCTCTGATCAGTGTAATTAAAAATGCCCTTAGGAAAATACCTTTCTTTTTTTAAAACCAGTAGACCTCTGAAGCGTCAAACTGGAAACAAAATCACAAAGAGGGTTGAACTTGGTTAGAAAGAATAAAAACTTATTTTTATTAGAGCTTTTGCTTCTGCACATACTGTGATAAGAACGTGACTTCTAAGAAAGGTGCTTTATTGTAAGAAATCTTAAATTGTTGATAAGAATTTGGGTTGTTATACTTTTTATATGCTTGCCATTGTCTCTATAAAACATTTGGTTTTAACATGATGATGAAACTCTATTAACACTTTGGCAAACCTCACGCATCTCATTATTTACATTTGTAGTTATAACTCACATTCAGGCATCTAATGACACTCCCAGGTGATAAATACTATGTCAGTGTGAGCTGAAGTGACATAGTGTCTCTGAAATCCAGGTCACTCACTGAGTTGTCTAAATATTGATTTAGATTCTTCACTTCAGACACTTTAGTCTGACAACTTTGTCCTTAACTGGTACCTTTGTCTATCCATCCAGTGCTAAAGATGTCAGCAAAAAATCTTTCACTTGATTTTTCTCCTGTTTAACTTTCTCCAACTAGTTTCCCATGTTTTCCTGACATCCTGTTTCCTTCCCACTCTCACTTATCAATTTCCACACCAAAACATGTTGTTGAATATATCAAAAGAAGATTGTTCCTAATTTTAAGCTTTTATGGTTCCACAAACCAAATAAATCTTCTCACTGGCTTTTATTATTGGTCAAGCTAAAAAACAAAAAGAAATTAAAAATCCAATTTACTGGACATATCTCTGTCTTTACTCCTCTCTCTCCTGTCTGCCTATATTGGTTTTTAACTCTGATTACTATATCAAGCTTTATGCAACTGATATCTCTGAGCAGTTTGTGCTGTACTGGTGTAACCAACATCAAGAAAGTTCAGTTGTCCATTCTTCTGACATGTAACTTGCACACAGATTTTCTCTGTCCTGGACATACCTCCTTTAGAGAAATGTCTTAATTGGCCAACTTTCACCTTCCCCCCTTTCAGGTCTATAGTTTCTTAACTAGCAGTAAAAGCCAAGATGACGGAAATATATAGGCTAAGACACCAGGTTTTCAGTTGAGAGAAAGTCTTCCCACCCAAACAATGTGTGATATGTGGTACAGGGACAACTCGTGTCCTTCTGGTCTTACAGCCTATTGACCTCTATAATACAACTGATAGTCCCTAAGTTAGCCCACAGTCAAATTCCAGTCTTCTCCTTTACTGTCCATTCTGGATGGTGTTGCATATGGTATAGACTTAGCAAGGTTTGCATGGACTCTACTGTCTCAATTTCAAAAGCATTAGGGGAATAGATCTTGGCAGTGGTTAGAAGAATGACAGTTGAAGAGAAAAGAGACTACCTTGGCATCAAATCACCGTGCAGTGAGGACAGAGAGATGCCAAAAAGCAATGAATCCTGGTTGGTGAGGACAGAAAAATGAAAAGCAGGTGCTTAATTTTGCTTGTTTCTCTGTAGAACTCTGTAACTACAGGTGTATCTCGATCACCTGTGTTTCTGAAGATGCTAATATGGCAAAGAGAAGATAGCAAGGAGTACCCTAAATTTTATGTGGTGAATTGAAAATAATGTTCGAAATTTATGACATTTAACTTACTTTAGTACAAAAGAATGAACATTCATTAACCCAAGTGGAAAAAAATAGAAGGAAGAGTTCTGCTGCAGCTGTATTCTCAGAGTATTAGGATTCACCTTATAGTTTGACTTTGATAATGATTAAATTATTTAACTGAAATGAATGAGCAACTAGCACAACTCATATATTGGGTTTGCATGGCATGATTTTGGTAGTGGTGGGGCTGCAGGGGCAGCCTCTTCGAGAATCTGACAGAAGCTTCCCCCATATCTGACAGAACCAATGCCAGCCAGCTCCAAGATGGACTTGTGGATGGGCTCCAAAGCTGAGCCCAATCGTGGTAATCAGCAATCAGCAATCGTGGTAAGGGCTCTGGGCTAATGTGCTCAAGAAGAGGAAAAGGTTACTGCACAGAAGCAAGTGGCAGACAGAGAAGAGAGTGAGAATATGTGACAGAAATGGCTCTGCAGACACTGAGGTCAGTGAAGAAGGAGGGAGAGGAGGTGTTCCAGGCACCACACAGATTACCCTGCAACCTGTGGTGAAGACCATGATGCGGCAGGATGTCCCCTGCAGCCCCTGGAGATCCATGGTGGAGCAGAGATCCACCTGGAGCCCATGGAGGACCCCATACTGGAGCAGATGGATGTTTGAAGGAGATTGTGACCCCATGGAGAAGAGCTTATGATGCAGCAGGTTTGCAGGCAGGATTTGGGACCGCACAGGGGATCCACACTGGAGCGTTTTGTTCCAAAGGGGCTGCACCCATGGAAGGTATTCACACTGGAGTAGTTAATGAAGAATTACAGCCAAAGGAAAGGACTCACATTAGAGGAATTCATGCAAGACTGTGACCTGTTGGAGGAAGAATCGTGCACTGGAACAGAGGAAGAGTGAGTAGTTCTCCCCTTGAGGAAGAAGAAGCAGCAGAGGCAACACATGATGAAGGGACCATAACCCCAGTCCCTGTGCCCCTGCACTGCCTGGGGAGGAGCTGAAGAACTGGGAATAAAGTTAAGGCTGGTAGGAAGGGCAGGGTGATGGAAAGGTGGTTTTAAGATTTGGTTTTATTTCTTAATACCCTACTCTCATTTGATTGTAATAAATTCAATTTATTTCCCTAAGCTGAGTCTGTTCTGTCCATGACAGTAACTGATGAGGGATCTCTGCCAACCTTCTTGCTCTTAGAGAATAGATCTGTAATGCAAAAACAAATAAGAGGCTGATGTTAGAAAAACTCCTTAGTAATTTTACCTTCATAGTGTAAACATAACAGATATTTGATACTGTGAGAGTGTTTATACGGACTCTCATTTTTGTGATATTATTTTTATGTATTCACAACATATCATTCTTTCAATTGACCTAGGGTACAGCAGATGTTGTTATCAGACTGAACTTCCTAAGTGACACTGTCTGCTCTAAAATGGCTCCACCTTTCCTTTCTTTGCTCTTCTCTTACTGCATAGATAGGAATTATCTTTGGAACAGAAACACCAGCAAGAAATGCTTCTACTATAAAACAGATACAAATTGTATTCTTGTGAGAATTTTGTTGGTATCTAATTTGAGAAAAGGAATTTTGAATAAGTAGGAACTTGTAATATTTATATGAGTGTGTGGATTTATTTTGAATGATGCTCTCAAATCTTTAAATGCTTAAAGATTACATACTCGTTAGAATATTTTTTAAAACAATTGACATATATTACTAATATCACATAAAAAATTTTCAGAGAAACACAAAAGAAAAATCTTACGAAGTCTTGCTGTTTTGAATAATGGTAAAGGAAAGTAGTGTGAAATTTTGAAGTGAAAATATGTAAATATTTCTTTTAAATAGTATACTATTTTTGAAGAATAGGAGCACATTTTTTGTTTTGATTTATAATCCATTTAGTACTTTTTCTTTACAGTTTAAAGGATCATGCAGACAAAGATAGCAATTCATAGTACTGTGAGATACTCTGCCTTTGTTGTACTCCTGTAACCGATGATAAAATTATGGGTCATCTAGAGTATAGAAAACAAAAGAAATATATTCTTGGTGTGAAGCTTCAAAAATACTAACTACTTTTTCAAATCTTTTTAAATTTAGAACTTGTAAACACTCTAAGCATGCAAATATTCAACAGATTTTGAGCCTCTTCTTTATTAAATCCTGTTCTGTTTTTCGAAAATAACCCCATAGACTTAGAACATGAAAACATATGGCAATCTTCTGTCAGTATATTCTTCTATCTGTTGTTACAGGGAGGTTTTAAATGGCATCAAAGTGGGTTACCTGACAAATTCCTTTTATAAAAGCCTTAATTCTGCATCTTCATGAACAGGTGCAAAAGGCTACGCTAGTTCATAATTACACAGTACGTACAGTTTGGGTCCCTAAAAGCTTAATGTCTATCACAGAATCATAGAATGTTTTGGGTTGGAAATGACTCTTGAAAGTCATCTACTCTAGCCCCCCTGCAGGGTGGGGACATCTTCAACTTGATTGTCTGTATACGAAAGTCCATATCTGCATATCTGTACTATGCTTACTTGAGTATTTTCCTTCTCCCACCATCACAGCTTCCAACACACTACATTGACAAATGGTCTTATCTGGTGTAAGCTAAATGCATGTGAAAAAAGTAAAATACATGAATTATCTGTAGTTCTACACACAACACTTGCTTGGAGGTGCAGGCATGGCTAAAAAGATGTTCCTTTAAGCATAAGCATGCATTCAAAGGTGACTGCTCTGTTTCAGAACACTTGGACAAGAACAGACAGGATGGCACAAAAGTGACAGTAAACCAGTCTTTAATTACTGTGCAGCCCTTTCTCAGCCAAGTATTATCTTGGCCTGAGGCAGGGAGTGCATGCGCATTGAAAAATGTAAGAGACCTGTACTGGAGGATTAAATGCTTTGTACAGAAACAAGTACAAGAGATAGAGGAAAGGGAAACAGGTGAAATAAAACTGCCAGGAGGGTAAGGTTCATATGATAGAGGTTAGCCTTGTCATACGACAGAGATATTAAGTGTCCCAAACCCACATTTTTCAAAATCAAGCTTTTTATTGCTGCTGCACAAGACACAGCCCAAGCTCAGCCCATGCACTGTTCAGCCTGGCACAGCCACGCATAGTGAGTATTGAGCAAAGCCACTATTTCTGCAGACAGATTTCAGATCCAGGGGACAAAGCAAAGGAGAAACCTTTGGCAGCAAACACCTTCCATGGCCTGCAATGCCACTAACATGTGCTGCGCTGTTCTTTGGCGTGTGGGAATCCTGAAAATCTGTCTCTATCTCACACATAACTCCCTGCCTACCTGTGATGTGTTGGGAGTCCCATTACTCACTCAGGGAGGATGGATGGGCATGATTTACGAAGCTGAACAGCCTTCAGGAACAATGTATTTCCCACTTACAGGAAAGTATTGTTTTGTAGCCTTGCTAAACATACATCACTACACCACAGAGAGTAGTGTGGCCTAAGGACTGAATCAAGGGACAAATTATCTTCACCTAAATTCAGGAGTCAGAAATTAATAACCAGTAAGCTGTCAATTCACATAATACCTATAGATATTCACTGTACATGAAATAGGAAACAGAAATATTCGTTTGACCTAAAATCCCTGGCCATAACATCGCCTTTCAAGGACAGTCCCTATGTGTGTCAGCCCGTCTCTGTAGCCAGCAGAGGCTAATCTCATCCTGTTAAACATTTGAGCTCTGATTCTGTACAGGAAACGGAAGCAGCTTCCAATGCAGTCCATTATTGAACTTCCAGTTACCCTAATCTTGTCATACTTTGTGGTTTCAAGGTTTGTGGAGGTCTGCTAACATTCATTTTCTCTTTCATGAAAATGTGACTCACCTGCTACCTGGTGTGTCTTCTACTCTTCATCCTTCCATTTCCCCTGCATACATTTATCATCAGGCCTGCTTCATCTCTTAATCCTGCATATTTCTCCTTCAGTTTTCCTACTGAACTGAATGGTTCCTGTACTTACATGTTGTTTATTATGCTATTCTTTTTACAATTTCCCATGTTATGGCCTAGGTCCAACATCAAATTCCACAACTGATGTCACTAATTTTCTACTGTGCCCAGGGCTTGACAGCATTTATATCAAGAATACTTCCCTTCTTGTATCTACCAATTTAACCATAGATTGTCAGTCATCTTTGGCCTCCTCTATGCATCTGGATTTCTCCTCATCCATTAGCAGGTGTGACCCTCATGAACTCAAACAAAGGTTTCTTTGAATAAAATTACATTGATTTTCTCCAAATTTCTCAGTTTTTTCTTGATCCTCCATGACCTCTGTGACCTTTCAGAGTATGTCACTACTCTGTCCCTGTGCTGACTCCTTACTTAAGGAACGTCACTGAAAGCAGACGCTGACGAGTTCGGAGTGAGTTCTCAGGGGGTTTCAGTCAACACCAGCTCCTGGAATTACCCCAGTACCAGAGTATTCTGCTACTCCTGGGGCAGCTGCAATTAAAAAAAAAAATAAAAAATTGAGATGCACAGACTCATGCACAAACTCACAAAAGCCCCTGACAAATCTTTAATCCCCTCTGGATGTGAAATTATGGAACAGAAATCAAGCCTCGTCCCTTCATGAACTCAGTAGCAACCATTCAGGGATCAGAAATGTGACCTTCATGCATATGGTCCAGAAATAATTGGTGCAATCATTGGTAGAAATATATGGAAACTATCCCATTTGATGTATCTGGCACTAGTGTGTTTGTGGGTGGTCATTTACAAACACTGCAGCATATTTGTCTACCAAAAAAACCACTACCCTTTCCATGTTTTAACTAAATCAGAAAGACTGGGAAAGAGGGTTTTTTGTTTCCACTAAACACATCTGTCTGCTCATCTATATACACTCATGCAGAAATTTCCAGTCACTCAAGTCTCCAGGGTGTTTGAAAATGTCTGAAGTCTCTTTAAAGAGCAGATTAGCATGTATCCTAAAAGTTAGACTGTAATACTATTTAACTGCTCTATTTTTCCATTATGGGCCTGTCAGCAGGAATATGTTGCCCTATAGTACATGACAAGTGAAAACGCTAGTAACATTGTTTTTCATAGACAGAAAAAATACCAAAGAAGCAATTTCTTAGCTAAAATGTCACCTGTTAGATGTATGGGGCTCACTATATTTTTGTTGCCCTGGTAACGAATGGTGTAAAATGACTCCTTCGCACAGCTCCATCAGAATGATTGCATCCTGGTTTTTCCATCATTTTACAAGAGGCTGTTTTCATTCTCCCTTCCTGACCATATTAAGTGTAAAGAGATTGAATTACTGTGCTGTACACTCTCCATCCAATGTGGATTTAAGAGTTGATATTGATGTACTGAGAACCGCGTTCTTCTTCAAGAAAAAAAAGCTACAAATTATAATGAATTTGACTTTTATGTATCGACCGCTCCAGTAGTGAAGTAGTGTTTCTGCACCCAGGGGATAGACATGGCATGATCAGCATTTTTCACTTGAACGAATCCAATTGATAAAGCAATATATTCAGTGTCACTTTGCTTGATCTCCAGGTTTAACAATAGTCATGCTAAAAGTAGATACATTACTCCATAAATTTCACTCATAAAAAATGTGCTAGCCATTGCTTTATACAGCTGCACTCTTTCCAACTTTTCACTGAGCAGGGCAGAAAAAGACGAACAGAAATACTGTGCCAAAAGCATGTAAGTGTGGGCAAGTGGTTGACAAGTATTGGTAGTACTCACATATTTACAGCTAAAAAAACCCAACACAGCACCATAAGGTGGGTGGTGATTAGCTTGTCTCTTAGCACAGGTGCACCTTGAGAGCAAATGCCATTCTCACACTGATACTGCGCTGCTGGGCAGCTGCAGAAGCAACCCAGGAGTCATTAATTAACCAATAAGGGTACACAGGAACATTTGGAATGTTTCTGAAAGTTACAGTACCTAAGCTTTTTGGTTATGGAAAAAATTACTGCGCATCTCACTTAAATACAAATATAATATCACCACATATTCTCTGTAAGGAAATGGTATGCCATTCATCCATAGGCACAAAGAAGATGAATAGTTGTGTAAGTTTTTATAATTAAACATAAGCTATGGAATATCATAATTAAAATTTTAATGATGAAAATACGTGTTAAATATTTTTTCTATAGTAGAAGAAATATCTTTAAAAAAACCCTATGTGTGTAATTGAATTTTTTAATGCAGGATACATCTTCTCTGAAAGTAATATTTCATTTAGAATTACAATCCAGAAAAAGATGAAGGGGAAAGAGGTGAATGTTTAGTGCTTGTAAAAGTTGCTTGAGTCATTAAAATAGTGTGAAATTGAGATGATCTGTTTTCAGCTAGTTTATTGTGTTCAATCCAGAGAGAAATTGTTTGAAATTTGTATTTTAAGGCACACAGTTGTTTCTTTAAGAAGTTTTGAAGTGCTTATCCTAAGTTCTAGCAAGTAAGAAGAAGAATACAAGGCTTGATATAAATGATTTCTTATTTAAGATGCATCTAATAATGTAAGTTGCAGATATCTAACCTTGAACTTTATTGACAGTCTTTTAACTAAGTTGTTCCGCACCTTGGGTTGAGTAATTAGTGAAGTCACCTATTCACTCTCAGGCAGAACTCTGTTTAGACAACAGATCTCACAGTGGGGAGGAAATAAAGCACTCAGTTTGACTTGAACTGGAATTCACCGATACTCTATGAACACTTTGGGAAGTGAGGATCTGAACCTCAATGGTTTCTCCAGCTCCAGCTTTTCTTGTTGTTGCTGCTTGTGATGGCTTTGCTTGGTCACCTACCAGGTGCAGCATAGCTGGGCTGAAATGCTCATGTAGAAAGGTGGTAAGAATAGTTTTGTTGGTTTGTTTAGGGGTTCCCTAAATGACATGAGATTTCACACTATTATCCCTAGACAGTTTGTAAATCTTCTTTGTACCATGACATTTCCTGTAAAATCAGCTGAACTTTGTACATGTGCAATTTCTTCTGCCCTTTGAATTGCCTGACTTCCTTTGCCATATTTTCCCGTCACTTTTCGTACCTTGGACTGGATCATACATGGTATGTTTTGGCACACCTCAGACGTATTTGGCAAAGATAGAATCTGTGCCCAAGGAGAGGAAGAGTACATCATGAGCAGCAGATGTCACTTCCTGGTGAAGGCAAATGGGTTACCAGAGCAGGCTGAGTGGTCAGATCTGCATAGTGCCTGTGGACCTGAACCCATTGTCTCCCTATGTGATCAATTGTTATCAGCTTGTGAAGCAGAGCCTCAAATGATCAGGAAATTGTAGATAAAGGACAGATGAAGATTCCCATTTGCTTAGCAAAGCTGCAACTATAATAGTAGTAGTAGGAACAATAATTAGCAATAGTAAAAAATAGTTTCCTAAGAAATAACACAATGACACAATGTCTAGCTTTTGAACTGCTGACAGTATGCAGCAGTTACCCTAAAAAAGCTGTATTTGATATAAAGTACTGTTTTGTTTTGTTTTGTTTTTTTACTGTGCTGTAACGATGGCATAGAGGATAATCTTCTCCCTTTGGGGGAACCAGTATAAAGGCTTTTTCATTTTGTGCTCAATCACTGAAACCATTCCTCATCCATATTTTAGGGAAGGTGAAGTCTGCCACGCATTACTGCCCTGTAAAAATATTTCCTTTTCAGGATTACGGCAGCAGGAGGAACTAACAAGCATGGAAAGCCCTTTCTGGAGTGCGTCACACCTAGTGGGCTTGGGCAGTCAGCTGAGAAATTTCAGGGTGGCCAGGAGTTTGGGAGATAGGGCACATATCAAGGAAAGAAATGTCATGAATGGTTGGAAAAGCAAAAAGAGTGGAGTCATGGCAGCAAAAAATAACCTGTTCTAACCTCCCTCACCTTGGAGATGTTGTTGCTGTTGCCCTCTTGGCTAAAAAAGGCTTCTTCCCTGCCTTCTCAGCAGCATTATGAAGGCAATGATTAATGTTTTGGATTCATGAACACACTACACTTAGACCAAACTGGACTGCTGCCCTCTCCAGAATCAAATAGGCTGACAGCTTCCTTTATGCACCTCTGGGTTAAATTTCTGATTATCATTTTGTCTGGGCTGGTTGAAGCAAAAGAGGTGGGGAGAAAGAGGAGAGAGTGTAGAAAGATTTTTTCCAAAGTAATTGGACCACCTGCTTACAATCATCTCTGACCTCTGGATAAACGGAGGATTCCACTTTACTGTGCTTACATGGTCCTTCAATACTCGCAAGCATAAATAAGACTCATTTAAAAAAAAAAAAAAGGTAAATCCCTCTGTAAGGATAATTAAATGGTGAT
>WBNO01023707.1:17734-36287 GCA_013400575.1 Peucedramus taeniatus | reverse complement strand
TCTGAGTGTGTGGGAGATAATTCATCCTACAAACACATTGACAAATGTAATATTTCTTCACCTCTATTCACTGCGATACTTCACAGTAAGGCAGTACAATTGTCTTTCTGAAACCTCAATATCCTCCTCTTCCACCTTTGTACCCCCTGAAAGTTAATTTTAAAATCTCTTTTGACAGTACTAACTGATCTTAGTATAAATCATCAAGCGCACACACACACACACACACACACACACACACACAGAAGCACAGCACCTAATCAGGATGTTGCTGGCTAATTTAGGCCCACTGATTTGATATAACTGGGTAGAGTTTTATTATACCCTGTGATTGTAAATATGTCTGCTCTCATTCACAGCCTGGGGAGGCTGGAGGGCCATTACATCTTAATTGAGTAATTTCTTTTTAAATCTCTGCAGGCCGGGCTGCTGCTTCCGCAGTGACCAATCCAGAGCATTGATCTCAGTCTCTGCCTGGCTCCAGAAAATTCTGCTAATATGTCTTCCACCTATTTCTGTAATTTTGGTTTTTAAGTGTCCTAAAAGGCCACAACTGGACTGGGATACGCAATGAGGAGAGCAACCTGGAAGCAGATAACACATTCATGTTGAGATAGACAAAGAAGGCACCTGGTGGGGCCAAGGGATGGAACGGACTGAGCTGTTTGGTGGAGAAATTAGTCAAGAATATATATCTATGATGAAAGATGATTGGAGTGATCTTCATGTTTTCTCATATCCAGACCTTGAGTGGAAACTGAATTCAGCTTTCTATGTGGAAGGACAATAATTTCAGACTTTCATTCCCCTAAAGTAGCAACATTGCCTTTAGCGAGATATATTAAAAAAAATTAAAATTGTAATTATGTACATGCATCCAAGCACAGGTTTCCTAATAAGTTTTCATATACATATTTTTATTTTGCTCTATTTTTGGATGAATTTAAGAATTATTTACCCAGAAAAGAACAGAAAAGCCAAGGATTTATCACAGTTTTTATGTCTAAGGTCACTGCTACGGAAAATGTTTGACTGATATTTATAGGCTGAACACCAGTCCTGTAAGATTTTTTTTTGCCCCAATTATGTCTGGGCAATGTTAGAAAATCTACTGATGAACTCTATAGTATTCTTTTCATTCATATACTTTTAGATTAAACTTTTGCCATTTTAAGGGCAGACACTGTAACTTGTTCCAGTAGGGGTTTTTTTGTGGTCTCAGTCCAATTTCAGCTGGAAAAGGAAATGTTTTCCTCCAAAGCACAGGCATCACAGTTTGCACTTCAGACTAAAAGGCTAAAGAGCAACAGGCAGGAGTAGTCTGACCAAAATCATTCCCTAATGTGGTGCCTCAGATGGCAAGAGGCATACCAGTGTGTCTGGAGAGGGGAAAACACCATGAATCAATTTTATGGACAAAAAGTCACACCTGTTCAGCTGATACCTGTCTCTACAGCTAAATTTCTTTACCTTGTTTTAATGCCGATTTGAACAAAGAAAAGGGCCACATCCCCACCCCAACAACCCCAAATATATGGTTTCTACCTATTTTAGATTATGTGACAAAATCTAGCCTTTTGAATGCTTCAGGCTGCATGGTAACACTGTCAAAAGATAAGCAGGAGAGCGCATGCACTGTTTTTGTAAGAAAATAGACCAGGGAGTAGGAAATCATGGGGTGTGATTCCCACAACCTCTGAATCTGCTCAGTTTTTTTTTTTTTTTAGTGTGTTTTTTTTTTTTCTTTAAAAAGAGGCAGCAATCAGTGCTGATTGAAATACCTTTGAATGCAGTTATAATGAAATTCCATTTCTTGTCCATGCCAGAGTTGCAGCCATTGTTGGTAATGGTCTCCTTCAGAGCAATACAGTCATTGCTGCCTTGTGCAGTACCATGTGAAGCAGAGGCAGGCAATCCCTGAATACAATTTAACAAAAAGAGTTTTACCCAGGGCTCATCTGTCTGCTTTCAGGATCTGTCCTGAGAAAAGAATAAACTGTGCATATTCTGTGGGAACAAAGAAGAAGACCTGATAAAGTATATTTTTATTTCCAAACTGGCAATTTGGGTAATTTTAATTTCCTTTACAGGTCCCTATGATGGTACTGTGTGCATATAATGATTCATTGTTTGAGATATTGATTATGCTGGACTGTAACTTGTTTTGTGACAGGTCAGTTCAAACCTGCTTTAGTTTGATGTGATATAACACGGCCCTGTGGATGAATCAGAAAAACTGCTGCTTTAAAGGAACCCTGAATGAGAAGCACACATACTACTCTAATAACTCAAAATAATTTATTTGCATTCAGTCTTGTTATTTATTGACCTGCAGTGAGTAACAGTTGATTTTTGTTGTTACTGGATATGATGCAGAAATTAAGGATCTTTCCTTATTTAGTTCCAGTTTAAGGATTATTACTTGCTAGTATGGTTTCTTATTTTCCCATAAGAGTAAAAACACACAAAAGAGCTTTCGTGACAGATAGTGAAAGAGTTTATCTGGCTCTAATGTTTTCAGTACTGACAATATGTAGTGCTTCCTGCATCACTTCCAAGATCCAATCCTCTCTGTTAGTTTTAGAAAGAGGTTTATGTGATCCAGTGATCTTTCATCTCCCTCTAAATCCAGTTCCTAAAGAATGAAAATATCCTGAAAAACAGATCTCTTTTCCTAGTAGTTTTTCTCAGTGGGGAATGCATTTTGGCCTTGCAAAACATTCTTCACAGTCTTCCTATTTGCTTTAAAATGAGTGTCCTTGATGGACTCTGATAGCACTGGTGCACCTCACTCAGTGTCAGGAACTTGGAATCCTTAGTGGACTACTTTCAACCCAGATGAGCTGCAGCAGAAGTGCAGATGATGGATAAACTTGTGATTTTGCAAAACTCAACACCTATGTTTCAGCCATAAGACACTACATTAAATAAAGGAGATTTTACCAGTCATTGATCCTTGAATTCTTTGCCTGTTCCAGTGGCCTAAAAATGTTGGATTCTAGGAAGGCTATTGCAGTTTGTAAGTAATTGTAAGTGGGGTGGAAGCAGTGACACCATCTAACCTTAGGAAGCTATGGGTGCCCTCTGCCCAGAGAGTCATCACTGTGCAGTGAGAGGGAAGAAAGAGGAATATATTTGAGTCCATCTCATTTTAGTGAAGGCTTGAATAGGTCAGAAAGACTGCTCCTTATATGTTCCACATTCTCTATGGGTACTGCAAAAGGAGTGTAGACACTTTGTACAGCCTGGTGTACACACACAGACACACAGACACACAGACACAGACACAAACACACATACACAGACACACACACACGCTTTGCAAACATCTAGAGTTACTGAGATGAATCCACCAAGGTTTTTTCTGCATGGTTCCAGCTAAAATCAATAGAAGTGACATGGCAGAAACTTACCTTGAGAATGCCTAGCTCTGAGAGCTGTCACAATAAATTAGCAGACAGAGAAAACATTTTCATAGCACTAGTGTCCTCTCTAAAATATTGTAAGCCTTTAAAAGCCATCACACAGAACAATAAAGGCCAAATAAGAACTCTTGTACTGCCATATGAATATTTTAAAATAGTGTTTCTAGAGGATGATTTGACTGTACAAGTTTAAGTAATTCTTAGGGAAAAGCCAAGCAAATGAAGAGTTTCCTGACCAACTTCAGAAAATTACTTGTCAAGAGTTTTATATTGCAGTGATATTTTGGTTTCAATTTGAGTAGAAGGGGCATCATGTCTTTAAATTGTGTGCAGTAGGGAATTTGTTTGCCCCCTGTGCATTTCAGTAGCCATGCATTGGGAGAGATCTCCTTTGTGGGACAATGTCCTGTTAAGAAATGCAAAACAAGAACTGATGGCTGGACCTGAGGTAATTTCAAACCCCAAAAAATGATACATTTCCAACAGCGGGGGTGATTTATGTTTTTGCCAAAACACAATTTATGCTTTGGTTAGACAAAAATTGATATACTCAGTGTATAGGCAATGAGATGATGTTTTGAAACGTGTGATATAGGGTGAGGTGATTTGGGATGATCTAGTGGATCCTTCTGGCTGTGTTTCCTCAGAGATGTAATACTAACCATTGGAGCACAACAAGAAAAATTTTACTTCTTTCATTGACCTCCTTTCCTCTCTGTACACAGTGTCTTACAAGATAGCATTTCTCACATTTTACAATAATGAATTTATCATCTGATTCTGCTCCCAAGGCAGCACAGCAGTTTTAAGTGGGTTCATTCATTTTCTATGTTCTGCCTTCAAGAATGCTGTCACACATTAGCCAGATAGCCCTATTTGACAATCTTGCCAAATTGCCTGGTTTAAGTTGACTTTCACAATACTGAAACAGAGCTTCCAGAAGCAGTGCATTGTCTCTCATCATTTCCTGAGACAATAAGAAAAAAAAAGTTTAGGATATTAGTGCATAGAAACCTATTGGCTGCTGCCCAGTATGATGACTGAGATCCTTGTACCTTGCAGTGTTCAGCTCATAGATTGCTTTCAAACATAAATGATCCAGAATTCAGGTGCCAAGGGTCAATTTCCTGCAAAAGAAAAGAGAATAATGGAGCTGCATAACAGTGCATTGCATTTGAATTATTTGTGCTAGATGAGGAAAACAGCAGTTAGAATTTAGCTCCTCATTTAAAAAGACAATGAGTTTCTATAGTTCATTTACCAATGAAAAAATTACAGAGGCATGATAGCCATGAAAATGTGGGACTCCATTTACCTGCTGCTCTTAGGCTCGAACAGAAGGATCACAAGAACAACATTGAGAATGGAGTAACAGCAGTGGACAGTGAGAAATTCTTAGAGACATTAATTAATTGTCTGGACCAGCTGTGTTAAGTCTTTGAAGCCATCTTCTTCTATTTGTCTATTTGAAAGAGATGCACAGATCTATTTGATTTATAATTGGTGTTAATGAGGATCAGACCACACTTTCCCACAAAAATCAAGAAATGAGGGAAAGCCTGTGAGGTATACTTTATGGAGTAAAGTCTTCCATCAAGACAGCTGGATTTGTGTTTGCATAACAGGTAAGATTCATACTTAATGTATTGTCAAAAGAAGAAGACTGAAGAATCTTTACTTCTGTAATGAATTGGTGTATTTTTTTTCTCAGTTCTCCACATGCAGAAAATAGCTTCCACATGTACCTTTTCCCTGATACCTTATTGAAACTGCTCAAGGCTAAAAAGGAAATCACAGTTCCCAATTTCTCATGGAGTCTTTCCATGACTCCAATGAAAACCTTGCAGGAAGGTGTGTGCTGTATGTCACGGTTCCGGCTGTTTTGTTTGCCAGGAGCTGACTCTCTGTTTCTATAGGGTCCCTCACTGCGCAGATCTAAAGATGCGATCTGGCCTTGAATCTTTAGCTAGTCAGAATACAATTCTTCAAATTAATTGATCTCATTTCCTGCCAGGCTTCTGTGCTTATTAGCCAATGTGATGCCAGCTGTAGTTCCTTAAGTACACCAGAAACAAAGGGCTATTATTTCTGGCCAAATTCCAGTAGGCTCATTACCTTCTGCTTCTTTTAAAATTCCCTCTGCAATTATACTACATAAGATTTTATTTATTTATTTTTTATTCTTTATACTGCTTTTTGTATAGCTGTGCTCTGTGTGTTATCTTCCACAACAGAAGAGGCTGCATTTAAACAACAGAGAAAGTAATGTCTCAGAATACAGAAATCTGACATATTGCGGGGTTTAATAATTTTGAATTTTACCTTTAATATTATCCAGGATTATTATCATTTAGGTATAACCAGATCTGCCCTGCATTTTGGACTGCTTAGATAAAAGGTGCTGTATAAATTTCATGAGATGCAAAAGGTGCTTTCCGAGGTGGATGTGTAAGATGTCTAGAAAAGTAAGACTTTCAGATCAGAGTTGCAGGGCATTTCTTAGCTGACAGATTAACTTCTCTGACAAGGGCTGGTGGTCAGCACTGTCTGTTCCAAGACAAAATTTCCCTCCTTTGCAACAGATGAATTTGCTTCCCCCTATTAAAAGACATTTTTAAGCAGAATATTATATAATTCCTGAATTAGATTTTACAGAAAGAGAGGCATACCAAGAGTTATCAGATTACTTCAGGCATGACGGATGATGCTTTTTGTGACATTATTTTCTAGAGCTTTATGGATTATGTACAGGCACATGATGCAATCTATTGTTGAACTAACCTGTGTGAAAAGAGTTTGTTACAAGGCTAGTATGGAAATTAGTATAATCTAGGAGTTTGCTGGGGGAAATAAACCAAACAAACATGGGGGTAGAAATATATTTGCTGCGTTTTTGATGACTGGAAAATTAAAAAAGGAGGGTAGGAATCCTCGGTAAATGAGGTTTTAAGATGAGTGTTGTTCCCTCAGGCTCTCGGCGAGCAGCAGCCCAGCCGGGGTTTGTGCCCGAGGCCGGGCTGGCCGCAGCCGGGGAGGCAGCAGAGGGCAGTGCAGAGCTGAGGCTGAGCCGCAGCCGCAGCCCTGGCACTGAATCTTGCTCTTTATTAAATAAATTCATAGGGCTAATTTAGCCTCTGAGGAAATTAAACTGCTAATTACATGTATATAAACCACCGAAAATGGGCCCGGTTTTTGCATCCAAACGGAAAAAAAAAAAAAAAAAAGAAAAATCAAAATTGCCCAGCTTCGTCTCTCATATTTAAAATATGATGTTTTGGGGAATGGAGAATGGAGACGACTTTGAGGAGATTTTGTTAGGGTTTTATGCTTGTGCTTGCCTGTGTATGTGTACTGTGCCTCTGTCTGTGCGTGTGTGTGCGCGTGTGTGTGCCTGTGTGCATGTGTTTATAAGATTGTGTGTCTGTATGAGAGGGTAATCTAACCATTTCCACAGTCCATCTCCTGCTGAGTAAACAATAGTGCTTTTTTCCTCATTCATTTATCCAAGCCAATGTCTTTATAAATGCTGGATAATATGCCCTTGGGTAACATAAGGGCAAAGCTTTAATTGAATCAGGTCAAGACTCCACACATTATCTCTGATAGCACTTTTAAAATGTAGCTTCCTCTGTCAGATCATCTGCCTCTGAATCACGGTATTGGAGATAATTCTAACATTAAGATATTAGTATTGCAGAGCTTATAAATATACAGTTGCAAGAATTATTGGCTGGTGATGTCAAGCTTTCTCTGAACTGTTAATAATCCTGATAGTTTTTAAAAACCATCTAAGCAAGATCAATGGATGTCTTATGACTTAGAAATGCACGTAATCCATAAAGAAGGATAAACATCTAGTGTTTTAGATCACTTGAAAGACTTCAGTATCATGAAATGCCTACTCCCTTCACATATCTGTTCCTTTAAAATGTTTGAGATCAGAGCCCAAACCACCGTCCAAGGGAACAAACCAGATATTTTTATTCCATGCCAGGATTTAGCAGCCTGCATGGCTGAAAGATTAGACATTAAAATATAATTGGGCATTCACCCTTTCATCACCATCATAAAACTTGTCTTATTGACACCAGCTTCCAAAAAAAAGAAGATTTGGGAATATCCTGTCCTTACAGTGACAGAGGGCTTCCGGCACTAAAATTCTCACTTTCCTGTATGTCCCCATTAATAGCTCTGACATTTTAATGCCTGGAAAGATCTCTGGTTTGCATCTACATGCAGAACTGAAGAGGCACACTAAGAATGTTCAAAAGCATGGAAACACATTGTGTTTTGGTACACTAACTGGGGCATTCCTAGGACATCCCACCTCATGTAATGCAGTCATACTAGGAACAAGACATGAATTGCAATCGCACTCTAGGATTTTCAGGGCTATCTCTTAGGTGAAAAGATTAACATATAGCACTCTTTTTCTCTCAAGATGAGAAATTTTGTCATCTGAGAAGGCAAAAACCTGATGTATGCCTAGATTGAATGCTGGAGGATATATCTCACTTACATATATTTTTCAGTTTGTTCTTCTAAGTCTTATAAAGGTTTCTTGAAAAGATAATAATGATCCATTTTACTTATCCATCAAGAGCTTTGAACTGAAGGCTTTTTTCCTGAGTATATAGTTAGAGCATTAAGGGCAGTATGGGTAGAACAGCCAATCAGAGTAATGAGTCTCCACTGCTTGAGAAATCCAGATTAATCTAAATCAAATACTTTCCACTATGGCAATTTTAACTAATTCCCTCATGAAAGTATAAGAGATATATGAAACCCCTACAGTCAGCATAAACCTCCTGGTAGGGCTAGACAGGTAATACCTTTTAAGCTTGTTAATGTCTTATCCTGCTGGTTTCTACAACTGACTCAAAGAATAGCTGTGTACTTCTCAACCTGTCATTACAGAGGAAAGCAACTTTCAGCATGGGGATGGAAAGGGTGATGCTGTGTTTTGTATATCATGGCTTCATAATGCTAGGATGGCTGGATCTCTCTGGACTGATGTAATTAATGCCTTTATTAATTTTCTCAATGTGTTTGTAAAATGTAGACAGAAATATTCAGGGTTGAAATTCTTTCAAAAGGAGAGGTTTATTTATTTATCCATCTGTTGGTTAAACATTAGTGTTGGACTCACAAGTTTGTAGGTGTGTTCACAAAGGGGACCATAGGCACACCAGATTAATGTGTAACAGGTGCTGCATATGAAGAAGATGGAAGTGCTAACATGCAAGATGGGCTAGTTTAGCTGCAGTTCCTTCTATTTTTGATGCAGCTGCAGTTTCTATGTGGCTATTTAAATCCTTTGCAATACCAAAACCCATGGTTTGGCATTATTTTTACAAACACTGTGTTTGTTATGAGTTATGAGCTCTGTGCCCCAGAGTGTCAGCAGTTGTACAACAGTAACAGCAGAGCTATACTGATTTACATAATCTGAGAATCTGTCTTTTTCCCCTCTGAGGTTCCTCTGATCAGTGTTAAATGAAGATTAACACCCTGAAAAGTCATCGCAAATCTGAACATTATAAATGAGGGAACAGGAGGGAAAAAAGGTTAAGAAATATATTCAGAGCCCCTCAGAGAGGAAAATTCAGAGTGTGAATTTCCCTGTTTCTGATTTTCTCTATTCTTAAAAAGAACAGTCAGAATGTCTTCCAGAATAAAAAGGAAGCACAGGGCATCATACAAGTGTGGAAAGGGCTGCTTTCACTGAAGTAGAAATTTCATCTATTTCCCTTCTGATTTTCAGTCACTTCCCGAGTTTGACTCCAGTCCTGCCACAATAGAACAATTCCCTGGTGGCAGTGGTCCTTCTGATGCTTCCACTGAACCCTTCTGCAATAAAAGCTGTTGGGGTAATATAAAAGCCATGAAGAAAGTGTGTAAATGCTGCTCACATTTATTGCTTCTATTTTAATAGAGGAAAAATTCTTACCAAGAACTGAAATATTTGCTCTTATTAGCAAGGAATGTCATTATCCCCAGGTTCTCTAGTTATGGGGAGGCGGGTTGTGTTATTTTGCTTCCTGTGGGGATTTTTTTTTTTTTTTTGTTTTTTTTTTTTTTTTTTTTTTTTTTTTTTTTTTTTTTTTTTTTTTTTTTTTTTAAATTTATTTATTCAGATGTAATTGAAGAGCATTATTGAATTGTTGTTTTTATTACTGCTTCTGTTAGACACAATATCTCATGCTCTGAAGAAACTTTCCTACATATATTTTGATAATAATAGGACAGACCTCCTGTGCTAAAAAACCAGGTGTTATCAGGCACCTAGCAATTTAGCACACTAAAGTTTCAGATACTGGATAGTGTCTCGGAGTTCTTGCAGAAGAGAGTATTTAGTCGTCAAATTTTGAGATTATTTTATCTCTATCAATCAGCTTGGTTCTTGCAAATGTGTAAAATAAATAGCTCTTTACTCATGGAGGCCATGACTAAACAGCATACACAGTCAAAATAATTTTAATCTATTGATATGTATACATATATATTCCAGCTCTAATAAGAACTCGTACTTTTTCTTCCCCCTTATTGAGGGAAAAATTATTCATAAATACCTGTGAACATATAAGTTCTATTTAAATACTACCTGTGCACCGTGAGTTTCTCCTTTTTGCCTTACAATGCTTCCAAGGTGTAATTTGCTTAAAATGCAGCCATGTAGTAGTTTAGAAACTACTGGTAAAATCTATAAAAAAGCTGCTTTTCTTGGACAACAAAAAATATGAATTTCACAGGAAAAGAAGAGTACAGATGACTGGGTATGGAAAATATTCATAATAATACTTCTCAGTTACTTCCCTAGGTAACCCGTGTTCTTTGATAAATTCCTTGGCCTCAGCATATTAATTTCAGTAAATATCGTGAGTTCTGGTCTCAGAGGTCATCCAAGAGAGACCTAATTCTTTCACTCAGCCTTCGGGTCACACTCTGCTTTGAAATAATGTGAAAACCCATCAGTAACAAGTTCCTCTTCTCAGCACCCTGGCAGTCCTGCTCTGCTCTAGCCTAGAAAGAGCTGAGTCAGATGGAGCTGCTGTCTGAACTTCAGACACTTCATCTATGTCCTGCTAGCAACCTCTTTTGTTCCTCTCAGGCTAAACGAAGTGAACTATTATTTAGTAACACATAATGCCTCAGAAATGGTCCATTCAGTAAAAGACTGAAATATGCTCTTCCAAACAGCTATGGGCAAATCACTATGCTGCAGAGAAGGACTAGGGCATGTACTTCAGTAAGAAAGGCAATAAGAAAAATTAGGTGAATTGAAGTGGAAAAGATAATTTAATATAAGAGGATATCTCCTTCTGCATGTCAGACAATATTGCAGGGTAAAAGAAACAAAGGCCATAAAAATATACTTGGTTATCTTTTTATGTAGGCATGGCTTATTTATGCCATTAGAGTTCAAATAACTTTGCTAATGGAGAGAACTAGCTGAGGAAACTGGTTCATTGCAGAGGCTAAAGAAAATAATGCATATAAGCTCTGTTGCTGAGAAAATATTTCCTCTTTTTTAATCACAGAAATCTGGATAAATCAAGTCAATGTAGACAATGTAAAAGTCTACTGAAAATAACAGTTTAATAGAAGCATTTTGGGATATATGTCAGCAATCTTTGCAAAAGTCTAAACCTAAGGACAAAATCTCCTGATATTATTGATATATTGGTAAACAGTTCTGCCAAAATTATTTTACAAGTTACTAAAGGAAGTTGTATTGCTTGTAACAATAGACTTACAATAAATTTTTTTGGAAAGAGAATATTCCTAGAGTATCTGTAACAGTAATTACTGCTTTATTTGCATCAGCTACCCCTTTCGTACCATTAAATATAAAGGAGATATGGGTTTACTCCTGGGTTCTCTCTCAGTTCTTCAGACAGTGTAGAAAGTCCTCTCTTGGGACATGTGTCCTCAGATTACCCAAGCTGTATGAAAACACAGAAGTTCAGATTTTGACATTAAGACCATGTGAAACAGACTGTAAAATTCAAGTCCTTTAGAGTAAATATAGGTCTCCAATGAAATAAGCATTTTTTCCCTTCTATTTCTTACATCTGCCAATAAGCTACTTCATACTCAAGATTAGGTCTTTGCCAACTAGAAAACCCAAAAAGAAGGTTTTCTTTTCTTTTTGCATCTGGTCAAAGTCCCAAAGATTTTTGAGTCTATTATTTTTCTGAGGTTTTATTATGCCAAAGATGATGGAGTACTGATGACCTGGAAATTCATTGCTCATTAGACTCCCAATGTGAAATCTCCATTTCACTCTCTCTGCCTGAGCTGCTAAAATAATTTCTAGGGATTGGTCCTGACTGATGAAGCCCAGGCAAACATGCAGATACTGTAACATTTTTCTTTTTATTTTCTATGATAAAACCTCTTTCTTTAACTGTGGCTTTTTCAACTTTTCCCATTTCTTATCTCTCTGCACAGTTACCTACGCACGAAAAGTAGAGTTTTGTCCTTAGTTTTTAAGTTACCCAAAATTTGTAGCTACTTTTTTATTGCCAGAGCTGTGGCCCAGAGAAATTGATCACTTTTGCTAAAATTACAGGAGAAACCTTTGCCAAAACCAGAACCAGAAACGACAACTCTTCAGTTCAGTTCAACTTCTCAACCACAAGGCAATAGTTCCTGCCTCATATAGAGTCTGTTAAATAGCTTTAATTAATTGCTGCAGTAGTTCCCAGTTTATCAAAAGCAACAAATAAATAAATAAATAAATAAATATAAATGCACATTTCCTGAGTGATTGAAATTCCATCTTTCAGTCTCAGTGGGTAAATATGATACACATCATCTTACTCTGAGTAGTGTTATCAGGCATGATTGATTTGATAATAGGTGGGTTTCATTTTAATATCAGTGACAATGGAGGGAGACTGGAATAAGAGAGTGGTACAGTATATCAGGCATTTAACAAAGACAGCCTGAAAATCAATAATAATCCTTCACTGGTGGCTCAAATTTTCAGACAAGTTAAGCAGATGAATGGCCCATAATGTCACTCAGTAGTATTAGTCTGTTCATAGGCTCACTCTTCCAGTAAATGAGAATTGTTGATTAAAAATCCATTCTAGGGATGCCCACAAACATATTAAGTAGTTCTCATCTTTCCAGTGGAGTGAAAGTATTCATACTATTCTTTTTTTTTAGCCTTCATCCAGCACAATTGATCTCTCAACACACCTTGCTTTATCCTTCTAATCTCCGTGAGTTACCCAGTGTGATGTTCTGCAGGCCATGTCCCACTGTTCCCATGTGACCATCAGTGTACACAGGAGGACTTCTCTGGTACAGTCACCTTCACATCACAGAGTCAGCAGCTCTGAGACAATCTTTAAGGTATGTAGGTGGCCTCTGTGATCACATCTCATGTTACTGAATGAAATTCTTACCTATAAGTCCTACAAAACTGAGGGGGGTGGCTGATACACCTGAAAGCAGTGCTGCCATTCAGCAGGGCCTTGTTAAATTGGAGAGTTGGTGGAGGGTCCACAAGGGCAAGTGGGGGGTCCTGCACTTGGGGAGGAACAGCCCCAAGTGCAGCATGGGCTGGGGCTGACCTCCTACAGAGCAGCTCAGTGGCAAAGGACCTGGGACTCCTGGTGGATCACAAGCTGTCCATGAGCCATCAGTGCCCCTGTGGCCAGGAGGGCCAATGTCATCCTGGGGTGCACTGGGAAGAGTGTGGCCAGCAGGTCGAGGGAGGTGATCCTCCCCCTCTACTCAGCCCTGGTGAGGCCACACCTGGAGTGCTGTGTCCAGTTCTGGGCTCCTCAGCACAAGAGAGACAAGGAGGTGCTGGAGAGGGTCCAGTGGAGGGCCACAAGGATGATCAGGGGTCTGGAGCTTCTCTCTCATGAGGAGAGACTCTGGGAGCTGGGACTGTTTGGTCTGGAGAAGAGAAGACTGAGAGGGGATCTCATCAATACATAGAAATATCCCAAAGGTGGGTGTCAGGAGGATGGTGCCAGACTCTTCAGTGGTGCCCAGAAACAAGACAAGGGGCAATGGCAATAAACTGAAACACAGGAAGTTCCACCTTGACATGAGGAAGAATTTCTTTATGGTGAGGGTGGCAGAGCACTGGAACAGCTGCCTGGAGAGGTTGTGGAGTCTCCTTCTTTGGAGACATTTAAAACAGCCCTGCACATGTTCCTGTGTCACCTGCTCTCGGTGACCCTGCCTTGGCAGGGGGCTTGGACTGGATGATCTCCAGAGGTCCTTTCCAACCCTAACAATACTGAGATCCACTGAGAATTGGAAAAGAAAGAATGGGGCAGGGGGGCCAAGGGGAGGTGGGAAAAGAATTAAGAAAAAAGAAAAAGAAAAAATACAGATGGCTAGCAAGCCCAAAAAATAAAACTTTCAGAGTAATTGAGCAAGCAATTGCACTTGTCTACCACAGTACATTTGGAAATTGTAAATAAAATGGCATATTCAAATGGAAATTAAACATCACAGGTTGTAGGAAATGGTTCCTTTAGCATGGGAAGTTTTAAAACAAAATGAAGTTACTTAAAAACAATATTTGTTTTCCATGTTGTACTTAAAAAAAAAAAAAAACAGAAACTCACATTCTTTTCTTTCAAATGGAATATATGTGCCTTATTACTAGGGGAAACATCTGTCTTAAATTTAAATTGAAAATATCAACCATCTAATCTGTTTTTATTTTTTTAATAATCCGAGGTGCTTGTCTTTTTTAAGCAGGTTTTTTTTTTTGTTTCATTTTTTAATTTGTAATATTCTTTATAAATTGGAATGTGAACCTAGATGCACTTCACGGAGGGAATTGCCAAATATTGATCAGCCTTATCAATTATGAACAATTCCAGTTATCCTGGAATTGTGTGAGCCATGAGCATTTTACAAGATGAAATCCACTCTTGAAGAAATCATTAAGTCCTTTGTCTCTCATGGGTTTATAAACCATGCGTATTTTCATTAGCCGCATATAGTCCTTTTGATTTCGGTTGGATTGCTTGCATAAATGAAGTTATACAGACCTGTGAGTTTTTGAAGATCAGAGCCACTGGGGAAAAGATGCAGCATATAAAATGCAACAGGAAATTTAAAATGAGGTGGAGGCGAGGATGGCATGTAATGACAATAGATGGTTATGTGCTCCTGCTATGGACAAGTAGGTTGCAAGTTCCATTTTTCCTCCAATACATAAGTAGCCATAGATGATTTCGTTCCTGACAGTCTGATTGTTATCATTCAGGGACTCACTGAATACAGTGGGCATCCTCCAGGGCAGGTTCTTGAGAGCTCCTGCATGAGTGAAGGATAAAACTCTGTAAAAATAGATAAAGAGACAGAAGAACAAAGTATTATGATGATACTGTGAACTGGAGTGAAAGCAGGCATTGGTTAATGTAATTTGGATTGTTTCATATTTAATTAACTAATACTTGATTGAAAAATTGTGCCTGAAGTAAAATAGTACCAGGTATTCAAAATCTCCAGTAGTGTGAGTGCTTGTATAATGTCTTAATCTGTCTAAAATCAGAAAAAAAGCTATACTTTTTTTTTCTGACAATGCTAAATATTGATCCCACTTCATTTTGAATTTTCCTGTTGTGCACAATTGCTTGTCCACCTCCAATGTCAGTTTGCCAGTTTCTCTTGTGATTTATCAATAGCAGTTCCCAGCCAGGAGGTTATTATAGTTCAAGTGGAATTAATGTGGCAAAGGAAGTCTATGGGCTCAATGAACAGAAAGATAGGATTGAATTATTACCCAGGAGATGGTGGTTCTCACCCCCTCGCAATGAATTCAGAATCAAGTTGCTCTGACAGCCAAAGGCCAGATTAGTGCTACCTCTATTTTTGCTATCAGCTCTAAACCTTTCACAAACAATACATTCATTATTACTGACTCAGGGGGAAAACAAAAAAGAGGCTTCAGCTGTTCATTGACCTGACCTCATCGTGTATAGAACAGGGTAGGAAAAAGACACTTACAATGGCAGTATATTAAAAATGAAGTGTGTTGAAAGAAGTGTTGAAATAAGTCAGGTGTTTAGTGAACTGTCAGCTTATAATTTTTTAGCTATATTGAGAAGGAGGGAGTAAAATCCAGGCTGGTCATTACAAGACTTTTAAAATAAACACACCATGTTGACATGGGCCAAACTCTAGTAAATTAGAATTCTAACTGGAAGCAGAATCAGGTGCAGTTTAACTCACTATAATAATGGTTACAAGTGATTTCCAAATTTGAAATGTGATAAATAATCAAGGCTGTTTTTCTGATAAGAACTAGAGAACACATATTAAATGAAGACAAGAAACTACAGAACAAAAGATAAGCAATTTCTGGCTTTTGAAAATTGCATGGGATCCAGGGCTCCTAATAGGTTTAAATAGGGTATTTGCTGACATGGGACAAGCTGTATTCCCACCTCTTTGTTTGGTGGGGTAATTTGCTGGAGAACCTGTATGCCTGCCTTTTCTGTGTTTTAGAGAGCAATGGGTCTTTTTGTCAGCACATCAGCAACATCTTGCACCTGTGTCTCTGTGGGAATCAGCTCCACAGAATGCAGGGAAATTGAGATGTAGGAGGTGTTACTGATATCGTAGGTACGGGTAGTTAGATTTCTACCCAGTTCCTGCAGTGTGGTCCAACACAGTACTTGGCAAGGGCAGTACTGCCTAAACCTTGACTGTTTAGGCTCTGTGCGTGCTGATTGGCTTACAAAATGGAAAAAGAAAAATTTTGCCTGTGCTTTATCCTTTACCTCTTTCTCTGTTCAGATGCCAATTTTCATGACATCTGTAGGAAGCTAAGTGCCTTCAGACTCAATCCTGTTGATCAGATTCAATTATATTTGACAGAAGGGTATAAAAGTTGTTAGGAGAGGGCAACTAGGCAGCAGGACAGAGACGACAACTGAAAAATGTGGAATCCTAAAGAATAACATGCCTGCTGTAAGTACACGTGAATTTTCAGGTAAAACAAGAATGAAAGCAAAGGCATAAATTAACAGATAGATGAGAAAATATCATGGTGGGTCTTTTTCTTTGGAAAATAAGGAATTGATGAGGTAGTGTGAGAAATCCTATAGCAACATGCCCACCTCTTTTTTTGCTGCCTGTGATGGCGGCACAAGTCACAAGGCACATCATGATGAGATATAAGAGTTCTTATTTGCAAAATCCTTGCAAGAAGTGCTGTATCAGAGTAAAATGGGATTATTGGATTAAGACTAACTAGTCTGTGATATAAAAACAAAAAGAGGTGTAACTGCATAGCAGCTTTTCTAATGTCCTGATTCAGATAGATGTTATTTGCAGTGGCAACAAATTAATTGTTATAGAAAAGTTTAGATTACAGACTTCAGGAATTGCGCGTCTCATAAGCAGGAGAACATCATCCTTTTTCTCAACAAGGGCTAAAAAATAAGTCCGAGATAGTGCAAGACTTTTATCTCACTGTTCGCATAGTGATTAATTCATCACAACTGCATTTCTCCTCCCATACGTTCCCCAGCTGACGTGCTGTCGTTTCTGTTCACTAAATTCAGAAATGTCTTGTCTTGTAATTCTCCTGTCTTCATGTATAAGCCTCCCCTACACTCAAATATTTTCTGATTGTATTGGATGTTATCACATGCTACAGACTGTATGCGTACACAGGTATTTTTCTCCTTTTTGCAATTAACAGGTTATTTTATTTAATTATGGATGGAGATAAAGGTGTTTGAGGTTTTGTCCTTCTGGTTAGGATGTCTTTTTCTCCAACTACCATTAATTGGAATAATTCTGGACATCATATTCATCTGTATTCATCTTCATCTGTCTGGGCATTGGAATGGGCTGCTCAGGGAGGTGATGCAGTCGCTGGAAGTGTGGAAAGACTGGATGTGGCACTCAGTGCCATGGTCTGGTTTACAAGGTGGTTTTGGTCACAGGTTGGACTTGATGATCTTTGAGGTCTTTTCCAAATTAATTGACTGTGTTCTATATTTAAAGATGCTTTATTGGCTTTGCTTAGGGTTAAATTTTTTTAAATATGTATTTTCATTTTGGAATTTTTCATCTTTCTTGGACATCTGAATTGCTAAGGACTGTGTTATCTCTATTAGAATTCAACTTAACTAAGTTTCTAATGCTTTGAAAAACAGTTGTTCCTTGTTTTTATATCTATCTTAAAGCAACTGATTGGTTATGTTCTGTTTGCCTTTTGTTATGGTCTTCAGTTCTTACTTGGATTAATGCCTTCTACAGATATATTCACAGCTTGCTATTTGTTACAGAAATAACTATTCAGCTCAGAATAACACAGGTCCATTGCTGAGTACAAATCCCAGTTCAACAGGCAATTATGCATTAATTGATGGGAAAAATACTGGGACAAGTCCTGAAATATCTTATGTTTTACTTGTATACAAAAAGGAAAAATAAAGAGATATTATTTACATTTGTGTTTTGACACTCCAGAAAATTATATCTCATACAGTTGAAAACAGCCACTGTTGTGGTTTAGGAATTGAAGTCTCCAACTTAGTACTCCCACAAAAAAACTACACACTGCTTTCCCTCTCCTGCCCTGCTCCTGCTGAAGCCACAATGGACAGGATGGGATTTGAACAATTTCTTGGAAACAGCAATGAGATATAAAAATGAACAATCACAGCAACAATATTAATAATAAAAAGTTTAAGAAGAGGAATGATTCCCACAGAAAAAACACACAATAATAGATAGTGTCTCCTTCCTTCTCCCTGCCCCCTGGCAGTGAATGACAAGAGGTGGTATAGAATAACCTCTAGCCTGTCCTAGCCATGCTCCCTCATGGCAACTACAAAAAATAACCCTTTCCTGGCCAGAACCAAGACAGCCACATTCTGTGAGGGCTCACATGCCCGATGTCCTTCCCCCCACATTTTTTTCTAAAATTCACAGAATTCACAGAATGACTAGGCTGGAAGAGACCTTAAAGATCATCGAGTTCAACCCATGCCCTAACCCCTCAACTAAACCATGGCACCGAGTGCCACATCCAGTCCTTTCTTAAACACATCCTGAGATGGTGACTCTACCACCTCCCCTGGCAGACCATTCCAGAACTTTGTCACTCTTTCTGTAAAAAACTT
>WBNO01023707.1:394-17552 GCA_013400575.1 Peucedramus taeniatus | reverse complement strand
TTGCAGGGGGTTATTGTGGCCAAAATGCAGGACTCAGCACTTGGACTTATTAAACTTCATCCTGTTAGACTCAGCCCATCCATCCAACCATTCCAGGTCTCTCTGCAGAGCCCTCCTACCCTCCAACAGATCAACACGCACTCCCAGCTTAATGTCATCCGCAAACTTACTAATGAAAGACTCGATCCCCTCATCCATGTCGTCAATAAAGATATTGAACAGAACTGGTCCCAGCATAGACCCCTGAGGGACACCATTGGTGACTGGCCACCAGCTGGATACAGCACTGTTCACCTCCACTCCCTGGGCCTGGACATCCAGCCAGTTCTTAATCCAAACAGAGAACAGAATGCTATTTGGAGCCTCCCATAAACCCATGATTTCAGATGTGAAATGTTAAGAAAATTACAAAACTGATGCCAAAATTACAAAAAATGGAAAAACTGTGGAAATGTAAAATGGGTGAAATTTCCATGCTCTATCATGTTCTGCACAGCTACTCACTTATAGGCAGACAAAATACTTTTCTTGGTCCATTCTGGTGTCTGAAGAAAAAGCAGAGTTAACACCACCTCTATCACATGTTTACAAATAAATTCTTCTGGCCATTATTTACATCCTTTCGATCTTTGCAGTGTTCATAAAACATGGTAAATTCAAAAGAAGATCTATGCTTAACTCCTGCAATATGAATTTTGAGAGTGCCACAAGAGAATAAATTGCATCAGAATAGATTGATCTTCTTTGGAAATATAGAACATCAGGATGGGCCACAACACCGCTTGAATTCAAGTAATTTGACATCAGTGTGGAAAGGATCTTGTTCAAGAGGTTTTAAATATAATGATCATATTGTCAACCTTTATAATGTAAATTTCATGACAATTTGAGCTTTGCAGCAAATGCTGTCTTGTCAAATCCATTTTTTGAAATATATATTAAGGAAATGCATTTTTGTGTAGAAGGAACATTAAAGGAATTAATGAAACACTTCTTTGTTGCTTCTGATCTAAGGCACTAGCCTTTGTTGCTGCTGCAGTGGTAACTGAAGAGCCTACTGCCGGTAATGGGTCACACAACACGAGCTGGTGAATCTTGAAAAAGTTTGAACAGTATGAAATTTGACTCAGGAAGGCAAAGCACTGACCTCACGACCTCATCCATCTTCAATGAGAGATATGCATGAATTCCTTTTGCTCAGTAGCATACACTAATCTTTCTCTAGATCTTGAGCCAGCTGCCAAAATGGAAATTCATGACTTGTCATAGGCTAATGAACTTCTCGTATATTCCATTCACTCCCTCCTTTTTTTTTTCCTGAAGCTGTAGGTGAACAGTTCCTTTGCCTAACTCATCTAAAATGCTGTGTGACAGTCATGTTTGTGGATTGACTTTTCTAGTCTAGCATGCTTCTTTGATCTTTTTTTTCTTATTACATGTTTTTTTTTTACTGATTTTGGTCACTTGACTACCAAACTGTGATAAGTTACATGTGAAAGCATTCCTTTTTATGAGTGTGGAGTGGTCTTCAGTGACTTTCTTTTTTGCATGTGTGTTTTTCTTGGCCCATCCCTGTGGTTCTGCATTTGCTCAAGAGATATTGGTTGTCATTATATTACTTCTGTCCCAAAGAAGATTATTTTCATCTCCCCCATAAGAGTGAAAGGCATAAAATAGCCTAAGCTTTGATTTTCCCATATTCACTTTTGGTCTGCTGTTCATGTTGTACACCTTCTTGCCTTCAGAGGTGGACACCCTTACCTCATCAGAGAAATAATTAGCTCAAGGTTCATGGCCCTCACAATATCTCAGTGTTGTTAAACCTTAGAACTTTCTTTCTTGTTCTTTAATAAAATGCTCCCACATGTAATTGATTATTCCGATTTGCTACTGTTTTAGATCTCAAGCATGTAAAGAAGTAAGAGTAAAAAATATATTGACTTCTGAGGAAAATCAGGCCTTTAATAATGATTTGTATGGCTGAGTATGTTCTGCCAAGGGGTTAAGTAACTGAGAATTAACAGATGAGCAAATATGAAACAGAGGAGTACCATTCAAGTGCCCACAAGGAGTAGCCTCAGCTTTGTGGGCTGTGTAACTAATACCTATTCCTCTGTTATTCACAGTGGGTGGCACATGCTATATTCAGATGTTGGTGCTTCAATTTATGCTGCTCACTTCACATACATTCCAGCTTTATTTTATTTTAAGATTGTTACTTAATAGTCTACAGTTCCGTATTTTTAGATCTTTTAATACATTTAGGAAGCTAAGATAAAATTTCATAAGAATAAAAATCTCTGCCTTTTCTATAGTGTCATGTCAAACACTAATTAACATGATAAACACTGATTAAATAATTAACAGAATTTAATTAAATTAATAATTTAACAGAACTGAATACTGATTAAGCAAAGCGCAGAAAACGGACCCATGAATGGTTCTATTTACTAAAAAAATAGTGACCTCTAAAGTTATGTGCTTGCTGAAGCATTTTGTAGGATTGTGTACCTTAACAATCACCTCTCCTTTCAGCTCATTTAAAATTTCTTCCTTTTAAAAATAATGATAATAATGATGATGATGATGATAATAATAATAATAACAACAATACCACCACTACCTTATACACTCACACCTTATATACTCAGTGAAGCATGAAATCATAAAATATTTACCAAGAAAATGTCAAAGTGCTGCTGAACTAGAAGTAGGTAATTGACTTCACAGGCCAGTCACAAATTTTATGCTGCATGTCATTCATGACCAGTATTTTCTTTATTCTAATGAGAAGTCCTTTGGAACAAACTCTTCCTGAAATTAAGTACTCAATATGTTGATATAAAAAGAATAAGTCAAGTATGTTAAGAGAAATTTAAATTAAATACTGAACTTGTAAATATCAATGTGAGACCTAACACATAACTTCCCATTTAGCTAAATTATTTTAGCCATTGTAGAAGCTTGATTTTTAAACAAACTGCAGTGTTTTAAATATTCTGCAGAAATTTATTGTTATAAATGTTAGCTCTTGTAACTCAGCTTAAAACCAAGTTTAATTTTCATGTGAAACTGATTAAAATATGAGCTTAGAAATTCAAAGCATGGCCTGCATGGTGTGAATATAGAACAAGACATGAATAGTCCATGTTTTCTGGTGCTAACAAAAAAGTAAATAGTGGAGACACATCACAGTCCGGCAATTCATGCCAGCTGATCCATGAGGTAATAGCAAATATCTGTTAATCACTGACTCATTCTCTGTTCACAAGCATGGTGCTTAGTTAGATTACAAGCAAATGAACTGAATGATAAAGTGTGAAGCCTTGAGATTATTTTGTTCCTAAATTTCTCAGATGGAGAAGCAACCCATGCCACAATAAAATGTCACGCTTATGGAGGAATGGAATTTAGTAAGATATGAGAGTAATATTTTGCGGTAATTTGATAAGTTTTCTTTAGGAAAATCAGCATTAATCTCCAAATGCTGAGAGTAGAGAGTACTTTTTTCTAGTATTTTTTATATACCTGCAGTTTATCCCAGCTGCTTAACTCAATTTTTGTCCAGGTTAGATTAGATTAAATCCACAGTTACCAATCTCTGTCATTTAAACACAAGTATCTCATTGCCAATGGCAGCAGAGTAAGAACTATGGTATTTCAGAGTATACATTTTACATCTTTCTTAGTAAATGTAAGAAGAGAGGAATGAAAGAGTGAACGAAGCCTTCAGAAAGCACTAACAAAGGTATTGACATGCAATATTTACTGACTTAAGTATAACAATTGAGTTTTTTGCCTGTAATGCAGGAGAAGAAATTATCAGGCCAAAGTATTTCTTCTATTGGTTCACCCACTTCAGAATGCACTGCCAAGATCTTTTTAGCTAATTTAATGTACTGCTCACAACATAGATAAATGATATCTTCATTAGTGATGAGGAATAATATATGAAGAAAGTTACCCCCAACATTTTAATGACTGCTTGCCAAGTGTTATCATGTTCATTATGAAATGAGTATCAGTAAGAAAACTTCAAAGAACTTTGAAGTTTCAATGAACTATTTCTTAAAGCAGGAAATATGTGAGATCTTCACAAACTGTTGTTAAGAGCATTTGTTCTTCCTATGTTCATTTAATGAATGTGAAAAAACTACAACATATCTAATGGTTTAATATATTGTCTGGAAACAAATCACAATTAAATGATTAGAAGTTGGGTTCACAATACAATGATATGCAGTAGTCCCAAAATATTTATGCAGACTTTCCTGTAAGAGAAAAATATTCTAATTCCAAGTTGGGGCACTTCTCTTTTGTGATTCTTCTCTTTTGCCAAAACAAAGAGTCCTTCTCTATTTATTTAAAATGCCATAATGTCTACAGCAGTATGTGCGCAAAAGGCAAATAATAATGGCAGCAACCCTGTCAGTAGTGAAGACAGTTTAATATCTTCAAGGAGAGGAACTGTTTGAGGAAGATAAACTACTAAAGTTAGCCTCATTCTAAATCTGAGTATGTTCTGTATAGGTGAATCATGGAATCACAGAATCAGTAAGGCTTAGATTGGAAGGGACTTTAAGGATCATCTGATTCCAATCCTCCTGTCACAGGCAGGGATACCTGCTGCCAGACCAGGTTGCTCAGAGCCCCATTCAGCTGGCTCTTGGACACATCCAGAGATGGGGTATCCACAACTTCCCTGACAATGTGTTCCAGTGACTCACCACCCACATGGTAAAGGACTTCTTCCTAATGTCCAGTCTAAAGAATTTAAAGCCATTCCCCTTTGTCCCATCACTACATGCTCTTGTGTGAAGTCTCTCTCCATCTTTCTTACATGCTCCTTTCAGAGACTGGAAGGGCCACAGCCAGGTCACCCCAAAGCCTTCTCTTCTCCAGCTCCAATTCTCTCAGCCTCTTCTCATATGAGAGGTTCTCCATCCCCCTAACTATTTTTGTGGCCTTCTTTGGACTCACTCCAGTCCATGTCCTTCCTTTCTGGAGACCCCAGAGCTGATGCAGCCCTGCAGGTGGGGTCTCACCAGAGCAGAGCAGAGGGGCAGAACCCCCTCCGTACCCTGCTGCCCATGCTACTTTGGGTGCAGCCCAGGATACAATTGACTTTCTGGGCTGCAACTGCTCATGGCCAGCTCTTCATCCACCAGCACCCCCAAGTCCTTCTCAGCAGGGCTGCTCTGTATCTGTTCATCCCCAGCCTGTGTTGGAACTGGGGTTGCCCTGACCCAGGTGGTCTCATTACTTTCATGAGATTCCTGTGGCTCACTTCTCAAGCTTGTTCAAGTCCCTCTGGATGCCATCCTGTCTTCTATCCTATCTGGATGCATCACCTTCAGGTGTATCAACTGCATCATTCAGGTTGGTGTCAAATTTGCTGAGGGTGCACTTGTTCCCTTTATCATGGTCATTGATGAAGACATTAAATAACATTTATCACAGTTTGGACCCCTGAGGGACACCATTTGTCACTGATGTCCATCAGGATTCTGAGCCATTGACCACTACCCTCTGGATACAACCGTCCCACCCATTCCTTAACAGTCCACCCATCAAATCCTTCTCTCTCTAATTCAGAGAGTAAGATGTTGTGTTCCACATCCACATCCACAGGAACTCCAGAGAAAGAAAAGCACACAGTCAGATCCTTGTTTTCTAACCTGAACATGGCACTGCAAGGAGATGACATGCTGGACAGAAGGTGACTGGCTTATGGCAAAGGGCCTTGAACAGACTCTGCCACTCCATGCTTCACATCCTTCAATGGTCTGTTCTGACTGACTGCACAGTCCTTTATTCCAACAAAACAGAGCAATACAATGGCAATATTGGACTCTGCTTCAGCAGTGACCCTCAGCAAATAGAGACAATGAAAGGAGAAGAGCAAAGGCCATCCCTTGTTTCAGGGTCTCAGGGAACAAGGAGGGTAGATATCAATTGTACTTTTTCCATGACAGTTCTCACCATGAGGATCACACATCTCCAGGGCAGGGGACACTAGCAGCTGAACCTTCATCAACTTTACCATTAACAGCACAAGAAAATATCTGTGAACAACTTTAAGACAAAGGCTGACAAGATGTGAAGAATTATCTTTTTATACAGCTTACAAGATGTGTTAAGAAGATGCTCTCAGGGCAGGGGAGTAAGCCATAGGAAGCAGATATAGTCATAGCTTGTGTTTTAAGGAAAGGGTAGGACAGCCCCAGAGTTACAGCAGGTTCATGCTCATATGAAACTCAGTTTTGTAATCTTTGGAAAGTTTTGCCTTGGGCTACACTACTTTGAAATCTAGGGATGTCACTTCAACTCATGTGCACTTCTTCCTGAGACTGCATAGCCAATATTTATTTTAATTTTGATAATTGAGATGGAAATTTCTAAATTATAGCAGCCACACCCTATTACCACGTAAGAGGTCTGTCAACCCAGAAAAACCAGGGTGTTTTGTCTGAGGTGCTAGCACAACATTAGTTAATTTTAGCATCATCTCTAAAAAGAAGCTGAAACTTCAGAAGCCCAAAAGATATCCTAACTTATCCTATGTAAGTAAACTCTAGAAATGCATTGGCTGAAGTGAGACTGAAAATCTAATGCTTTATAAATTGCACCCAAAATTTGAGTTTTACACCATTTCTATCAAAACCAGTTTCTCTATTTTATAGTTTCATTGTAAAAATATAAATTTTCATTTTCTTAACTTTTAGATCCTTTTACAGAAGAGTGAAAGTATACCTCATGAAATCTCCATACACATTACACTCTATCCATGAAAATTTAAAATAATTTGCATTCAGAAATAGTTATACACCATCAGTTTTCTCAGTGATTTCTCTAAGACCTAGGACTTTTAAATATGAAAGCAACTACTGAGCCCCCACACTAAGGTTTTGAAGTCTTACTATCTGGTATCCAGCTTTTAAAACTTGGTCAGAGCTGTTAAACTTGTATACCATTAAAGATTAATTATATTTAGCCATTTCTGAGACTTCACTGTAAAATTCAGAACAGTGGACTTCCTAAAGTCAGGAAGCAAAAGGTTTTTGGTGAGAAAGAGAAACTAAAAAGCCACTGCATGGGTGAAAGAAAAAATATTAAAATATGTCAATCAATGTTATAGCTGCGTGCAGGATAGCCTTTGCTGAAATAAAGAGGTTTAGAGTGCTTTAAGTAATTTAAAAATATCACAACCCGTTTCTTTAATCCGCATGTCGTGGATAAATGGTGTACTGAAATCAAATTGTAACTTCTCAGACGCATTGTTCATACTAAGCTGATGCTGTCTCCTTTGAAATCCCATCTTCCTCCTCACCTCAGCTTCTTACTCATGCCTTGAATGTGAACAGATATTTGCAAAAACAAATCCCTGCTTTTCAACCAGTGATCTGACTTGCTATCTAGGAAGACAGGTATGGGCAGCCAAGAAAAGAGAGTGTTTGGTCCACTTTCAGCAGTAGTGACAACTGTCGTAAATGCCTCTCTGAGAGTCCCTTTGGGGGTCCCGGCTGGCTGTGGCACAGCTACAGCGGGGGACACTCTCCCCATCTCCAGGGGAGTCAGGAGGGCGGCTCAGGCTCTCGCCTTGGTGGGTGAGGCAAAGGCACGACGGTGGAAGAAAGGAGTGGACTTCGAATGGAGGAATCAGCCCAGGTTTATTAAGGCAGTGACCCAGAGCCCAGCGTGACCTCGCTCCAAAGACCAAGCCCCGGATCGGAAAGCACCTTATAAAGGGAGGAGGGAACAAAGACAGGGAGCCAATGGGAAACACGGGGCTATGGACATTGGGAAGATGGACTGCTGGGGAGACCAACGGGGGTAACCTGCGGGAGGAACCCCGGTTCCTGAACCGGTCACTCGACGCCCTTCACAGAAGTTTCTAGGGGAAGGGAGGGGCTGCTGAGTGACGGACAGGACACCGGGGAGGGGCTGAGGGAGGAGGCAGGGGACTGACATGAAGGAGGAGAGAGGAGGCAGCATGGGCAGAACCACTGAAATAGGGGAGAACTGGGATAAACCAAGGTTCAGAACAATTATAAAAAGGCATATAAAACACAATACAACAGACAACTTGTCTTATTTGTCTTAATTGTCAAATTATGGCCTTAGCAAATTTTGGGATAGTCACAGCTGACTTTGAAGTGATGCAGAGGTGAAGTGCAGGGATTTTACTGTTTGTCTGCTTCAGTAAAAGAACTCTATCCAAATGCTCATCCACTTCTCTCAGTGATATTAACTGCTCTCAAGCCAGATGCTCCACAACTTTTGCTTGCCACAGATAGAAAATGTAAAGTTTCAGACTCTTGGCAAAAGTTGGGTTTTGAACTTCAGAGATCTAAACTCTGTATTTTTGTTTCACATTAAAAAACAGAGAATGTGAATTACTATTTTTCAACCACATTCAACTAAAAAAAAGCTTCAGGGACTCTAAAAAGTACTTACTTTCAGGCAGAGGTAAAAACTGCAAAAAGACTGCTGGTCCCAAAAATGAATGGTCCAGGAAGTCATGCAAAGACAAGTAAATATAATACAAACTATTTTGCAATGTTATATGTTGCAGGTGCTACCCATAACATTTCTACAGTAATATAAAACCATTTGTACACAAAGGAGAAAAGCATGTCATCAGGGCTTTTTGAAAAGATTGATGTTGACAATATTTGTAAAGAAAATTTCTGTAATACTCAGATTTGTAGTGCTGTTGAATACTCATTCAAGTTTATCTAAGCAACTACTGTCAGTTCTCTGTTTTAACATCTGTCAACTTGAGAGTTGTGTGGAAGGTATTTTTACTACCTTTTCTCTCCACCCTTTACACCTTTCTTATTTTGTATGTGGTGGCTTCCAAACATTTATTTTCTTTTTTTCTTTTTTTTTTCTTTTTAACCTCCCAATATGAAAACAGATATTTTAATAAGTTAAAAACCCACAAGATTTTCTTTCTGCCCAAGAAATTTGGGGAAGTATAAAGTGATTTTTTTTTCTATAAATCTATTTTTAAATGAGAAGCAGTGAACTGGTTGAGCTGAAGAACTGCTCTAGGAAAATTCTTTACCCTAGAGATAGTCTTGGGCCAGTGCAGAGGTGAGACTATGTCTCTTCTCCCAGGAAATTACTGCCATTGGGGGCCAAGGGAGCTGTAGTCTCTGGTCTGTAAGTAAATATTGTTAGGTGAATAACAATAACAGCATATATAACAGTAAATATTGAACAGGTGTTAGCAAGATGCAATCAGAAACCCAGGAAGGACTTTGTGTGGAAGAAGCTCAGATCTTTGGTTCTTTGGGGAGAAAAAAATGAGTTGGTTTAGAAACAGAAGTGGTGAACTACTCATATTGTATATCAGAAAGAGACACTGTTATTTCCTGCTACCTGTGGCAGGTGGCTGAGTGCTTTCTCTGAATGTCTCTGAATGTCCCCTAAACACAAGCTAATGAAGAGATTCCATAGAGAGGCTGCTCAGCAGAAATGGACAGAATGGTTTGAGGGACTTCCTTAAAAAGGGACTTTGGCACTGGCCTCTTTATGATGACAAACCAAAATTAATCACTTATCCCCTTTGTGTGTGCTGTTCAGATTTTCCTCTGAGCCATCTAAAGCTGAACTCTTCTTTGGCTTCAGGTCTTCTGTTCTCTTACAACTACTGCAGCTGCTACTACATCCATTTGTGAATTGTTGGAGCACAGGACATCACAAGGCCTGAAGTGGGTATTGGTGGATAAAGAAGAAAGACAACCACTATTTTCTTTCATATCTTAAATGACTGAGAGACAATTATTTGACTTACATAAAACATATTTGAGAATCCAAGCTTATATACTTTCTATGTATTGGTACAATCACTTATTAAATACTTGCATCAAACAAGTGCATCAATAGTAATTTCTCTTTTAAAAAATTAAAGACACAAATCCAGATGATAACCCAAATATAACAAAAAATTATTATATTCTTCTTCTAAAAAATTGTTATATTCTTAATGATTTTGTATGTCACACCCTCTCTCTGCAGGAAAAATGGAGATGAAGTTTTGTTCTTCTGAGTCTGGCCTAGTAGATTCTGTGCTTAAGTGTAGGTGGCTATCAGTGCACTGTGGGAGGTGGCTTCATGCTGATTTAGGTGACTCAAGCTGAGTTTCTGATCCCCAAGTGTTGACAGAGGCTCAGACTTCACCTGGAATAGGATCCAGTGAGATATTTATGATTTAGTACCTACCAAAATTCCTGCAATCAATGGCTTTGTCAAAGCCTTTGCATGATCACTGCACTCTGAACATGGGTGTCATTTGGGGAATGGTGCAACTGAAAGGCAAGGGTAGTATGGAGAATGTACTGCATTAATCTTTTTTTTTTTTTAATTTTTTTTTCCCTTGTCTGCTGAAACAAGTTTTCCAGTGGAGGTATTTCCTTATAATAAGAAGAACCCTGAACATATGGACCATATGGTAAATCTACGGGATACTATTTAGGATTTTATTTCTAATTAAATTTTAGCAGTGTTTGAGCCTAAATCTCATTATTAGTTAACAGGATTTGTCAATTAAACTTATGTACCTTGGAAACATTTTCTCCATTAAAATATAGTCTTTGTACATTGCTAATTTATTCATGTATCTTGAATTTTTTTAGGGGTGTGCCTAACCAACCATATTTTTAGCAGCATTGTAAATTCATGCATTAAATTTATTCAATTAAAGGTTGTTTTAATGTGTTCGACCATCCTATCCCTGACCTGAGTTTTTATTTGGTTTTAGTTCTGTCCCCTCATTAAACATTCTTTAAGAGGATTTAACTTTAGTTAGAGTATTTAAATTACTGTGCAATAAATCTATTCTTTAATGAGTTTATTCCTGTTTTAAGGTATTAATTAAAGTAGGTTGTGAAAGAAGTAGATACAGTAAATGGATAAAGTAGTGTCCAGGCAAAAGGTTAAGGATTTGCTGTCATTATACAGAATTAAAATCTTTCTGGAGACACCTCATTAATGGAAAAACCTTTCTCTCTTACATGCACCAACAAGAAGTTAATTACTCAGTGAACTTCTGCTTATCAGGGGTTATTAGCTCTTTTTTTCTTTTAGAGGGACTTTATCCTCTAGTAACTAATATATCCATGCCTGTGGTATGATCTTGGCTTAGCTGTGTAAAATAGTAATGGATTCTGAGAGTTTAGCCCATGAATTACCTTACTGGACAGAGTGGGAGACTGGAAAAGTAAAGGACAACATCAGTGGAGTATTTCACATTCAAAGTAAAAAAAATCTTGCAAATTTAATTCATAGTCTGGGAATGGAAATGTCATTGCCTCACTTAGAGGGTTAATCACTTTCTAATTTAAACTGGCAAATTTTTTAATGACACTGTGAAATTAACAGCATTTTATTGTGTTAATTATCTGCAGGACACTACATCATTACTTCTAATAAATGTAAATGTGATTGCCTCTCCTAGGACAATATAGAGACAAGGTGAATTTTTATTGGCTATTTACTCGATTTCAGACAAATTATTCCCCCCCCACCCTACTGCAATGTAATGCATATTCAATATGGTTTAGTGCACTACCTTATCTTCTGTGAATTTTAGTCAATAAAGTATATACGGGTATTTTAAAGGTCATTACAGCTCCTTGCTCACTCAAGATAATTTTCACTTAAGGCAAGGCTTATGCTAAAAGTCACATCAACTGTATTAGAACTAGGATGTAAGATTGTAGAGTTTAAGTATATCAATAATTAGATACTCAGCTTTTTCTGACAGGCTTGAAATGCATACTAGCACAAGCCTTTGTCAAAACAGACAGGAGAGTGCTTTTCCAGTAGGTGTGTCACTCAGCATGCTTGATGCTGCAATATTAGGCAATGAAACAAATTACATAAGAGTCATTTACAAAGCTTTACAGGGAAGCAAAAAACTACAGTTTCTCCTTTGGCAGAAACTCTTTTCAGACAAAGATATATGAAACTATCAGACAACAGAAAAGACAGGTTTCACATCCATAATGTCCAAAATTCAGAATTCACCATTGCAAAACTACAGTTAAGAGTTCTTTCCTGGTGTATTGGTTTGGCATGGCCTGGTTTTTGGCAGCAGGGGGGCCACAAAGGTGGCTCCTGTGAAAAGCTCCTGGAAGCTTCCACGATGTCCAGCAGAGCCAATGGCAGATGGCTCTGAAGATGGACATGCTGCTGGCCAAAGCTGGGCCAATGAGAGAGGTTGGTAACATCTCTGTGATGACATATTTAAGAAGAAAATCAAAGCAAAGTCACAGGGTCTTTGCTCCAGTCAGAGAAGAGGAGGAGATGAGAACATGTGAGGAAAACAACATGGAAACACCAAGGACAGTGGAGAAGGAGGGGCAGAAGGTGCTCCAGGCACTGAAGCCAAGATTCCTCTGCAGCCAAGGTGAAGCAGCTGTGCCCCTGCAGCCCATGGAGATCCATGGGGATGCAGAGATCCACCCACAGCCCATTGTGATCCAGGGGGATGCAGAGATTTGCCTGCAGCCTGTGGGGGAGGTGCCTATGCCGGAATGGGTGGATGCCTGGAGGAGGCTGTGATCCAGTGGGAGTCCCGGAGAAGAGAGAGGGCCCTGCTTCCAGGCTGGAGCAGCCTGTCCTTGGAGGGCTGCATCCCCTGGAGAGAGAGACAAACGTCACAGCAGTTTTGACCAAAACCCCCATGCCCTGTCTCCTTGCACTGTCGGTAGGGAGAAGGGATGGGCTGGAGGGAAAAGGTGCTTTAAGGGCTTATTTTACTTCTCATTATCCTCCTCTGATTCTCTTAGTAGTAAATTTCACTTTGAAACTTCTGTTAAGTCTGTTATGCTCTTGAAGTGTTTCTCCTGGTCCTTATCTCAACTTATGAAGCCTTTGTTAACTTTTGTTTCCTCTTTTTCCTGCTCAGCTGTGGCAGGGGATGGTGAGCGAGTGACTCTCATGGGTGCCTGGTGTTGGGCCAGTGTCAAACCACAACACCTGGATATACACTTTTCTTCACCTTATCTATCTATCTATCTATCTATCTATCTATCTATCTATCTATCATCTATCTAGCAATATATCAAGGTACATACCTATCTATCCATCTCTGTTACAGTATGTAACAGATCTGACTTTTAAGTGTATCTTTGCTGTTACATCAAGATCCACATTCCTCATCTCTATGTAAGAATGGAGCATTTTAAAGGAGAGGCCAGTATTTCCATGGCAGGATTTCAAGATTTTTTGAAGATGTTTCTGAACTTTTGAAGGTTTATCTGATCATTCTTGCTACTATTATTTTCAATTTCTGTGGAGAATAGCTGGGGAAGAGAAATAAAGTCAGAAACAAGAAATCTATTGCTCATAGAATAACAGAGTGCATTGCTAGTATAGACCCTAAAAGAGTCTGGTGTTTTTCTGAACCATAATCACTTCCCTCAAAATTGTGATCTTAAGTGATGTCACTGAAAAATTACTCCATTATTTGGCCTGCACACTTGCTACACTGTGAGCAAAGACACCTCTGAACACAAATCCTAACCAGCCTAAGACTTGAATCTGCTGTTTACTAATGATACTCATGATGGCTTTTATTGATTGCCTGTGATAATAGTGGCTGGCCATGAATCTTTGGTGATCTCTGCCTTTTTAGATGTCATTACATAGGCAAGCATTTCCCAAGTTGCCATGCTGTTTAGGAGGCACGCATCCAGAGGGCTTCTGGCTCACCATAACCAGTTCTTCAGAAATAACCTTCTTAAGCCTTTTCCCCTTGAAAACAACTTTAAGCGGTTGAAGGTCATGATTGTTCACTCCCAGATCAATATACCATTAAATTGTGACAGAAAGCACTACCACACTATTAAGTCTCCAGTCATACCCTCAATAATCCTGATAAAATGATGAACTATTTTAACCTCACAATGGCTGTGAACGGTATCCTGAAAACACATCCTAGTAAGACAGTACTGAGATAAAACCTATGGAAATCCTGTCTTTCAGATATTATTACCATAAGTGATACACCTTGCTTGCTTTGCACCACTGTCTGTATTAAATCAGAGCCACACGCTACTACTTGCTATCAGTTTGCACAGAAGACTCAGAAGAGGCTGTTTTGCTAAGGTCTCCCAGTCCTAGCAGAAATTCCTGTTAGTCTGAGGCCTCCCATAACTGAACTACCCTCTTCTAAGTAAAGAAGCAGTGATGTGATCTTTAACAGCTCAGAGTATCTTAGAGTAAAGGGGGATTTTTGGTGAACAAGACATCACTAAGTGGAAAAATAACTTCACTCATGTGACAAAACCTATTGTGACTGACACAAAAGGAAATGTAAATTGGTTGCATTCATTATCTGTCCCTTTCACCCCCATATTAAAATGCAGCATATTGGACAAGATATTGCAGCATATTGGACAGCCCACTGTAAATGCATTTTCATTAAAAAATTTCCCTGAAAGAGAACACGAACACCTGGCTGAAAACTTCTGATATTCTGGCAGTTGACTAATAGCCCACACCTTATCTGTTTTAGCCATCAGCCCTCCTTAGCCAGATCTCCCTTGATATGTTACTGGCCTAAATGTGTGAAAAGATAGGAAACAACAAAGCTTCAGGTCAATTAAGTCTTCCACTGATCTAGTGGAATCATATGTATCACATGTAATGAAGGAGCCTAAACTCTCTTGGCTGTATCCTAGATACCGCCCTAGATACTTTAATTAGGAAAAGAAACCCTGTTTTAGCGGTACTAATAACCTCATCTAATTTATCTTCAGGGGTTTTTTAGATGATAGGAAGAGGCAGTATTTAATTTCATTTGCACTTCTTTGACATTTCTAGTCTTTCAGGTCATCAGTCTTCTATAACACTATAATGCTGAGATTTTCTGGAGCATTCAAGCCCTTCTATTAGGTAAGGTACAGTTCCTTACCACCTGAGGAAGAGGTGAGAAGAAAGAAATCTAAAATATCTTTTTGCAATTCATAAAGCAGCAGTAGAACACTGAATTGAGAGATGGGATAAATGCACTTTCCACTAACATGAAAGACAGTGTTAGGAAAGGCACCAGAGCTGGCCACAAGCAGAAGGTCTGCACCCTCTGTGGAGAGGACATACCTTGGTGAAGAGATTGATAGAATTTGTTAATCTGAACTCTAATCAACATTTCAGCTCAAGTCCTTCCCCTTTTTTTTAATACACAATGCCTTATTTAGCACTCAAATTGACAAATGAACCCAGAATGAAGCAACACACATGACAAAAAGTTTAAATATTTATGATAATTATTATGCACTGTCATAGGGTTGATATGCCTAATGCAATTGCTGGGCTTTGAATCCCCTGTACAAACCTTGCATTTAAAACTATTTAAATGAATAAAAGAACTAGTCCCAAGAATGCTTTGTGTCTGCCTGTATAGTAGACTCTATACTACTTTCTGTTGTTCTAAATTAATTTCTATTTTGAAAAGTCCTCTTGAAATCTCTCAGCAGGATGTCAAGTCAAGTATCTGGCTTTGGATTGTTTCTACAAGGAAAGCTTTGTCTACAATATTAGCAACCAAACTGCATAGTAGTTTGCAGCACTAGCTAATACTTCTCCAATGCATGCATAAAGCAGTTTTTAAAAGACTTGTTTACTTGTCCTTTCTTTCAATCAGCACAAGCAGCTGATGGTGAATGAGGACTTAGAAGAGTAAGTTTATGTCACTATTTATTTATATGAACAAGAATATGTTAAACTTGCCTAAAAAGAGAAAAATTTTTATGCCTGAGAATTGTCATACCAATTTAGCCAAACAATTTTTTTTCATAAAGAAAACAAATAAAAAACCCCTAAGCTCTGTCCTTATAGCATATTTCTGCAGGTTTCAAGTAATGGAAATTGGAGTTTTAAAACTTAATATAAGTGGTTGCCATTGGCTAATATAGGAAAAAATACTGCTTTGCATTCCTCAGAATTTAAGGTTTATTTTACAGGAAGCCTTATTTCACTAATACTTGTTAGTCAGGAAATTAAAATGTCTTATTGTATCAGAAGTACTACTTTGTACCATGCATTCAAACTGTAGCACAATAGAGTCAGTACACACAAAACAATTGTGTCAGCACTCTTTTTTCATGGGTTCTCCCTCTACTTGTATCCATGTTTGATCGTAGATTTCTACATTGAGTCTCAGTCTCAAACAGATGTCACTTCTCATTAGGGTCTAAATTTAAAAAAAGAAAATAAATGGACAATGGTGACATACTATTTCATTGATGAACAGAGTCCTCTTTTGCTCAGAAAAAACTGAGTTCAAACAGCATGGTTTTTATGATACACATATACTTTTGGTGCAAGGAATTCACCTGGAGTACTGTATCTTGCTCTGGAGCCCTCAGCACAAGAAAGACATGGAACTGTTGGAGGTGCTCCAGAGGAGTGCCACAGAAAAGATCAAAAGTGATAGAACAACTGAGAGAGTTTGGGTTATTCAGACTGAGGAACAGAAGGCTCTTTAAAGACAATATTGCAGCCTTTCAGCACTTCAAGGGCTTAAAAGAGAGGTGGGGACATCCATCCTTCTTTCAACAGGACCTGTAGTAAATAGGACAAAGGCAGTGGGTTTAAACTAAAAGAGGCTAGATTCAGACTAGACATAACAGAGGATTTTTTTGCAAGAGAATGGTGAAACAGTCAAACAGGTTGTCCGAAAAGGTGGTGGATGTCCCATCCCTGGAAAATTTAATGGTCAGGTTGGATGGGACTCTGAGCAAACTTGACCTAGTTGAGGATGTCCCTGTTCACAAGGGGGTTTGAACCAGATGACCTTTAAAGGCCCCTTCTAACCCAAACCGTTCTACGGTTCTATGTAGAGCCTGCTGCAGCAGAACCAAATAATGGTTTGACTACATAATTTGTTAGCTCTTTATATCAAAGAACTATGTGTATAGCTATGCAAACTAACCTTAATTTCCTCAACAATAAGAGAAAGTTTGTTTGCATTATTTTTACTGGTTAGACCAAGAATTAGATTTGAGTTCTTGCATGAAAGGCTGCTAGATCTGTATTATTTTCTTATGTCTCTGAAATGTGGTAAAGTCAACCATTTCACAAAATGCAAAGCTCTGTCATGTCCAACTGTAAGCTCTTTGCTGAGACCACAACATCTTTTTTT
>WBNO01023703.1:0-92340 GCA_013400575.1 Peucedramus taeniatus | reverse complement strand
TAATACTGCTGTTCATAGCTATGAAATACATGTAGCATATTGTGGGCTCTGTCATTCACTGAACTACTGTTTTATGACACAAGTCAAATTAATGGGCAAGCATTACTTTTAAAGAGGGATTCTTCTTACCATCTTTATCTATTTTCTTGAGTGTGAAGAGACCAAAAAATTGCAGAAATTAATTCTGCCTTACTACAGAAACCTGTAAAACCTCAAATGATGAAGAGTGTACTTACCAAGATTATGGAAATGCATAACTTTATATCTATATATATATCTATATATGACTCACAGTCACACTCTTTTCAGTTACTGTCTGCTGTATGAAGTGTGATATGTCTTCTGATTAATTGTAGCAAGCAGTACAATTTTTGGTTGTATGGAAGAAGTAGAAGGATGTAACTGCACTGGTGTCATTAGTGATTTCAGAACACTTTGAAGATTTTGATTAAAATCTGCCATACCTTTAGAATTTGACTGTGCTTTCAGAGATCAGACTAAAAGATACATATATCTGTGAAGTTTAAAGTGAAAGTAAAAACACATCTGTCAAAAGTAATCAGATATTTGACATATGTCAGAAATTCAATTACATCTGAACTGAAGCAATTACCGTTTCCTTTCAGGCATGAACTCAAGACACTTTTGTGTATGTTTCAATCTAGAAAAAGATTAAGAAATAGGGAAGTTGTCATAGTCTTAATTTACTTGATAGTACTTTATCTTAGGGTAACATGAACTTTTCTCAAGAGAGAAAGGCCAAAGTTTGGTGGTTTTTTTTTGTGGCTGGGCACTAAATTGAAAGTCAAACTTGTTTAAGAAGCATATGCCATTTCTTTTGTGGCTCTTGCGTTTTCAAAATATTTGTGTGGTAATTTTCTACTTTGTTGAGATTAGAGGCAGACTGTGTAGAGTGTTTTTTGTACACAGGAGACAACTAATGCACTGTAGCACAGGGGCAAGAGAGGTTGAGTGGGTTGAGTAGATTTTCTGTTACTGAAATAGAGAATGTAAGATCCTGGTTTTAAAATATATGGCCATCTTACCACTCCATTCAGCTCAGCACTCTCCATCCACACTGAGCTTATGGTCTTTCTTCTGTATAACTACTTATCAATTAATCTCTCCAGAGAATGTCAATTATACTTACAAGTGTGCAGAACTAAAATGAATATTTAGCTTAGGAAAGGGAAATGGACCTAAAACAACTGAGTTTTTTACTTTTCTCTTGTTTAATCTGTCACAAATAGAACCACTCAGAGAAGAGATGTGGTATTGCATCTTTTATGGTGCTGATTTGAAAGAGGATTTGCATCTTTTTCTTCAACTTTGAAGTTTGTCTCCTGCTTTCAGTGACTCTGGATCTAAGACATTACTGTGTTGCAGACATTTAGATTTTGGATGCCAGGATGATCTACCGAGTTTGATCAATGTAAAATTGTCATCAAGACAATAAGGATGATAAACAATGTTTAAATAACTGGTCAAAGGAGGTGGAGTAGATCAACCAACTGTTAGATTATTGGGGAAAAAATAGATTTGGAAGGAGAAGGCAAGAGAAACTGTCAGTACACCATAAAGTTTTAAAACAAGTGTTGGACCACAGGATAAATAGAAAACTTGCTACTTTCATTCCTGGTTATTCTTCACTCCTTACTCTTATCTCTTTGGCATTGCCTCTGCCAAATAACTTTAATAGGATAATCTGACCTTCTGCACACATTCTGCTCTTTGTCTGCCATGGCTTCATTTTGCAAGTTACTGTCTATGCCTGTTACCCTTTTGCTGGTTCCTCGTGTGCTTTGTTTGTTCATTTTTCCATCCCTGTTTCTGAACTATTCCCTGACTTTACAAAGATTTTCCTTCTCTGACATTTGCCTTGTGTTGCTCTGTACTGCTCAGTTCAGCCTTGCTTCCTTACTGCTCTCATGTCCTTCATTTGGATGAGGCTTTCCTGATATGCCACCCGACTGGATTTCTGTCAAATGAACCCCAAACCTAGCACCTCTGAAGGAAAATTGCAAAGATAACCCATGGTGTCAAGACAAGGGCATAAGGTAACAGCAGAGATGTAAAATATAATTAAATGTGGCACCTATAATGAATGTTGGTCCATTTTTTATTTGATTTTACACAGGTCTGTAATAACTACCCAAAGTCAAAGCTGCAGGTATCAGAGTTCAGAGATAAGAGGGGTGATCTATGATAAATCAGTTTAGGGTTTTACATGATTTGTGTATTACTGCAGAAGATTATTACATCAAAATTTATAATCGGATGTGATTGGGAAGTGATGGAAACTTTGTTGTGAAATATATTAAGTGGCAATTTTATATTTGGGTTTAAAAAACTTTTATTTAGTCTCAATAAGAGAATGTGACTTTCATGATCTCTTGTATTTTTTAAAGTTTTCTCAAATTAAAGATCTTAAGTATGATTTTGCTTGTTTTGGTTGTCAGCAGAGAAATGAATTACTCTACTTGGCAACATTTTTTCCCTCAGTGTGTTTAACCATTGTAAGCATAGTTGTTACTGCACTTCAACAATAAATAAATATAATAGGTGTTTCTGTCAAAATAATTGTTTTGATTTTTACTGAAACTGCACTGTAAGCTATTAGTTAGAGAAGGATAATTTTTTAAATGGAAGGAAAACTTTATACTTGGCCTTTCGGACATGCTTCATTTAAAAACAAAATAAATTGCATTAAATGAAACAACATATTTAATTACTGAGCCCTGTTCTCAATCCATTTATTTTAATCTAAATAGCAAGTGTTTAACTTGTATCCATTATTTTGTACCAGAAAAAAATTATTCTAAATGAAAAATCTTAATTAAATTATCCAGAAAGTCTCTGCCAGAAGTATGCAAAATTGTATTAATACAAGATCCATAATATGGTGAACAAATCTTATAAACATGCTCTAATACATTTTGTTGTGTGCTTATGGTAGTGATGTTATGAAGCCTTTATTTGTGCCATGTCTTTCTGAAAGCAACTTATAAAGTTTTAACCAGTCATTTGTGAAATTGTTTATTAGCATCTGAGCTGCATATTCATGACTTAACTTTTACAAATAACTAATTCATCAGCTCAGAGGGAATTTATTATTCTGTATAAGTACCAGAAGGGAGGGTGCAAAAATGATGGAAAAAGGCTCTTTTCAGTGGTGCCCAATGACAGGCAACACAGAAATTCTCATCTGAGCTAAGGGAATGCCTTCTATACTGTGAGGAGGACTGAGCACTGGAACAGGTGGCCCAGAAAAATTATGGAGTCTCCATCCTTGGAGATGTCCAAAGCCTTTTTGGATATGGTCTAGTTAGGTGACTTTGCTGGGAGAGAGGTATTGGACAATTTGTCTGTCAGAAGTCCATTCCAGCCTGAGGTATTCTGGGTTTTTGTGAAACTGCCAGAGGAAAGGGAAAACACAACCCTACCTCTTGGTATAAATATCCATAATTCATGAAGCAGAGAGTCCACTAGGAATGCAATCATTGTGGACCATGTGTGAAAGGAACCTCTCTTGCACCCCACTTAACTAAATGAACTTTACTGAAGGAAGGAAAATGATGATATAAATATTAAAACATGGGATGAGGCAAATTTAATTTTTGGCATTTTACATGGTTATTTTATTAGTTCTTCTACTTACCTATTTCTATGGAACTTGAAATACCTTGAAGTGCATTATGTTCCATTTTATTTGTTCCAGAGAAGATGCAAATAGAAGTATCCTGCTTCTTTGCCTTTAATTACACCCAAAATCTAATTGTTATGTCAGGGTGATCTCTTGTTCTTGCCTTCCTGCTCTCCCTCTGTTGGGTGACCTGTTTTTCATATCATCTGCAATTCACTGAGAAAAATATCTGTGTCTGGTTTTGCAAACAAGGATGCATTTTATATGAATTCTTAAAAGCAGAAACAAGAGAAAGCCTAGTGATCTATCATGACCTCAGAATTCCAGAATCACAGAAATGTTTAGGTAGTAAGGAACCTCTTGAGATCATCTTGTATGGACAAGATTGCTTAAACCCACACACAGCAACCCAAACCCTCTGTGGCTCAAGCAGGGTCTTCTCCATCAGGTTGTCCAGGACCACGTCCAGTCAAATTTTGAATATCTTCACAGATGGAAGCTGTTGGCTCTTGTATGATGACTGGCAATTCAGAAAATTTTATTTATATTTACTCACTGAGATAGAATAATTATAGTATTGATGTAGGAAAACTAACAGGCTGCTACTCTCACAGTTTTTTAATTGGAATCCATAAGAAGGGATTGTGATAGTGTTTCAATGAAAGGGAATAAAAAATTCAAGCAGTCTGATTGGAAGCATTAAATGAAAAGAAAAAGATGCAAACCAAAATGAACCCACCCTTAATAAGAGTCAAGGTAGAAATGTTGTCTGTTCTTTATTAAACTCTTGGGATTTAGCAATGAAACACTTCTGGAAGAACTGCTATAAAAGATCTTGGTTTTCATATGTGAACCAGGATTTTATCTCTTCAGCAGATGAAAAAAAATTAATACCTAGGCCTGACTTTTTTAATGCATTTAGGATACTGGTGTGCTGGTAATATCTCACTCTTTCCTATCTGATATCAATTCTCCTTTTCTGGATGAGTACCTTGAGAAGGAATTAGCAATAATTCCCCAGCAGCAGCTGCTGTATATGAATACTTTGGAGTTTGCCCTTTCCAGATTCTGAGAATAATAGGAGAAAGCAGACCTAATTATACTGAGTTGACATTTACATGGCCAGTGCTAATTTTAGCAGAGCTGTGGGTTTAATCAAAATGCTGCTATAGTAATTTTAATGGAGAAACTATCAAGAAAACAAACAAAGTACGCCCTCCAAAATGATTCTCCATGAGACTTAAACAAGATATTCTGAGCTCTGTCTCATCTCTTTTTTCAATTAAAGGAGACTGAACTGAGTGCTCTTCTTCTGGGTAAAATCAATGGGAAGCACTCATGCTACAGAATTAAGAGCAGTGCATCAGGGAGATGCACTTCAACATCTGGAAAATCTACCTCCAAAGCCTCTTACTAATATGAAAAATACATGGCTTTAGGTTAAAGTTCAATGGGAGGATGACATATTGCAGAATATTTTGTGCCTTGCCATCACAGTTTTATCACCATGGCACTACCAGGTATGCTTCTCTTAACATTTTTCCTAATCTATTGTAGAGGCAAAAAATGCATCTTGACCCATCTGTATTCCTTCCAAATAACATCCCAGGTCTGAGCATCCACTGCTGCTTGAATTTTAGCTCTCACAGTGCTGAGCTTTCTAGGGCTGACACAAAAATTACACAGAACTCAACCACAGTGCAGTGTCCCAAAGAATTGTAGCCAGGAATTTGAAATATACTCATTTTGATTGATTATCTAACACAGTTCTGAGTTCTAGGCTCAGTGCCTGAGAAATCTTTTACAGAATCAATGTTCTCCAGCAGCCTCTCTGGAGGCTAGAGGCAAGGCTTAACAAAAGGTTACCTAAAAACTGAAATGAGGGAGGATGCAGAGCTTCACACACTTCTTTGTGAGGCAGTTGACTAAAATTGCAGCCCTTGGTTTGAGTCAGATGCCTTCAGTCTTTAATGGGTCAGTGAGCTTCCTCTGCTAAATTGAACTGTTTCCTGATGGGCTGTAGGACAGTGAAAGGAGAGTTAGGTGTTATCAAAATCTGGCCCAAAGCTTTTTACCAAATGTGAGGTACCTGTGTTCAGAAAAGGGACTTGCTGTGGATTTCTTACACAGAATTTTTGGATACTCATTGCAGTAAAATAATTACTCAAAGGCAAGGGATCAGCCATTGGTATTAGTTTTTGGTGTCCCTGGCAGAGTACTTGTGGTCCCCAGTCAAATAGGAGGAGGCAACGCTGATTTTTATTAAAGTTGTACACAGAGCCATTTTCTGTGTGCTAGCCCACATTCTCTAAATGGGAAAGAAAAAAAAAAAAGCAAAATATTTTTGCCATTATGCCTATTTTATATATCTTATTAACTAGCCAAAATCATAATGAAATAAATCTGTATTAGCAGTTAATGATCAGTTGGTTAGTTGACAGCTGCGGGCAAGCCTGGTGATATAAAAATTACCATTATTATTAGCATCTTCTATTAAGAAGATTTTTATTAAAAATGTGAATACAATCTGTTTCAACAGCAATATTATAAAATTTGTCTTTTCATGATCTTTAATAACTAATTTTCTGCCAGAATGACCCAGAATACTATCATATGGATTCTTTATTAAAATCTGTTTAAAAAAAACCAAGGGGCTCTGTGCTGTAACAGGCATAATTAAGCTACAGTTCAAAATATCTATCTAATGTATATAACTAGTTATAAGCTTACAGTCTGTTCCATTTGCCATCTGTTAAAAGCTTTGCAAATGAAACTTAAGGATGCCCTGTAATGGTGTTACAAAGTGTTTACATTATTTTGGTATCCATGTATGTGTGGATCCAAGGCAATCTAATTGCAAATGTATCCTGAAATATACTCCTCTGTTTTAAAGATATGACATGCCTTTGTCTTAACTAGATCAGAGTAAACCCAAAGTGGGCAAATCCCAGCAGAGAGCTGACTCTTCTCTCACTGGGAGAGAAGAGTGTGTCAGTGCTGTACTGGGTTTCTGATCCAGAGGGGTGGATTCCAGTTCAGATGTCTTCAGGAGTATTGCAACTATGCCTGATACCAGATTATTTATTTCAGATGCTGGATTAAAAATGAGTTGCTAATTTTAAAAGATTTTCACTTTGACCATGTAGTTGCCAACAATATATGTATATGCAGTATATTTTTAGAATTTAGGTATGGACTTGATAGATAATACCTCAAAGATCTAAAGAAAAACCTTAAATATTTACCAAAATGAGAAAAAAATATAGTTTTTTTTTAAATTTAGATATTAACATTTTAATAGATTTTTGATTAGAATATTTTCAAGCTCTTTCATGATACAAAACTTTTCAAGTAATTATTTTGAAGGCACGTTGCTCTTGCCATGATCAACTTGTACAAATACACAAGAATTAAGCAATCTCAAAGGCAAAGCAGTTGGTTAATTTTCATAATTAGTATATGATAAATCTCTTACATTTAGAGAGAAATCTCTTACATTACAGAGAAATTCAGATATGTTTAGGTAAGAATTTCCTACAGCTTTTCACATTCATAATAAAATGAGGCAGGGGTCTATATTTGATGTCCTGAGGCCTTTTTAACTGGGAAAGGTAGAATCCTGCAGAGTTGTGTGGTTTTAAATATTCACAACTTTCCTAATTTAAGATTGATTTTCCCATCTTAATTTGGGTAATTTATTTTCATTTAAGAGTATTTCTAGCAAAAAGCTTATCACCCATGGACTTTATAATTAAATGCTGGTAGGGAATTAGTGCAGATGAGGAGTCCAGACTTGGGTTCTGTGTTTTGGAGAGCTGTTTTTCAAATCCTCTCTCCTTCCCTGATATGACTTGAACTTTTTTGGTCTTTCTGGCCATTCCTGTGTTCCTGTCTGACATCATTTTATGTAGTCTCCCAACACTTCCACCTTCATCCCCAAACTTCTGGGCATCCAGCTTTTTTTTTCCATTTCATCCTTCCCAAGACTGCATTACAATTTACCTACCACCCACTCTTCTACAACTCTCAGCACTGAGGTCTTCACCCTGGAGGAATTTTGGCTGGAGGAAGGTGACCATTTGGAGCACCAGGTGAAGTTTTCCTGCTGACAGTTTTTGAGCATGAAGCCACCTGTGGTGACCAAAGAAGCAATCCCCAGGAGGGTGCTGCATGTCCCAGGCAGGGTGACTCCAGCAGATCCAGTCATTCTCATGGAGTGATACCCACAGACCTGCATCAGCTTTTATTCATTGTAGAAAATGTGAAATATTATCACAAAAAGTGATTCAAAGCCTAATATAGAAGTAGTTACTCATAACTAAGAGGATTTTCTGCAGATAGGATTAAAGCTGAAACCTTAACCCTGAAGTGTCATTTCCTGCAAATTCCAAGAATTATTTTCAAACAAAGAGCTTTATGGTTAAAAGACTGATTTACTTATTCTGCTCTGTGTAATCTTTCGATTATTTCTGAAATAGCTGAGGTAGATGTTCTTACACTTGGCAGACTGGCAAGTCACTGGAAAAAGGCCCTTAAAGATTGAAAATATCAGGCTATCTTCATTACAGACAACATAAGTTTGGTTTGTGTTTTTTTTTAACAGCAAAATCAGATTAAAAATCATACAGAAAAGGCATGGTTTGTATAATAATAATAAGATTCTTTTAAATATATTATAGTTGTCTTGAATATGAGTGTTTGTTTTTGGATTGATCTTTTTAATGCAGTGTTACTCACAAATGTAGCTCACAGCTGAAAAAAAACATGACTTAGGCCCTAAAAAATTGTGGGATTGACATGCATGTGTTATGTGTGATCTCTGAATATTAAATTTGGGACATTCACTTAATTGTGGTTTTGTTTTGCTTTGTTTTGTTTTTTGTTTTTTTTTTTTTTTTTTTGTAGCAAAGACAGGGTAAAAAGGAATTGTTTACAGGGATAACCAAAAAAAATGATAAAATTTTAAACAATAATTAAAAAAGAAAAAGGGAAAAAGATGAGTAAAATGATAGAAAATGTTTTGAAAACTTTCAAAATGCCACAACAATCTGTTTCATCTTGCAGGAATTCGATTAACTCCAAAAGAAAAACTGCATATCCCTGTGTTATTCATGCCAACTGAAATGAAAATTTATAAAGCAGTGGTGGTAATTCATGTAATGAGGGAAAACGGTGAGAACTGGCCTTATGAGGTTACTGCTGAATCAAATACAGACTTAAACAGGTAATTTATTCTAATAGGAAAGGAAGAAGTAGTTGAGATGCTCAATCCTATCACCATTTATCCCATTGACTATTCATGTGTAGCTCCCAAGGGCAGTCCAGTATCTGATTTTGAGGGCAGTGGGTATCCATCAAAAGCTTTTAATGTACCCTGCAAAGTATGCAGATTCAGGGTAGGATATCTGTCTGTTTTAATACCTCTCTATTCTTGCTTTAAATAAAGAAAATGTAAAGTACTGGCTGCTGGTTTAGTTAAGGATATTGAGCAAGTGAAAGCTCCATAGTAGCTCTGTTTTTTTCAATAGATTTGAGATAATAATTGTTCTCATCCCAATATTTTTATGTACTTCATGAACTGCAGAAATTTTATCTCAGTGTAAACATAACCTGACAGAATACAGATCAAATGTTTTCAGATCTATAATATTTGAATACACTAAGTCGATCTAAGTTATAGCTGATATAATTTATAGCTGATATATTTAGCTGGATTTTATTTCATATTTTTCTCAGATATGGTTAGCATTACAGCATACAACAGAACAGAGTCTAAGCTTTCCAACAACTCTTAGATTACTTTGGAAACATAATTTTTAGCAGTCTAAATGATACTTGTATTTTTCTAGAAATGTTATTGTAGCAGAGAATGGGGAAACTGAGGGAATACTCTGGATCTATCCCATTAATGGAACACCTGAAGCACCACAGCAGAAAGCAGGTAGGTAATGCTTGAAAAAAGCTTGAACAATATATTTAAGAATATTTAAGAAAATTAAATAGTCAGTTATACTCTCACCTGCTTGATCACAGGAATTTGTAGCAGTACTTGGCTATATCTTAAAAAAAGATAAAATCCCATATTAAAAATAAAATTTTCTCCCACTTCCAAAGCAAATCTAGATCAATACTTTGTTCTTATTGCGGATAAAAGAAGTTGGGGGCAGTTGTAAAATTTGAAGCCTATGCCCTTCAGTGTCCCAATTAATCCTGAGTTTGAGAACTGAAGGTAAGCTGAGGAAAGGACTGACTCAAGGGTAGACTTCTTCTTGCATACCCAGAACACCCTTCTGGAGAGTCTACAGGGTGCAAAATACTGGAGTAGATGTTTGCTGCTTCTCTCAGCCTTGAATTTAATCTCTTAATCAAAATCAGAATATAAAGTAGTGTGAATACCAGTAAGTTTTCCCCTTGCTCCTGAGAAGTAAATTTGCATTAAAAGATGAGTGATATTCTTGGAGGTTTCTTGCTTATTTTGGGAACAGTAAATGTTTATATATTTGACCATCTGTATTTTTAAGGTGTGATATAATTCCAGAGCTATGAAACAGGAAGTTGTGAACAGCTTTTTAAATCTATAACCCTGAAACTACAGCTCAATGTGTAGATGTGGGACCAATTCTATACCAGCCTGTCCTTTCAGCTGACCTTTTGTTGATTGAATAAGCAAATATAATACCTTTCTACATTAAATGTATTAAGATACAGGAACAATTTCTGGAAAAACATAGAAGTAGCTGTTTGTACTGTCATTAATTTATATTGCTTAAGGACTCTTTACTTGTAGACAAATGCCAATGATGTGGTATTAATTAGAGCTTTCGTCTCTTTAATTTGCACTTTAATACCTTAAGGAATGAAACAGAATATTATCATGTAATCAACTGTTGCCCAAAATGATGGCTTTAATGAGTCTCATTAGCATTAGAACTATGTATATTAATGTGGATGTTTGTTGTGTTATTTAAAGCTGTTGTGTAATTCACAGGCACTCTTCAAGATAAATCTCCCTTTTATTGGGCTCTTGCTTTCATTGAAATCACAGAATCATTAAGGTTGGAAAAGACCTCTAAGATCATTGAGTCCAACCATTAATTCCATGTAACCACTAAACCATGTTCCTAAGCACCACACCTCTGTGGTTTCTGAATATTTTTAGGTTTAATGATTCCCACAGTTCTCTGGGCACCTGTTCCATCACCTGGCCACCCTTTCCATGAAGAAATTTTTCCCAATATCCAATCTAAACCTCCCTTGGAATAACTTGAGGACATTTCTTCTTGTCCTGTCACTTGTTACTTGGGAGAAGAGATTGAGCCCCACTTGGCTGCACCCTCCTTCCAGGTGGTTCTAGAGATGGAGGTGTCTCTCCTGAACCTTCTTTTCTCCAGGCTGGACACCCCCAGCTCCCTCAGTCACTCTTGTTTGACTTAATCTCAAGACTCTTCCCCAGCTCCACTGCCCTTCTCTGGGCTCACTCCTGCCCCTCAATGTCCCTCCTGAGCTGAGGGTCCAGAACTGGACACAGCACTCGAGGTGTGGCCTCACCAGTGCCCAGTACAGAGGGCCAGTCACTGCCCTGGTCCTGCTGGCCATGCTGTTCCTGATCCAGGCCAGTTGCCATTGGCCTTCTTGGCCACCTGGGCACACCTGAGCTCATGTTCAGCCTATTTTTCACCAACATCCCCAGGGCCTTCTTCACTGGGCAGCTTTCCAGCCATTCTTGCCCAAGCGTGGGGCGTCGCCTGGGGTTGTTGTGCCCCAAGTGCAAGACCCAATACTTTTTGTATAAGTTATGAATTAAAATCTTTAGCGGTCATGAGTTGCTTAAGTGACATCACTTCTGTATATGATCAGAAGCTCACCTACTACCAACCCTTAAGTAATTTCAAATTTATAAATGCTTTTTTAAAACAGCAAAACTAAATTGTAGCAGATTTATAACTATGGTATCCATTCATTTATGTTCAATAAATGTTTTTAATACATAAAAAAACATTGCATTAATTTTGAATACATACTGTTCTTTGGCCATCAGTATGGTATGTTATGTTGGGCTAATATTTTTTTCCCCAAGGAAAAAATGGGTCTTTCAAGAATGTCCCAGAAAACAGAAATAGGTGTTTGTGTTTATGGAATTTTCCATTCCTACCTTGATTCTGAAAGCCTATGGTTTTCAGTTATAAATGGGCATTTAGAAAACTTACGTTATAAGGTATAAATCCAAAGCAGGTAATATAAGAAATTTACTTTTAAAAAAATAAAATATTTTAAATAATGATCAAAAGAGTATTGTCATCTCTTTTAATGCAGACATTTATTAGAATTGCCTGGATGCTACAAGTTTCTTTGTCAAAACCCCAAGCTGCTCTGGTGATATATTATGGAGTTCATCTTTGGGTCATTCTTATTTGCATCTTAATATACTTAAACTTCTAGAAGCCACTTGGCTTTCTATCTCATGAGACCAATTAAAATGATCAGTGGTCACAACCCATGTAGTACATGTTAAGTAGATGATACCTTGGCTATCGTATAGAAGTGATTACAAATGGAGGGTCATCAGGAATATTCTTTTAATTCTTGTAGAGTGTAGAGTCCAGGAAGCATACAGCAATTTGAATTGGAGGGGACCACTGAGGGTCCTCTAATCCAACCACCTGTTTGAGGGCAGCTTGCTCAGGGACTTTTCCAGTCAAATCCTAGATATATCTGAATTTTATTCATAAATATTACTTAGCCATTTTGGAAAAAGGAAATGTAAAATCAATTTTGGTAGTAAGATTAACTGTAGAATAGAAAATTACACAATGTGCACACAGTAATCGGAAACATTTGGTAAACTAGTGGAATACAGAGAATGTAATCCATTTTTAAATATAAGGTCATACATTTAAGCAAAAATATGTGTGTTTAACCTATTTCAGTAACTCTCCCTCATGGAAATCCTAAGAGATCCCTAGAAATTTCTTACACAATGTAAACAGGGAAAGAGCAAGGGAGAAAGGAAATTACCTGAACTTCTTGTGTAATTATCTGTTTTGCAGAATAATGGTAGTAAATAAAGTGCCAGAATTGAAAGTTCAAGCTAAATAAACAGGATATCCAAAAAGGGGTTTCCGTCCTATTTTTTTAAGTGTTGCATATGGATCTACCACAATATGGTTCCAAACTATTGATCATTAATTCCTGATGTTAACTTCAGAGTTAATTTATGAAGAAATATTGGGTCTAACTCTGATGAAAATGATTTTAGACCTCGAAACTGAAAAGTATGTGGTCAGCTGTTCTTTTTCATGTTGATTCCCAGAACTCTAAGTTCTAGTTCTTTTCTTTGGGAAAACATTTTTTTCAGTGCTTTTGTGTAATTTTCTTATTTTTCTGTGCTAATAAATACGTAAGAATTAGAAAAAATACCTATTGAAATAAGCTTTATAAAAACTAGTGTAAAAGCTAAAACCTAGCAACTTTGTAATGAAAAAGACATACTTTGGAAGCCGTAAATTAAAATCACTTACTGAACTGAAAGAAGTTCTATGATGCTTTAAACAGAAACTCATGTGAGAATGCTTTTTATTCTGCTTTTTATTCTATTAAAGTTGAAGTCTGAACAGCAGTATTCTGAAACTAAGAAAGCAAAGAGTAACTTCATTCATTTAATCGTAAAACCTTTTATTTTTTTGGTTTTGTTGCAGTCTTCCTTTCTTAATGACATATTTCAAACTATGCCATAATTCCTATTAGCAGTTGAACTAAAATGAAGATACATTTCATGATTAAAGATAAGGGAGAAATTTGCAAGTGCTGTTGGGAGCTGACTGAACAGATTTTTGTTTGCTTAGCAATATTTTCTACCGCAACAGAACAATAGAAAGTGGAGGTTGGGGAAAGCTTTTTTTGTCTTGTTCCTTACTAGAATTCTGTCTTTCTCTAAGCACATTTAGCTTCTATGTTTAATTTCTTTGTTAAAATCAAGATGACAAATCCCTTTGCAACTAAGATGTTTTTGCTTTTCTGTAGTTATGATACGCTGTCAAGCCAGGCAGAGGCTGGAGCAGAGAGTAGAGCTGCTGCTGATTGGTGTGATGCCTGCTGCCCCTGCTGTGCCTGCTGCCCCTGCTGTGCCTGGTGTCACTGCTGTGCCTGCTGCCACTGCTCTGCCTGGTGTCACTGCTGTGCCTGGTGCCACTGCTCTGCCTGGTGTCACTGCTGTGCCTGGTGCCACTGCTCTGCCTGGTGCCACTGCTGTGCCTGGTGTCACTGCTGTGCCTGGTGTCACTGCTGTGCCTGCTGCCACTGCTGTGCCTGGTGCCACTGCTGTGCCTGGTGTCACTGCTGTGCCTGCTGCCACTGCTCTCCCTGGTGCCACTGCTGTGCCTGCTCCCACTGCTGTGCCTGGTGCAGGGAACTCTGCCACAGTTGATACTGGTGAATCGTCCAACGCCCCAGAAATCACTGATGGTAAGAATAGTTTTGATGTCATACTATTTTAGGAAAATTTCAGATAAGTACTTCATCAGATATGCAGCTCTGCCATGACAATGAGTGAGGTTTAGGCAAATTGTCCCAGTCCATATTTCTACCATTTTGTAAGTATAGGGTATTTGTTTAACTTTTTGTCTGCAGCTAATGGGCACCTATGAACCTGAACCTTCCCTTTTTTAAAATTTGTCTTGGATGTGAGGCTTGCATACACACAATCTCTCCTTTAAAAGGGAGCCTGCACAAAGTCTTCACTTAGAAAAAATATGTCTGTGTAAGCATTGCCAGGAGACATTTATCTGCAGGTTTATAAGATGCATTCCCATCAGCAGGTCAATATTGGTATCACAATGGATTGAAGAAGGAGGACTTTTTGAAAGAAGTGATAAAGCTTTGTAAAAGGATAGCTTCCACTTACTGTTAATCTGCTGAGAACACAGTGAAAATCAATTTATTCAGATACAGCAGTTGTTCAAAATATACCTCTCCTTGAAACAGAATGGCACAACATATAAGTAATAAGGAAAGAATGCTTGTTACTGCTGTATCATCAGTATTTATATTATCAGTCATAGTCACTACAACAAATTTGAAAATTGTGCACCTTGGAAACTTAACATTCCATTTTAGGTTCAAAGTCATCCTCCTTTATAAGGAAAATGTTACTTAAAAATTATGGCACATAACATGAGACAGACTAATGTGTGTTTAACTTAGCTGTAGATGAGGGAAGGGATTTCACCTGTACTCTGACTTTGTTCAAAGTGATAAAAGATGAGTTTACAGATGTTGCTATAATTGCAGTCTATCAGTTAATCAGTTGGAAGGGCAGGCACACTTGGCTTTTGTGTCCCATTTCTGCCATTTACAGTCTGTTCCAAGAGAGGCTGTGCAGGAATACCATGTTACAGAAAATGTCCTGCCAAATAACAGAAAAAGTGAATAGCTGTAAAAGGTGAATCAAGATGCATTGCATCCTTCCTAGAAGGCAAATTTTCATGCAAATGTGCACATGCTCTGCACATTGATCAATGTAATCTCATATCAACAATTACTACCCAGATCTTTAAACAGATTTTATTTCTGAAAGCTTTTAAAATAGAAGGAGATCTGAAATTGAACTGTTTAAAAGAGCTTGCAGAGAATATGCTTACTGAATGGCTAATATTCATAATTACTTTTTAAAATTTTATATTTACTCTTATTGCAGTGTCAAAGATAACTTATTTTCTGGGCATATTATCATCTTACACACCCATATTACAAAGTGATAGTGGTGAATCCAACAAAGCAAAAAGATGTGAAGTTGTCAGTGTACCTTCTTTCCTCTTTGGAGAACTGTAAATAGTATTATAAAAATTTGTTTGGCCTTTCAAGGAAAGCTGTCCATGAAGATACAAAAGCACTTTTTTTTTTTTTTTTTTAATTACAAAGTAACTGCTTTAGCTCATTATTGGCTGGTCACATGTGAGTGGGCTGACTTAAACACACCTGGGCTTTTTCCCTCCAAAATGGTGGCTTGTGAATTGACAAGAAAAACATGCAGTGAGCAAGCTGAGGCAGCATTTTGGAAGTCTTGCAGATCCATGATGTCTAGTTCTTGTTTTATTCATAGGAATAATTTATTAACACTGGCTTCTGCACATACTACAAGACATTAATTTGGGGCATTGCATCTTTTTAAGTAAGAAGTCTGGTAATGAAATGCTTTGCACCATAGGTAGTAAAATCATTTTTAACACTGTGCTTTTCATCGTTTTCAATGACATTTTAATGCCATAATTGATAGATGAATTTGAGGCCTGTTAGGAAGCAAATTAAATGGTTCTATCTGAGCTTTCTGCAGTCTACCAGTAATAACATAAATAAAAGTCTAAACCTTTAAGATAACAGTCTGGCACACTGTTGTTCATTTTTTTTCTCTTCTGAAAGAGTGATTCATCAGAGTGCCTGTGTGATGTGTGGTAAGCAGTTTTTATACCCAAGGATAAATGATGATAATTACTGGCAGATCAGATTTAAACAGCTAATACTGTGCTCCAATATTTAAATTATTTGGACAAGTATAAGTTCTTTTAAAGTGAAAAATCGTCAGGCACATTTTTTACATAAAAATTCAATTTCATCCAATACAGAGGAGTGCACTTGACACAGAAAGCTACTACAGTTTCTTAAGAAAGTGCAATCTAAATATTGCCTAGCTTCAATGATATAGCTTCTTGTTCATAAGTCAGCAAAGTTCCAGGGATCAGATAATGAAAGCTTAATATTTTAGACATAGCAAATAAAGTATGGCCCCTTTTAAAAATAATTTTCAGTTGCATTAAATATATATTTTCACCCTAAATGTATTTTTCATCTGTTTTCTTACATATGGCTCTAAAGATATCTTTATCTTTAAGGTAAAGGTTCTGTAGGGTAGCACAGGTATGAGGTTGGTTTAGGTTATGACCAACTTTTAGAGCCATTCTGAACTTCAACTAAACAGATGGAGAGTTCAACTGCGCCTGAGAGTGAAATAACATTTTCCAGATATGCTAATCCATAATATACATTGGCATCATTATACAAAGTGTATCTGTACCCTTTGTTTCACTGTTAATAAAAACTTTATAGCAACTACCTATTATTCCTGAAACTCATCAGAGTATTCAAAAAGCTCTTTTTTCTTTCATTTCCTTAAAGCAGCTCTTTGAAAACAGCAAATAATAAAAACGTATCCAAACACACATTAAAAAGCTGTTTTCCATCCCCAGTAGGATTTTCTGTTAGCCAGTGGTATGGATTACACTAAATTCCCACTTAATGTGATGGATAAAGGAGGCTCACCTTTAAGATATAGGGTCAATAAAATTGTGGATGACCAAAGAAATCTTTGGTGACAATGTGTCTTTATAGGCTTGGTCACTCATCTGGAGATGTTAATGTGATTGCTGATAAAGTGTAGCAGGTTAATATTGAAAGCAGTATGAAGAGGATAATAATGATGAAGATGGCCCTATATCCTACTTAATCCATTTCTTTATTGTCAGAATAATTGTGGCATTATTTTTTAACTTATCCTTGAGGATGAGAAAATTATAGCTATATAAATTAGGTTTTCTTCCTATGCAAGAAATAAAAGAAAGGATAACAAAGTGTTTGTTTTGGATTAAGAGTTGATGAAAGCAGTGATCAATGACAGAATGAAACTGTTGACAAGGGGGTGAAGCAACAATTGAGACACTTTGTTATGGATTATTGCTTTGTTGTTAGGGGTAACAACTCCTGATGGAACACAGAGAACTAGTAGAAGTCAAAGTATAAAGCATCAGAGGAGAACTGAAAGTCTTAGATGGATTATTTTGACATCCACATAATTTTTGTTTACATCTGCCTGTTTGTTTCTTTATTTATGAGTGAAGCATGGAAGAGATTTGATGTATTGTTTATTTCCGTTATTGAACTGAAATAATGCCAGGCATTTTAATGAAGAAGGTCAAATAATTCTTGTTGATATACAAGGCTATCACCGGGTCCATTAAAAAAGAGAAAAATTACAGCACAATTTTTCTCTCATAAGTAAACCCTCCTACTGCCATTTCTTAATATAACTAGAAAAATAACAACAAATTCTGGCAAAAAAAGAACTTGTGAATTGTGAGCAGGCAGTTGGGAACTGCGTTCATTTCTGTTTACAGTTGTCACTCATTTCTGTTTCCTTACCATTTTATGAAATGTTAAAATCTGTAAGCCTTAAGAATGAGAATCATCATTATGTTAATTAAAATTACTTTCTGATACTTATGCAAAATCATGCTCACTTTAAATATTCAGCACTTAAAGGGAACCAAATCAATTATATACTAATCTGAAGTTATTTTTTCAGCTTCATAAAATTGCAAAACCAATAAATAATACAAAACCAGAAATAATGAAATTGTTGCAGAAGCTACTCTTCAGTATTATGTAGATCCAGCAAACATGAGAAGTCCAAAAGAACTGATTGACTAACCCAAATAATGTCTGAAACAAGAACACACAAATAGATATCCCTTAAAATTATTTGAGCTAGTGGATAAGAAAAACCTAGGCAATATAATTAGCTGGAGGAGTGTATTAATTACTTCAATTGCTCCATGTTTGTGATTTCTGTTTCTCCCTTTCTTGCTCACAGAATTTCCTGTAATCTCTTTGGTTGGGTGATAAGGAAGTATTACTTCAAATAGAAACAGAACCACTGCACCCTTGTTTTGTAAAGATATTTTGGGGAAGCTTCTGTAAATCAGAGCCATGGCCAGCACTATAGGACCTTAACTGTTCTTCTGGAACATCATAATACCTAGCAATAATCTGTCTGCATTAATTTCCACTTTTTCTGAGTTATTTTCTCATTATTTATGGGAAACCAACAAAGCAAACTTCTTAGGTTTTTCTGGGACAGTGGCCCTATGTCTCTCAGCTGTGTATAAATACTTTTTGTCATAGAAAAGCAGAGGATTTATGCACCTAAATTTGCCTCCGAAAATTTAGCTGACAGTTGCTGTATTAAAAAAAACACATGTATGCAACAAGCCTATCCCAAATGCTCTTCCATTTCCAGGTTATTGCATCCTGTTGTAATTTCTGTGATAAAATTCTTTGTCCTTGTCTTCTGTCTCTGAAGTTGTATTGTTAAGTTTTGTTGTTCTGACAGAAAATGAAGTTATTATCTCTAGATCTTCTTCATCTCTCCCACACTACACATTTCCAGCAGAACATGATACAAAAATTCCACAGCAAACTTCCCCCGTTGTTTTGTAGAATGTATAAAACTTTATGTTTTAGAAATTACTGCATCAGACCTGTTGTTTTGGCAGTTTAAGAACAATTTGATCTGAAGCTTTGGAGATACAGGAAGATATTAAAACTATAAGACAAGTAAATAGAAGTTGCATAGAATCACCACAGAACTTTAAATGAAGTGATAACCTTGAACCATCACTCTTTCTTCAAGCCAGCTGAGGAAGACAAGAGTGAAACCTCAGAAATTTACTACACAAAACTTTTATTAATTCTGAAACTTGATTTGTATCCAAAAAATGACACAAATGGGTACCTCCCATGAGATGAAATGTCTTATAGTAGAGGAATTTACACTATCCTCTGTGATAGATGTTGTCTTACACGTAACAGAATGCAATCTGTTGGGTAAGGAAAAGGAAGCAAATGAATGTGACCCTAGTGATCAGGTGCTGTGTTCCACTCTCTGTGGCTCAGTTTTGTATATTAAAAAAAGCCAGAAGATAAAAAGTGCATGCTTTTGTAATAGACCATAGTATAGTATAAACCTGTCAAGAACTATTGAAAAAATGGTGACATGGGTTTTCAATTTAACCTCTGTTGTGGGCCAGTTCAAATAGAATGGTCAAGTTAAAAGTCAACTTGAGTTGTTACTGATTTCTGTGGGCAACATTGAAAGTGAGGCAAATTGCTCTGGATGCCATGGAAAAAATAATGTCTGTGTGAATTAAGACTAAATCATGAGATACATTCCTGAAGAAGCTGCTTTGATGTTTCTATGCCAAGATCACAAGATGTGATCTTTATCTGCCAAAGTTTCTGCCTAAATGAAGACATGACTAAATAAAGAAGGGAACTTGTTGAAAAAGGATTATAATGGTTATGAAGAAATAAATTTTAATTGTTTCCTTTATAGTATAAATTTACAGGGTAGCATACAAATCTGAGTAGAATGCCAGATCAAAGGCAAATAATGTGAGATCCTTTGGGATGAAGAGAATCTTTTGATTTTCCTGAGGTTTTTGTTTCAACTCTATTATGCAAGTAATATGAGAATAAAGAAAGCGTTGAAAGGGATGTATGGAGGCAGAGTAAAAAGAGAATTAGTGAAAAAGGGATTCAGGGAGAGAAAATAAATGGAAACAAGCTGCAAGGAACAATACTAGATCCACACCATGTACTTCATATACATAAATTGGATTCACAAGCTTCCATTTCATTCACTAAAATATGCAGTGTTTTGAAGAAACATTCTCAAAACAAATAAAGGTGGGGACAATACTTTTTGCTTTTTGCTGCTTCTTTACTGTAGAAACTTGGTTTAGAAGTAGATACCTCTTTCAAATAAATGTTTTGAATGAGAAAAATTAGGCAACAGAAAAATTGAATGTAAGAGAAAATTTAGGAAAGAAGCATTCTAATTAGTTGCTAAGGAAATAGGCAGTGGGATGCAGGGTAAAAGATGTGGATAAGAGTGGAATTTTGTAGAGCCTGGAAGATAGAGATGAAGATTTTTGGATGGATATGGAAAGAGAAAAACTTGCAGAGAAGAGATACAAAGATATATATGCAGAACTATATTGTGAATTGCCTTAAATTCCTATGAGGATCAATAATTATATTATCAACAGAAGGAGATCATTTTTTTTATCCATTAATTTCTATGAGTTTAATTTGGTGTCTCAGATTTAGTAAAGTTATGTTATCTTTGCTTATATTTATAATGCTCCATTGACAGCTCTTTTGTACCTGTATGAAGAAATCTGGTGAAAGGCATATTTAACCACAGCCAGGTCTTTGGGGGATTTTATGCAATTTGCTTACTCTGCTGCTATTGTCCCATAGTTGTGACATTTTACAGTGAGAAGCAGATACATAATTTTCAGTTGAGATCTTATGTCTTACTACCCACATGATGTCTACTTAAGTGTTAGGATGTTCTTGACCACTAAACTTATTTTTTACTTTTTTCCTTTATTACTCTTGCAATTCACTTTTTGCTGTTTATTTGAATATGTACTTGAAAACAGTATTATAATTATTGAATCTGCTGTACAATAATGTGTTTTGTCTGCCTTTGCTTTTGCTGGAGAGGCAGAACTGCATATTTAGTGTTCATTCCCCTCTGCCTGCTGAGTTCCAGCAGTGTCTGTGTGAAAACTCCTGGAAAACAATGGAGAAGCAGGAAAAGGACAAGTGCCAGATGAGACCTGAAAGGGACTATGAAGGAAGATATTTCAAAATATTTGGAAGGTGAAGATTAGATGCCAGATACCTGATAGAAATGAGTAGTTAACATCTGGTTATGTAGTTTCTGTGTTAGCAGTTTGGGGACTATTAGATCAAGGGGGAAGAAGTCTTTGTTAGACGTCAGGGCCACAATGGACGCTTAGCCTTGGAAAATTATCACAACCAGTGGAAAAAATCAGTGTCAGTGCAGCATGTTACATTTAGCACCAAGTGAAAATAATTAATCTGGTTTATGCAAAGCATGAAACTGGAAATTTATGAATGCCTGGGCTTTAATTACATGTTTGCATTTGGTGATTGTGCTTCCCTCATTTATGAAATGACTACAAATAAGAGCAGTTAAGTGAATTCACTTGCATCTCTGTTTTACTGCATCCATCCAAGGAAAAGCCTCTGCAATGAGGACAAGCACTTTTGCAGTCTGAGCATATTTCCATCACAGTTTTAATTTCCATCTGTCTCATTGGAAATGGGAGACAGTGCTAGAGTCCAGGGGATCCCTTAGGGAGGTGCTCCCCTTTGCCACGTTTATGTCACCAGGTGTGCCGCAGGTTGAGCGCTGTTTGTGGAGAGCTCAGCCAGCCACGTCTCCCCTGGGTGTCCACAGGGCACTGCAGCCTCCCAGGCCAGTGGCCATCAGATTTTTATCATCAGGAAATGCAGTGTATAATGAGCTGCTCCTCAGTGAAATCAAACACTTACTTTTCAGAAGCAGGAGGGAGGTACAAACACTTCTCTCCTGACACCATGAAACTCTGAGGTCAGAAATATCCAGTGGGCCTTTCACTGCCTTCTGTAGGCAATAGGCCCACCTACAAATGTCTTTGTTATTAGTTCTTTTGAACCTTGAATACAGGTTCTTTTCCACTAAAGTATTTAAATTTCTAAGATTCCTGTATTGTGTATCTGTTAAAATAGTTCTTTAAATTTTAGATGCATTAATTTTAGATGCATGCATCTATTAATCAGTTTTACAGTAAATCTAGCAGTCACAAAAATTCACATTTCCCCAGTTTGTATGCCCAGAGTGTAAAATCCTTGGAGTTTTCATGCTGTAAGTCTTATGAGTCATAAAATAGCTTTTTTAAAGTGATCTATATCCTTTCATCTTCTTTGAGGCTATTTAAACAACCCCCAACACTTTTGTTCCAGTGTCCTTACTAGCATTTGCAAATAAATGGCAGCCAAGTCATAGTACTGTATAGCTGAAAAGCCTGGTTGGTTTTTAAACATAGGTGCTTCAGTAGCTCTGTATAAACAAGTGTTGCTAAAATGTATACTACCTTTTTAGAAATCTTTATTTACACAAATGAAAACGCTTGAAGACTGAGATTAATTGCGTTTGGAAAGAAGAAATGTTTAATGATTTAAAAAAATGTCTTGGAATAATTACCTCAGAATATACTTTCTCTTCTTAAACAAGGCAAAATATTATTCAGAAAATAGGAAGAAACAATAATTTTTATAATCAGAATTTCTACTCCCTGGATTTAACTAGCTGTATTTAAATAGCATGCTTATATCTTCCCAGTGTTTAGATTGATAAATATCTCGGTGTTGAGTCAGATGTGGCTAAAGCTCTCCTTGCTGCTCTCTACTTGCAGAACATGAGTGGATTAATTGGGGTTTACTTTTATATTTGCATGTATATTTTACATCTTGCATTAGATAAAACAAGAATTTTACCTGTATTAAAAATGGTGATTCAGCAACTGAACTGAAATGAAGAGAAAACTGAATGAAAGAATACAAAGAGCCTGGCCTAAAGGGTCAAGGTCTATTTGTGCAGTATGTTATACTGTATTTGACTTTGCTTTAAAGAAAGTGTTAGTGCTATCTCTGTGTTTTATATCTTGTGCCATTTTAATTGAAACTAGGAATTATAAGAGTCAAGAGAACTTAGAATATTTGACAAATTGTACAACTTCCTAGCTGTTTCATAACTTCTTTTTTCTTCTAGGTTCTGCCAGTTTGTTTAGGCAGCACGTGTGTTACAAGATTGCTAGCATCAAATATTAAAATTCCATAGAGAATTCCCACAGCACGATAATATAGGAATCTTCAGGGCAGCAGTGATGAAAAATATAACTGTTTTACATTTTTTAGCAGTGCTAAATTAGATCATCAGTCTAGATCATAATGAGCTGAAGGGACCAATATAGCAAGGTTCCAAATATTGGCATTCATAAATGCATCATTTTTTCTTTAAGTGTTGCAAGTATAAAATATTTTAACTAATTACTTAATATAAGCATAGAACAGGTTGAAGAACAGCCTGGAAGATGAAAAAAAATATTTAATTGCTTTTGACTGAAAATTTATATATATATATGTATATGTATATATGTGTCAAACCAAACTCAAATGTCTTTGGATATTAAAAGCAGCATGCAGTCCCCAACATTGTCTTCCTAGCACCTGAATTATAAAATAAGCTAATCCTGAGTAGCATTGTGTGATATAACTGCTGAAAGAAGCATCTGCTCAACAGCTGCAATCTTTTTTTCCCTGTGAAATACTCCAGATTGTTTCATCCGTTCTCTTCTGTTGATTGTCAGCATCTGAATCTTCATTGTCTAGCATTTGTCAAGATTTATATATAAAAGCCTTGGGCTGTGTTGGAATCTGAATGCATGACATAAACATTACATTTTTCAAATGGAAAAACAGCAAGGATGAAACAATGTAGGATGGTCCTAAGTTTTATAGACTGTAGGATCTTAAATTTTATAGACTGTAGGAGAAAATGTTCATAATAAATTATATTTATTGTAATGAAGTCCCTGCATGTATGGAGCAATACATGGAAATCCTGTAATTTACACAGTGTGTGTCTAATCTGCTATGATTGATAATCCCTGGTCATAATACTTTGCTTACATCTTTGTGACTCTAATCTGGTATATATTGTACATAGGTCTGTGAACAGTCTACTTTAAAGACTTACAAATGGTTCAGTATAAGCTGCTATATTTCTTAGAGTTAATCTTTGTGTAATAAAAATGAAGCAACAAAAGGTCACACCTCCTGTTAGCTGCTGAAGTGGGAAGAGGAAATTGTGCCTTTCAGAGAAGGACAAAGGACTAGAAGTGTGGGAAGGCATGAATTTGGGTGCTTTTACAGATTGGCAGTACCAAAGGAAGCTTTTCTCCAACACTGTCACTTTGACTTCTTATATAAACAAATCTGTCATCTGTATTTTAGAACTCTGAGTCAGAAGGCCTTGGGAATTAACTTTGCCTGGTACTATGCAGCCAGGATATGTGTACAGGGATGCACACACATCAGTTCTGTGCATTTGTACTCAGCTCTGCAAATTCAAAATGTGCCCTGAGATAGGTGGTCATAGTAAAATGAAATCTCCTGTAGGAGTTAGTGGTTGTGTTAAAACACTTCTCATCCATAAAATGTGTAAAACTTTTAAATGGATTAGCAGCTTGAGATTCTTTTCCTCATAGAAATGTTCCCTTCTGTGCACAAATTATTATTGTATACTGAATATCTCGGTTTCCTTTGTTACAGCTGGCGGAGACATTTGATTCAAGAAGCTCAGCTGTTTATTTTTATGTCATTACTACTTAGCCTTTTCATAGCTGCTTCAGGGAATGAGAAAAGTGGCTGCTGGTGACGTCTTCACTATTTCTCTATATTCTGTTTCTCAGGCTTGCAGCCATCAATGGTATTGATGTCCTTGATGATGGTTTTTTTTTCCAACTGTCCCAATGGCATTACTCAAAAAGAGTATTATGAAATTTTCATTTGGCTGATGAACTAGAAGTATCTCACCAGCCAGAGCAATATTGCTATTACCATTCACATATCCCAAGTAAGTTTTCCAGCTTCCATTTTGGTGGAAACTATATAGCCTGTCATATGCAATGGGAAGATTTTGTTATGCAGTCAGAAGGAAATCACTTAAGTTTTAGATAATTGCTAGTTTTACTTATTTGTCATTTTTAGTAACAAATGGAGGAATTGTAACACTGAGCCAACCAACTGTGTGAAATGACAGTGCACACAGGCTGATATTTTTCTTCTGTATCATTTAGGTTCCTCTGCAAGACTGGAGTTTCTGTATGAGTTGCAATATCAATCAGATGAAATTAGATCTCAGCTTGAATCTTTGGTTGGTATAGAGCTGGTTGAAAAAGAATGGGATACAGAATCCAGAATTGTAACGCTGATCTTTAATGTAGTGTTTGCACCTAGCAAACCAATGAGGTAAGATCCTGTTCCTTACTACCAAAAGGACATGTAATGAAATCCTGTCTGGTCACTCCTACTTATATCATCATTTCCCTGCATTATTTTCCTTGTTTTGTTTTCACCTTTGAGATCTGTGGTTTAGATTTTCTCCCTTGCTGCTTCTCAGTATGATATCTTTGATGTTAAAACTGACAGTGTTTCTTTTTAGTGCATTTGAGATGGTTCTGTTGAGTTACTTCCATATTCTGTGTGTGCATCATTTTATTTCTAAACATTGGAGTGTTGAAAGACTTCCAGTGAAAATTATTTGTTCTCATAATTCATAAAAAACATATAAACAAGATGGTCTGTCAGTCTTGGAATACTTTTCCTAGACAAGTATGTGTGCATATTCTTTGACTGAGTGGGATGGGTGAATTGGAAGTTATCTTCTACTGCCCCAGTAACAATGATCCACAGGAAATTATTCTCCTTTTTTATAATTGTGATGTGACAAATGATGTATGTGCCTTGATTTACATAAGAACATCTCCCTTCTTTTAAAAGAAAATGTTGAAGGGAGATCCTTTTGGAGAGATGGAAGTTGCCTCTTCCTCTGGGTACAGTCAGATGTGGGTCAGGAGGAGGCTGAAATGAAGTTTTTGTGACCTGCAGGCACAAAGTAAATCCAAAGTCCCAACATTACCAGGAGTGTTAGGGAACAGTCACTGCTGAGTATCATGGGTTGCATGAAAAAAGTTATCTTTAGGAGGCAGGAGGTTGCTCTTTATTTGCAGTAGTCCAGGAAATTAACGAAATAAACAAAGAGCAAACCTTTAGGAAGAATGATCCACCCACCTGATTCAGTGTCATTGTGTCAGAGGGAGGTGAGTTTAGAAAGCCTTTTCATTTCTACTCTCTCATTCTTGTTTTATTAGTTTTTAATTTGGTTTGGGTTTTTTTATCTTTGTGTACTTGTGACTTAGGCTTCCTGCAGAGTTCTTAATGACTGCAATTAATTAGTTTTGTTATCTTCAGAATCTACAGCACCAGCTCTCTTAGACACTCTGAAGGCATCAGAGTCTGGCATTTTCCTTAAGTACATAGACCTTTGTCAGATCTATTTGATCCTACTATGAACTGCTAATGTATTCTGGATAAAATTCTCCTCTAATATCACAGTAAATACAGAATAATGAGTAAAATAATTTTTTTTTTTTCCTTTTTTTTTTTTGTTTTTGTTTTGGTTTGGTTTTTTTTAATTCCAAAGAGAGCAAGCAGAAGAATAAAATTTCATGGCTGTGCCAGGGATGTTACTTCCATATTATGTTCTTTCTTGTAATTTGTGTAAATATCTAGTGCTATTTAATCTACATTCCAGTCAAGTTTACCTATGTACTATTCCATGCAAAAATAGGAATGTATTCCAGTTTAAATTAATTTTTATTTTCATTTTACTGCAGTTTACTTCTACACACTCAAAGACTTTATTTTGTAGATTTATCAGTTCATGTTTTATATTTTTTTCTATGTATTGACTGTTTTTATCTGAAATTTTAAGGAATGAGGCAACTGTTGTAATTCAGTGTACTGCAGGAGGCCTTTGGAAGTTTCCATTGGTGTTCATTGCCACAGAGCCAGAAGTGGATGATGTGATCAACATTGAAGCAGTTGGCCTCAATAAGGAATCCATAGTTGGCTTTAAGCTCACAAGCCAGACAAGGTAAGACACTTATGCTCAAGAATTTATGCACTTTTCTGAGGGTACAACTCCTACTCAAACACATTGGTTAGAATAAATTTGGGCAACACACACATATTTGGGATGCAGCTATTTCATCATTATTTTCAAGAGCTGCATTGTTTAAGTAACAAATGTGATTTTGAAGCTTTGTTGTAGAAAACAGAAGCATTTTACATTTAGGCTTTTTTAACAGAAAATGTGTGGAATAGATCCAGATGTTTATATTATCCTTTTTTTGCCCTAAAAGGTTTGGGAGGATGTTGAAATGTGTAATGCAGTGTTAAGGAATGATAATGATTTTATGCTATTAAAGGCTCACTAGTAAAACTTTAAAAGCTAGTGCTTTTACTAATAGATTTTTCAAGGTACTTTAGACTTACACCAAGTTAAAAACATTCCCTCACATTGTGCTTCAAACATGTTTAAATGTGCCATTTTTTTTAAAGTACTTCTATTGTATTATGTAAGCATGCTATGAATTCATCTCTACTTCCACTTGCTAAAATAATGGTGTAATTCTTCAGTATTTTATTATTCTCCTTTTAAAAAAGTCCTGCAGAAACCCCTGTTAATATATAATTTTTGCATATTTCAATTATTTCCCAGAGTTTTACAATGTTATCATAAACTTACAATCTCATTTGTATACAGCAGGAAGTCAAGGAATAAATTGTGTGTGTGATAATGATAGATATGTTTTAAAATATTAAACAGGGAATCTGAATGAATCATAATGTTTACAATCCATGTAGCTTATGGAAGTTTTAAAGTTTCTTGTATTTTCTTTTAAATTAACAATTTTTACTATATATCTAGAAAGTGTGCCAGATATGCAGATTGACACTCATTGTGGATACATCCTTTGGTTTCATCCTCATCAGGAAGTGCATTTGGTTACAAATTATTTTTTTAAGCCTATTCCTAAAAGCTGTGTCTCTAAGATGGACAGTTGTTCCAGGTTTTAGATGTCTGTCAGTGCTGTTAATTGAGGACTCTGACAAAGGCTTCCATCACAGTGTTCAAGTTAACAGCTTCAGTAGAATGGCTGTTTCAGGAACAAAAGTGAAGCAATTGCTCTGGCAATACTGTAATCTCCGGATAGGTGTTTGATAGCAGTGGAGATACCTGATGTTCTCCAGAAAGGTGTTATAAAATCTGAGTCATTATAGTTATACAAAGGAAGAGTAGTGATGGAAGATAGATTCTCTTTTGCTCTTAAACAAATTCCAACTTTATTTTATGTAGCAGGTGTTCCCCCCATACATTTCAAATGCAAAATGGAATGTTTGCATGTAGTAAAAAAGCTCTGTGTTATAAACAGCACCAGGAACTCCATTCTTGAGGGTGCCTTGGGAAGAGCACTGCCAGCAGGTCAGGGAGCTGGTCCTGCTCCTCAGCCCTGTGAGGATCACCTGGAGTGCTGTGTCCGATCTGGGCTCCTCAGGACAGGACAGACACGGAGCTGGAGTGGGTCCAGTGGAGGGTGACAAAGATGATGGAGGGACTGGAGCATCTCAGTGAGGAAAGGCTGAGGGAGCTGAGCCTGTCCAGCCTTGAGATATCTGAGAAGGCAGAGAGGGGCCCTCATCCCTGTCAGTGTCTGCAGGGAGGGTCAGGGGATGGACCAGGCTCTGCTCCATGGTCCCAGCAATGGGACAGGAGGAACAGGCAGGAACTGATGGCCAGGAAGTTCCACCTGAACATGAGGAAGAATTTCTTTCCTGTTTAATGACCAAACACAAGCAGATTGTCCAGAGAGGGTGTGGAGTCTCAGTGGAGATACCCAAGAGCTGTCTGGACACAATCCTGTGCTGTGTGCTCTGGGATGACCCCACTTGAGCAGGGAGGCTGGACCTGATGACCCACTGTGATCCCTTCCAACTTGACCCACACTGTGATTCTGTGAACTGCTCTATAAGTTACATATTGCTTTATCCTACTTGTGATTTGCTTAGGAGACTTTGGTTGTGGAGGTTTTGTATAGAAATAGAACACTCAGCCAGCCAACACATAGTATAGTGGACCTGCAGGTTAAAAGCAATTACATAAGAAAAACATACATTACAGGTGTAATTTAATGCTTGAATAACTCAGATTTTTTAGACTAAAAATAAAATAATGAAATATCAAAACATGGTTTAAAAATTTTGAATAGGATACAAAGTGCCATCCTGTAGATTCTCCCTGAAAAAAAAATGATCAGCCCTTTAGAATTTTCTTAGCAATCAATTAGGAGCACAATCCATAGAGAATAAGTTCTGTTACTTTAAGAGAGATGGGTTTTTTTCTCCTTGCCTGTATAGATACTTGATGTCTTCTTTTCTTATGTTGGACAGTAGCTCATGGCACTGCTGCTTGGGGAGTGACTGTGGGGGAAGCAGGTACATTTCTGAGTAACCTGCTAGGGAGGGACTCTGTAGATGGGTCTCTTTCTCCTGCTACTGCCAGGGGAGAGGCACAGCATCACTGAAAACACCTGTGCATTTTTTTTTTTTGGAGCTAGCAGGGTGCATAGTGATGTAATAAATAGTATTTGAGAACCACAGGCCCTAAAAAAGGCTCAGGATCTTATTAAGAACAGGTTAGGATTCTTGTATATATATATACACACACACACACCACATTGGATGAGGATCTTCAGTGCTCCACAATAAACCTATGAGATCAATGGGTTTTGCTTTCTTTTTCTTTACAGCTAGTGCAACTCAAATGTGGCCTTCCTCCTTAAATTCCACATTCCTCCCCTCCCTCCCCCCCTTCCCCAAAATCCTCAGTATGTACAGGATATTTCAGAATGAATTAATGATTTTGGTGTGGTTGCTTCAGGAAGGATGATCAGTTAAAACTGGAAGGTCATTGCTGCACTCTTCACAAAGACCTGCAATAATGAAACCTCCAGCAGTTCATGAAAATATGTAATGCATCCTTTCAGTACATTTAAAGTTCATACAATGAGAAATAGCCCAATATCTGCTCTAGAAAATAATGAAAGATACTGAGAATACAGCTAAACAGTTTTATTGCATGAAGGAAAGAAATGTATTTTTTAAAACTATATGTATCTATGTCAGTTGGGATAGAATAGACCAATATTTTACTTTCAGCTTTAAAAATTCCAAAGGGACATGTTGTTGAAGGGTTTCTTGTATTGGCATTAAGCTTGATTGGAGTCAAATCAGCAGATTTCACTTCATAAATAAGAAAAAATCTACCACTTCTTAACATTCATGGATGACCTTTTTCAGGTTTTATCATAAAAGTAGGAGTAATTTAGCACCAGCTGAAATCATTGGCAGCATTTCCACTGGAGTAATTTGTTTTAGTATAAACCTCTAATGTTTGAGATAATATTAGTGCTTGTTTTAATACCAAATGCATTATTAAATGCCAGTGCTTTACAGAATGACAGCAGTTTTAACCAAAATGGATAGAATATTTTCCTTGGAAATAAAACTTACAGAAATTTATTTGATATCTTTCTTAAATGATTGGTCTATTATTTTATGTTGAAATCTGTAACTGAAACATAAAATAAAAACTCTCAAAGTGATACTTTGCTTAAGAAAACAAGGCATTTCTATATTTGGCATACTGAAGATAATGTATTTTTAATCAATTAAGTTTAGGATCAGGACATTTGCATTAATACACAAGTGGGGTTTTGGAGCTTATTTACTGCTCTATCTTCCTGTACAGAGTTATTTTGATAGTTGTATTTATTTCTTCACATTAAAATACTGATGTCCAGCTACAGCAGAATGTTACCTCATGTTTTCCAAGGCAAATACTTCATTAGCCAACATGAGATGTGTGGGATAGAAAGATAGATATTTGTGAACACTATTCACTTGGAAATCTTTTGTAAACTACACTACATTTGAAGGTTTAGTAGAGCTGGGGGATGATTCTCTCCTATTTGTTCTGTCTGTTTTTTTTCTCATACACAGAGTTTCCTTTCACCAATTTAGTTCTGTCTTCCCATGTACCTGTTAGTGATTGTTACAGTCATGTGTGGCTTCCCATATACAGTAGAATTTCTTCCATCTTTCCATCCTGCCCTGGTACTCCAATCCTGTGTTTATCACAAGCAGGATATTTGTCACATTAAGAAAACTTCTTGGATAAACTCAAACTGCCCCTCTGAAAAACGTGGCACCTGTTGTCACAAAAGCAAATGTCCTCAAGTTGATGTGATCTCCACAGAGGGGCAATCTGCAAAATCCAAGACTCCACCTGATTATGGAAACAGAGCTAGAGTAAAGAGGAAAAAAAGCCCCAAACTGGTGGGCTGGGGAGATGAGAATAAAGATGAAATTAGGTTTTAAAAGGACTGCCCATGCAGATTTAGTTTTCTTAACCTACTTTTCATTTGAGATTTTCCTTATTTCTTCTATGCACATTTCCTAGTGCATAGAATAAATGTTAAATTAAAAACATTCCTTGGTCACACAAAATTAATTTTAATTCTGAGGAATTAGTGGGCAACCCATTTTGTTCTGCACCCTCCCTTATTTTGAAGAGAAAACAACAACAAAAAATGCTTACAATTAAAATTTTAAGAACCATTGTTATTTTACTCTAATTACTGCTGTATTTCATTATAACTACCAGGATTAAGTATGCAGCAAGAAAATGCATTTGGTAAGTTCTAAGTTCATGCATCCCCTCCACTCTCTCACACATTGCTGTGTATGTTACAAGTCTGCATTCCTCTGCCAATCTCTTTGTTAGCAGTTCTGCAAAATTCTACCACTGATCTAAAGATGTAATTAGAATACTTCATCTTAGTACTTCCCACAGTACTGGGAAGTACTGCAGCAGCTGCAAAGCACAAATGTTGACTGGGCTCCATTTTTTTGAGCCTTAGTGGAGACTAGTGGAAAATATTGATAATGTAAACATTCAGCAGACCTTTCCAAAAGTTATGATCATCCTTCCTAACAATACAATCCTTGACATGTCACACATTTAGCCAGGACCTGTATGCAGTCATCAGTCAGTCTGAAAATAGCACCTCTGGGTAGAACAGGGATGAGACAGAAATCAGCTTGTGAAGATAGAACCTCTAACTCCTGCTTTGGTTTTACAGCATGTACACAATAAAAAGTCATCTTTTGGGTTGGTAAAGCATTCCCTGACAGGCAGTGTTTGCTCATATTTTTGCAAGTCCTTTAATGCTAAAGCAGCATTTCCAATGACACAGAAGTGAGAGACAGAGTTTTAAAACTTTTCCAATGTTCAGAGTTCAGGATTTAGACTGGTCAATTAAACCAGAGTTGGTTTGGGTGTGAAACATAACCATATTTTTTAAATATTAGTTATTAATTTATTTTTCCATTTTAAGTTTTTGTTGATAAGAAAATATCTAAATCATACCAAGTATCACTAATAATTCTATAGAATTTGTCAAATGCATACATACATATTGACTGTGTAACAACTGAAATTTCTTGTGCCATCCAACAGATGATAACTACAAGTTAAAAGAAATAAATTTACTTATGATTAACTACTGTTTGAACTACTTGAAATATTGTAAAATTTTCATATCCCTTATTTCTTGAAGCAGTCACCTAATTTACATACTTCACATTTTGTTACACTTCTTTTATTAGCAAAAATACCCCAGCATTTGACCAAAAGGACTGTGTGCTGGTATTTTTATGTATGGCTTTTCAAAATGCTGAGTTTTGTAAAGGAATACATTTCTACAGGAATAATTTACTGCTTCAGTAGTTTTGGGAAAAGAAACATTAAACCTATTTTGAGCCGTAATTTAATGAAATTTAATAAATATTTTCAGTTTTGATGAGTATTTTATAAGATTTGGAGTGTGATCTCTACAGGAATATAAATTTTAAGTTCTTTAGTTGAAGATGTAAGTTGCTATTATTTTTTAGTTTAATAATTTGAAAATTGTGTAGTGTGAGAACACTGATAAGCATAGGCTTCTATATAAGGACAAGGTTAAAGGAGTAATAATAAAAATGTCCATGTAAGACCAGCTCAGTTTCCTCTTTTCCAGGTTGCTATGATTTTATTGTCCAATTATTATTTAAATCCAAGTTATTGTTTACTCTTGTTCATTATTTGAGTAAGGATGGGGTTCTTGTTGTCTGATAGCAGTATCAAACCATTATGAGAGGAGTTAAGGAAAGAGAGATGGGAAAACACATTTATTTTCTTTGGTTTATAAGGCCCCTGCCCTTACATTTTCTAATTCATTTGTGCTTGGTTTATATGTGTTTTCAAAACTCTACACATCATTAAGCTTTATACAGTATGTTCATATCTGCCACCCTTCTTGAAAAAGTGCAGACTGCCTCACAACTGACCTTCATGGCTGAGAAATGAGAAGTCAAACGTTGACTCCAGAGCTGTTTCACCTGAAGCAGTACTAAAAAAAGAGGAATTAAATTTTAATAATTTAAAGAACATAATTATTAATTTTTAATTATACACTAAATATACAGACCCAGAAAATGATAATGTCTGAAATTCAGGTGCTATTCTGGGAATTTCATCTCCAGATTTCTCTTTATTTTAAAAGATGTGAACGGGAAAACAATTTACTTGTGCTTGTGAGGTACCCAGCATGCCAGTTCATCTCCCTAATGTGAACAGCAGGGAAAGCACTGCTTGTTTTGTCTCAGGGGGCATCTTTAGATTTATTTTTAAAACAATGCAAGATTTATCAGTGAAAGGTTTCTGTTTCTGATTATGTGTAATTTTTTAATTGCTGGTTTTCGTACCATCTTCATCACAATCCCTGCTGGCCTATCATATTATCGCTATATATTTAATTTGTCAGGATTTCTATTTTCCTTACTTGGACATAGTTTCTACTCTGAGAAACATTTTGCATCCAGTAGACAGCCTGGCTCTTTTGTTTAAAACTGACAGGCTTTGGGAACAGGGAGGTTTTAGCTGTGGTTACATGTGTTCATGCAAGTTCATATGCCTTTATGTATTTTACTCAAAAATTATAGCTGCCTCTAGTACCTTGTGATAAAGCTGTCAAGAAGCATGCAGATTTTATTTAAAGCTTTTTTATTTTTTTCCATTTTTCTTTATGAAAATTAAAATTTGACAAGGGTGACTAATAATTTTTTTTCTCTGACTTGGTAAATATCTTGTGTGTTATTAGATACTAGATTTTTGACAGTTTCACTTTAAACTGTCTGGTCCCCTTGTCTGGACAAAAACTGTGGCTTTTTCTCCTCTGTGTTTTTTGACTGTTTTGATGTCTCTGAAAAACTCCAAAGCAAGCTACTGTTGCATAACTCCCTGCTAAGAGGCAATTTCTACAGGAGTGAAATCTGTATTTTCCTGTGTCTGCCATGTAAGCAGCCTGTCCCTGCCTCATCTCCCCTAGCATTTCATCATCACATCTGGGGTCCAAGTCATGCTCTTGGGATGTCTTACAAAGACACCAAGCACTTACTAGGAGTTGTCATCCTTAACTATTCACTGGAAAACAGACTGAGCACGAGAGATACAGAAAGTGCTGCCTTAAAATGTTCCTGAAGCTAGTCAGTAGAGCAGTGATGCTGGAAATGAACACCTGTGTCCAGGTCTCTGTTTTCAGCATGAGGGTTTGAATATTTATCTCAGGCATTTTTGATGAGTGCTCTACTCTGTTGCTTAGTCTAGATCCGTTGCTTCTTTTTGATCCCATTCCTGCTGTCTGTCTGTAGTAGGTGTGCTCTAGGCATTCACAGCTGAGCACTCCTTTTGGGAAACAAAGATGGGAAAATTCAAGGCTTGTCTGGCATATGGATGGGAGCTCAGGCCCAGCAGGATTAGTGCTGATGGCCCAGGGCTATAAACTCAGCAGCTTTAGGCACCACAAAAAGAGGTTGTTAGCATAAGTTTGATGTCAAGACTGGAAGACTGGAAATGTAGTTTCAGACATTCAGTACTTTTGCCCACTGTGCTGTCACCAAAAGGAAAAGCCAGGCTAAATCTGATGCACCCAAGTCCAACAGCACTGCTAAGTATCAGTTAATTTTTTTGGAGGCAACAGAATCTTTTCGGTTTCTGTTTTCTGCACTCTCACTGTTTGTTTCTATAAACTGGCAGTGTGACCTTTTTTCATGAGGGCATTTTGAATATAGAATAACCTTTCATGAGAACATATTCCAAAAGAGGGCTATTTTTAAACAAAATGACACAGGCCCAGCGTGCCACCCACGGCATAGTGCTTGCCCAGGAAATGCGGAACATTTCCGCAGAGATATGACCTGCCATAAAATATTAAATTTCATTTCTTTCTGGGTATTTTCTTTGAAAAGTGTTATTTCTGGTGTGACAGTCCATGAATAAACAGATTTGAACAGCTTTTCTTTGAGATGCTGTTAGCTTTTCATTCTTCAGGTTTTATCAATACAGGAGAATGTATTCCCTCATGCATGCAAGGGATACTTGCCCTGCTGTTTGGTGCCAGGGTCTTGTGGATTAATTTTTGACCATCCCATTGTATTTCTACTTCCAATTTCCTGTCTTCTCCTTCTGTTCAGAGAGTGATAGAGTTGTCCTCAGCAGCACATATAAAGACTAAAAGGAGAATGCCTCACCAGAAAATACAAAATTGTACATTCTTTTCATGCTGAGAATGTTTGGGGCAAGGAGTCCCTGAGGAATTGTGATGGACAGGCTTTAGTTTGGGATTGGCCTAGGATTGTTTTATAGTGCTCAGCCACTGTCTTCACCAGGACTGGGGATTTTCTTTGGGTCCAACAGCACTGCTGTGAACCAAGGCATTAGACAAGATCTGCAGCACCTGTGACAGAAATTCTTTGAGATAAGAGATACACAATATTATCAATAGAAGAACCTAATTATATTACTGCAAAATCTTAAAATGTTCAGTCTATGGGATATGAAAAATGTGAAAACAGTGATAAAAATTATTATTTTTCATATCTTCATTTCAAGGCTTTCAGAACTCCCTCCTAGTCTTGTAACACTCTGCCAGAATTCAAATTCAGTTCTAGTCATAAACCTTAATAAAATGGGTAGCTTGTCAGTTTTATTTGATTAGAGATTGGAAAAGGGAGTACTTTTAATAGGGAAAAATGGATTTTCACTCTGATATGGAATTTACTTCTATCACTATTATGATATCTTTACAAGTCAAATGATTATTTTTTTTTCTAGTGGCAAATGCTATAATTATTCCATAGTTAATATAATATTTATAATAGCATGTAAATGTGTTTGAAATTGAATACGAGTATGCAGGTCCTGTGTATAAATAAAGAATTACTACAGAATAATTATTCTGTAAGTAAGAATGCTGTTAATATTCCATATTCATTCCATGCCATGTTTCCTGAGTCATGCCACAGGGTGGCCTAAGTGTTAGATTGCAGATAAATTCTGTGAAGATGCTGTAAAAGGCACAACAGTCTCCTGTGCTTTTCTGCAGGTACCCAGAGCCATTCACTGCACACTTCCTGGCAGGCAGTGATCCTGATTTCCTTGTGATGCCACAAGCTGGAGAACTTCTCCCAGCAGGCACTGTGGGAACCCAAATAACAGTGGGATACAAGCCAAGGATGTATGGCAAGAAGCACACAGCAACACTGGTCATTGAGGTAAGCCTTCCCCAGGGCCATCCACAAATGGTCCTTCAGGAGTGGCAGCAGGAGGAGAAATCCTGCACCAAAGAGCAGCACTGGAACACACCCAGTGCATGTGCTGTGCTGGTTTTGCTACTCCTCACAATGGACAAGAATAAAAATAAATTTGGAGAATTGACTGATGACAAGCTGGAAAAACATACTGTATTTTGCACTGTATTTTACACTATATTATAATTTCTACATTATCCTTTTGCCATCAGCACCAGAGGCAGATACTTGATACGTTTGCCCCAACTCCATAGACAACATGACTTTCACAGAGAATCAAAATAATCCTGTTAAGAACTGGTGAAGAATATAAAAGTAATTGAAGATGTGAAGCCTAGGTTATTGATTTAATTGTATTATACATCTTATATGATCAAAGGCTCCAAGAAGGCAGGTGTCAAACTGTGGAGGAGAGAATTTCAGAGCACAAAACCAAGAATAGCTCTTTTGAAGCAAGATGCAAAATAAACAAAAATTATTTGCAACCAAGTAGCCTGTGTAAGTGTGAAGGTCAGGAAACATTTGAAGACATGTATTTCTTCAACAGTAAAAATGCTCTCAGAAACCAATTTTCAAGTTTTAAGTTATTCTTTAGAAGGAGTCTATTGAAAACACACAGCAGGGGCAAAACCCCACATTCTCTAGAAATCGTGGTTTGTACTTTCAGTCTATTCACTGCATGCTGGTAGTGTCTTCAGACTACTATATTAGAAGTGAAACTGCAATATTGATTTAAGAAATAAGATGGTCAGAACAAAGTTGATAAAAAGATGCGTGGCAAACCACTATAGTGCTTTATCTCTATAAGTGACAACTTTCATAACCATGAATAAGAAATTCAAATCCTGGAAAAAACAAAGTCCTTCAATCTCTCCTACTTGTTTTCTTTTACTGTATTAGCTGTCTGATTAATATAATCTCTTTACATAAACGTCAATGATGTTTATCACTCTTCCATTTGAAAAATAGGATAGCTTACTGAATATATTCTGTGCTATTTTGTGTTTACAAAGTACTGTATGACACAGCTACAGAGTTCAGAAACTTGAATTTTGGAACTGAACTGCTGTTTTTAGGCATGGCATACACAAATGCAGCAGCTATGCTTGTCCTTGGCTTAGCTTTCATCACTAGCAAGGAGATTTTACCATAAATCTGTCTGGAATGGGACAAACACAATGATCAAAGGTTATTATTAGCTCTTTAAGAACTCAGGCAGTAATTCAGAATTTCCTTTTAGGAATTTATCAGTATAGATGGCCTGTGTCTAATTGGATTTTTAAGCTACATGCACTCACACTCAGTCTCTGGTTATGATCTAGGCAGACAGCTCTTCACATCTCCACCTTTAGTACTGTGTGTGGCTGCAGTAAGGCAGTCATTCATACATATTACATATAAATATCAGATCACATCTTGTTGTCCTGGACATTTAAAAATGCATCAAGGATTCTTGATGCTCATATGCACATTCTGGACCAATATAACTCCATCACAGTCTGTTAGAGATGTTTCTAACATTCTCACTCAAATTGCAGAATCAAGTGGTTTCAGTAATGTTTTGATGAGGCTTGTGTTCTCTTTGCTCTTTTTGGTAGCTCGTTTCTGTACTCCAGACTTCCCCCTTTCTGCTGCACACAAGCTTTAATTCCTGCAGTTCTGATGGAAGGCAGAGCATCAGTGGCTGTGTGTGCTCTCAGCACTGACCTGATAGAAGATTTGATGAGATGTTGAGAATACCTAATACTCATTTCTGCCTTTTGTGCTTGAAATCATTTCCATTAGTAACCTGAGGGAGACAGACTTAGTAAGAGATATTAAATAAAAGCTGTATTAAATCATTCTTATTTGGGGAATAACAGTGGAGGTGGTGAAATGCAATTAGTGTTTGACCTAACACTGAAGAACCTTCCTTGCATGTATCCTCTCTAGCCAATATATTGGCTGAGGCTTTGGGCTATTTTTAGAAATGTTGAAGAAGCTTCTTTTCTTTTGCAGTGCCTCTCTTCTGCTGCTGCTGTAATAAAGGACTAGAGTGCTCTTGCTTTAAAGGGTCTTGCATTTCCAAGGGTAAACTCATAGTCCTAACACCAACATATTTTTATTATTAAATTCTTTGAACAGTGAGTAGCAGATTTGTAATTTTTGTGTGTTTCAATAAACAGGGATAATTAAGCTGTAAAGTAGCAGAGAAAGCAGTGTAAGTTCTTTGGTTAATGTTCATCATTACAATTGTGTTGTAAAGGAAAATAGGAGGTTAGGATTATGGAGGAAGATCCTACAGTCATCTTTTTCTCATTTGTTTTAAATGTTAAACCCAAATATTTTATGTAGAGTTTTTTTATTATCCTGCTGAGAACTCAATGCTGAGAAGCTAATTAGCATTAACATATATGTAAGTCTGTCTCTACCAGAACTTAGTGTGTACATTTTATTAACATTACATTTATTATATATATAACTGAAATCATGTTGACTAGTTTATATTTCTGCACACAAATCAGGTACTTCATGGGATATGGTATGGATTCTTTGAGACTTAATATTCATGAATACTTACAGTAGATTTTATTAATGGCAGGAAACCTTAATTACTTTGCTGAAGCAGTTAAAGCTCTTTAACCATCATTAAAACTGTTCTCAGTCAACTACATATCAAAACAATTGAAGTTAGATAGTTATTTAAATAGCTGTTAGGAATCTTAATTTTGCAGAAGTGACATGGAAAATTACTTTAAAATTTTATGTAGATCAAAGAATGAACTATTACAAAAAGGCAGTAAGGAAAATAATAATGCTCATTTCTTTGAGAAAGCTTGTAGCTCTGAATGAGAACATCACAACTTAATTGAGCTACAGGTAAGAAACAGTGAAACTGTGCCTGAACAGCATTTTTAAATAGGTATTTTTCCATAATCAAACTTCTAAATTTAGAATTGCTTTCATAAACAGTGCAGTTCTGACTGAAAAAAAATATCCCTAATGATAAATAAGTGAAGAGAGCACACTTCTTAGATGAGCTTTAAACTGCTGTGAGGACAGAAGGGACTTCCTGAGCCACAGTGACATCCCAGAGCTGTGGTGTGCCAGTCAGGCTGAAGAGAAAAGCAGCAGAGCTCAGGGATGTCAAGTTGCAGCTGGGGCAGGAATCCCAGCCAGGCACAAGGTGGAGCAGCCAGGAGGCTGGGAATCCTTGGCAAAGGGCATATTCCTGTTGGCTTGCAGTTAATTTCCTTTCACTGTGCTGAATTCAGCTGGAGACAGAGCAATTGCTTTGTAATTCATGTGTGAGACTTCTGAGATATTCTAAAGCAGAAGGCACACACAATAAGTCTTAAATGATAAAATAGGTGTCAGAGTGAACCAGATTGCAGGTAACATTATCAAGCCCTCCAGAAGTCAGGCTTGTGCACCTTTATTACTGAATAATCACTAACTTAGCCTATGGAAGATAGCATATCAAAACCATTTGTCATGCTATTCTGAAAATAAATGATGCAGTGTGCCAGCCACAGTACCCAGGTGTGGCTTCCCTAAACTTGTCTATGCAAACTTGCATATCTTAGCAGCAAACAGTACTGTTACATATTCAGCAGCTTGCTGAAACTGCCTTGTTCCTGGTGGATTTCTTAATTACCATAGTTCAATGTTATTTTAAATTTTATCTCCTGAAAAGAATGAGCAAGGAAAAATGTAACTAACTTTGTGGAATAATTGAAATAGTTTCCCATTAAATAAGATACATGTTGGTGCTGGCTTGAGTTTTAGGATTAGAAAGAGAGTGCAGAATCAGTACTCAACATTTTTGATTCACAAGCATGAGGAAAGGTTACTTTTCTTATTGAGACTTATAGTTCTGAAAATAGTAAAAGGTGCTAATAATGTGGGAACCATTGCTAAGAGGGTATTCAGTCCGGGAGGATTTTGATTATCTAATGTCTAAGCAATGTTGTGAAACACCTAATACTTGAAGTGCAGAAACCAATTAAGTAAATTTTAATTATATCTGGCAGTGTTCTTGAAGCTAAGAAATTTTTTTTTACCCATTTTCTTCATTAGAAATTGTTCAGAGCCTGGATGGGCATTTGCTTGTGGGAAGGGGTTCTTATTGCTTTGGGTTTTTTTCTTCTTCTTTCCTTCACTTATTAAACTATCTTTGCCTTGATCCATGAGTTTTCTTGCCTTTACTCTTCCCTTACACAGTTCACATAAAGGTTTGCTTTAATTTCATTCTGTGTACACTGATTGTAATTGTTTTTTTTTTCTTTCTTTTAAACAAGACCTTACAGTATGAATTAATGGCCAGAAAATATTTGATACAATACCTGTAATTTCCTGTGGTTTTAACTTTTTAGGAAGTCTTGTGAATTTTATTTTGATTTTTCTGAGTTAACACTATTTGGAAGCTAACTGAAATATAATATCCCTTGAAAAATTCCTGATCCTTGCTCCCAATCCACTTTCCTAACAGATTGCTTTGGCAATTATTTACCATGTACTTCAGCAGCACTTCCAGCCTGCAGTGAACACCCATGGATGAGCTGTGTTTTGCAAAGTGATCCTATGAATCATGAGACATCAGTAAAAAGGGGTTGGATACCAAACAAATAGACTTTTATATACATTATTTGGTGACTGTTACCAGTATTGGCTGAATAATTTGCTTCATGAACATTACTCAGTCAGCCATCAAGATGATTGAATGACTAACTTGAATAATTTGTGTTATTTAGTAAGAAGTGGCAGTGTGTGTCTCATTTTTAATTGTTAAAAACATTTTTCAGAGATTTAGCTCAGTAGATGGCCATTATTCCAGTCAGGTGAGCCAAATTGTTATTCTCTTCACATTTTGATTCAGGAGTACTGAGGTTTTGAAAAAAGGAAGTAATTCATTTCAACAGGAAATCCTCCCTCAGATTGTCAAGGACATTCAGAATATGATCTAGTCTTTCTTCTTAAATTGCCTGTGAAATAGGCCTAGATATGCATCACAGGGAAACTGGATTCTTAACTACCTATGTTTATATCAGATATATTTTCTTAACAGATTCTCTTTTGAAATTCTGTTCTAGTCCTAGTACAGATTGCAGCAGATTTAATACCTTCATCTTTAGACTTTGCTACTTCCAGAGCCAGTATTGGAATTATTCAAAATTTGATACAATAAACTGCATTGCCTTAAAAAAAGGAAGAAGTGTTCCTCTGATTTGGGAAATTTTGGCCTGCTTTTGAGGAAAGTAAATACTGCTTGTAAATCAAATATTGTCATAATTCTATGGTTATATGTGGATGGCCTTTGAAAGTCTCTCTTCCTTTCCACCATTCCAGAAAAGTCTGAAACTGTGGGGATCTGTGTTTTCCTTTGCTGTGATGTGTCTGGCCTGGAAACCCAAAGCAGCAGTTTTGAGGCACTTGCATGAATTTTGAAGATGATAAACTTGCTCTTGCTGCAGTTTTCGTATTGGTTAGAATAATTACTGAAGTTAAACTTTTCAGACTTATCCAAAAAAATACTTACAGCTTGAGCAACTAATATTGTGCCCTTGGAAAGCAAGTCTTGTAGTAAAATAGACATTTGTGATTGCCTAAGGGTTACTGAAAATTAAATAAATCTAGGTTGCCTTGAAAATTACTGATTTCTGGGTGGTTCTAATGCTAAACAAAGAACCCCAAGTTATGCTGACAATTACAGTAACTTTTCCACATGTGTGACACTCGTTTCCCCTTTAGCAGAAAATTCTGAGCTTACCTTTCACAACAGTTTTTTTCACTTAATGTGTTCATAAATGCACAATTTTTTCTCTATGATTGTTTCCAGTAGTCTTGGATGATGGCACATCATTTACAGTAGGTGAACTACCATAGTTCAAGATGAGATATTAGGGAGGAGTTGCAATGTCTCCTGCTAGAGAACACCTGACACAGCAACAGAATAGGCAGCTTTTTTCAACAAATCAAGCCATAACCCTTTTTTTCAACTGGACACACAATCCAGGATATTTCTATGGCAAACAGAAAATTAACATAAGTTTATTACTGCCCAAAAGTCTATATCTATTGTTTGATGCTGATGATAAGTGAAGTTGAGAGATGGAATAGCCCACCATTGTTGTTTAAATCACACTCTTACTAATACTATAGACAGTCAAGTCACAATATGTGTGGATTTAATGAACAAAAATAATTTTTTTTAGTAACTTGCTACTCAGTTTAAATCACTGGCTGAAACAACTTTCAGATCTTTTCTCTGACCTTGAAATAATGCATGAGACTTTCACACAGTGAATATAACACTGAGGTTAAATTACCTTTAAACTAAATTTTTCGTCTGCTTTATTAAAGAAAGGTAAACTATTTAATTTTGTAGTGAAGTTAATAAAATAATGAGCTAATTTTGGAGAGCCACTTCTCTTAAATGACAGCTTTATCTTTGGACATAAGATATTGATGCTGGTTCATGTCACACCTGCTTTTGCTGGCTGTTACCTTTACAAACAGTAGAGTTATCAGTTCATTTCACAGTATTAAATAAGGTTGAGAATAAAGATGAGTTAATCTGCCTGTTTTACACAGAATAATATTCAATTTAAATTAGATTCTGATTTTAGTAGGATATTAATAAAAATTTTTAAGAGCTAAGCATGCATGGTGAAATATCTACTGAGTTCTCATTTGCTAATCTTACTGGAATAAGGCAAGTCATTCAGCAGACACCATGTAAAGTCAGTACTGCCCATTTTCAAGTAGAGGTTTATTTAAAAATACACAGCAAAAAACCCTTATCTATTCTTTCAACATTGGTGCAGAAAAGTATAATTCAGTAGCCAAAATGTTGGTTAAAATTACAATTATAGATGCATATGATGATGGCATTTAGGAGCTGTAAGTGTATGCAGTATATCTGTAAAATAATGTAAATGCTGTATAAGTGCACAGCAGAGAACAAAGCCTCAGCCAAAGAGTTTATGGTTTAATGTTCTGAAACTTCTTTTTGTTGAATATCTGTAGTATAAATTCAAAACTGCTTGCAATGATACTCCTTAAATATAATTTATCACTGAACAGGGTAGAAATTAGAAAGGAAGAAGCATATGAAAGATAACAAAGATAAAAATAATAGATTCAAACTTTTTCAGTGGCAAGTATAAAACTGATGTAACAAAACTTGGTAAAGTGAAGAAACATTTTATCATGCTTTTTTTCCCTCTTCTGTATGTTGCTGTAAATATGGGATGACTCCACAGAAAGCTGGAGGTGGAGAAGGTTCACTGCTCATCTCTGTGGCTTTTGTAGCGCTTTACCTAGACCATAATTAAATAACTGAGAATGCAATAAACAAATAAATAAATGCATGAGAATGCAATAAATAACAAGGCAAATATACACACTGTGCTTTGGAGATGGTTGGTAGCATTTATAGTGTGTGAAAATCTGTCACAGTTTGTGTGGGTATTGTGGCACCTCTCTGAGAGGCCAAATCTGGTTGTGGTACTGACATGGCCAGCAGCAGAGCAGGAGCAGAGAGCTCAGACTGGAATGAACAAATCCTGCCATGTGGGAAGCTGAGGGAAAGACCCATGAGCTTTGAGGGTTGGCTGCAGCACTGCTTTCCAGAGCAGTTTGAGAACATATCAGCCTTTCTGACCTTTTGTTTCCTCAGATGAAGAATGACACAGGTGTTAGGTGTAATGTTTCTATCTACAATTGATTATTCTAAAGATTAAGTTAGTTTTAAATGGGTGATGAATTCCATGAAGTACAACTCCTGCTGTAATAATAAAACTGTGTGACTGGAAGCAGCAGAGGAAGGTGACCCTGTGAGCTGTGCCCCTGTAGTTCAACACAGCAGAAGGGCACCAAAAACCTACTCTGGAACCCCAGCCAGCACAGCTGTGTGATTGCACTGCTGTGTCCTGTGGAAAGGCAGACCTTAGGAATTTGGAAATACCACTCATTTCACGTGGCTTCCCTGCTCTGAGACTGCAAAGTCAGAGAATCTGCTATGTTCTGTGTACTATGTTCATGCTCTTTGTTCTGCATAAAAACCAAATTTCACTTGTATGAATATTTTTAATAGACTTATACATACCATATTTTACTCAGTCTTCCTCTATTAGTTTTATCTCAGAAGGAGAAAGAAAAGCCCCAAATGTAAAACCTGGGATTTTCAGTCACTTAAGTGTGAGGGAATTGAAGACAGTCTGTGCCTAAAGTGGGCATGCAGTGCTTTGTTCTTTTGCACAGTGCAAAGCTAGACATAATGACACATCATTTGAGATTTTGTAGTATCTTTAGGGTTTGTAATATTTCTGTCCTTAGCTTGTAGTTTTGGGTTTGTTTTTTTTTTTTAAGAAAAGGAGAATAGAAAACTAAAACCCAGGAATATACCTTTTTCCAGATGTAATGACAGGAAAGTGCTAGACATTTGGAATAAAGAGCTGCTTTCAAAAATTGAAGTGATACGTTATGAAAGGAAAAGTATGGAAGATCTTCAAAAATTACACGAGTTTTGGGTTTGTTAAATTCTGTTTCAGGACACAAATGAAGCATGGGAAGTAGACAGCAGTATACCATAATATCCATAGAAATAAAAGTCCTTCAGCATGGATAGATGGCATGTGCAGTAAGAAAAAGGACCATGTACTCAGGAAGAATCAAGTATTCAGGCATTACAAGACATGACATGGAAACATATGTTCCATTCCTAGAGACCAGTTATAAACAGAGAGCAAATGAAGAGTGTCATTTTAAATCTACATAAATATGCCTCAAACTAGAGATTCCAACATGAAGCTTCAATTCTCTTGTGCATACTCTGAATCCTTTTGTCTTAGTTTTGTTCATTGTTTTAATGTGAAAATCCCACCATTTGATATTACCACTGTAACAGATAGCAGAGCTGCAAGTGAATCCTACAGTAAAAACTTGAGGCATTTATGTTGTAGTAAGAAATAGTCACCTTTGAAAAACATCCAGAGCTCTTTGAAAAACATACAGACCTCTGGGATTTTTAAATAAAAAAGGAATTTTAGATCAGCCAGGGAAGGTAAAATTTCTCATCTTTTTTATGTCTGGTCCTGAATAAAGCTGAATGTTATTTCAGTTCTCAGTTCCAGGAGTGCAATTCTCATTCTGTGTTATTCCAGTGCATTACATGGAAAAGGACAAATATCTTTTGAAATCCATGTTGCATCTTAAATCACTGACGAATTTTCAAGATATGTGATAACTGATTTTTTTTCCTTTCTCTGTTCATTATTTTCAGACACAATCAATGCAGTGGACATATGTAATCAATGGACTTCCTCCACAGACTGTACCACCTACAGTGGAAGCAAAAGTAGATTGCACCAGCAGCTACACAGGATCATTCACAGTCCGACAGCGCAATTTTATACGTGAAAACCTGAAACTTGTAACCACTGGAGTATCTTCACCAATCAAAGGAGCACCTTTGGTCCTTAGGAATAAACAGAGAAATTTATAATCTGTTAATGTTTTGGTGAGAGAACAAATAAATTCTGCAGATAAAAAGAACATGGTTTGTTAATTTTTTTTAAAACAGATATGGTATGTATGGATTGTATGTTCTGTATGGAAGATTCAGAGTGCCTGAACCCTAGCAATATTCCTGTTTTTTTGTAAGGGAGTTTGGATGCCTCACAATTTTTTATGTCATGCAGATGTCAGCAAGTTCAGAGAAAAAGCCTTAGGTTTAAAAAAATTATATCTGAAGATTGGGTAATTCAAACTAATGCTTTGCTTTCTAAAGGATGTTGTTTTAATAAGACTGTAATAGGAAGTTTCAATGAACATTCTGTGTGATGTTCAGCAAATTACACCCATACAAACCAAGCAAGAAAAAACAATCTCTGTTCTCTTCCACAAGAAAATCCTTACCTTTTCTTGCTTTGGCAAATTTCATTAATTAGGACATCTTTGCTGTGTATAAAATAACAATCTTGTTTTAGTCATCCCCTAACATTTCAAATCTTTGATAATTATACATAGCACAGAAATGAAATAAAATGTCCTGCTGCAGTAATTTTATGTTAGGTACATTTTATAGAGTGCTTTAGAATATTAACATATAGAAGGCTATGAGAATTCAGTGAGGAATGAAGACAGATTTTCCTTTTTTTCTTAGAATAAACAAATCAGAGGTGCTATTCCTAGTGTATTTCTATTTCCATTAGTTAGATAGGAATTCAGGCTTTCTCTGCTCCTGATATAATGTGGAAAATTAGATCTATGCAGACAAGCTTTGTAAGATCACTGGATGGGTAACTTCTGACTTCTTTCTTCATTGAGATAGTTTTTCCTAATTTTACTCACACAACATAAATTGTATTTGTGCCTTTATTTTGATGGCAAAATGTACTTTGACAAAAAGATGGCTTGGCACAGACTAAGTGCCTTCTTGGCTCCAATACAGAGCGAGCATCACTGCTCAGGGATGGGGAGCCTGAGACCAGCCTATGTAGGTCAGGGCAAACAACACCAATAAAACCCTTTTACAGCAATGTGCTTGAGGATTTTGTTTATGCCACACATTTTTAGAGAAGCCATTACAGAAAATGTTGGGAACACATAAAACAGCAATGGTGCTGTTTAATACTTCATTCTAAATGCAGGGTGCCCCATTTTGGTCAGAAACCAGGTAATCTGAAGTGAGACTAAAATCAGCTTTATAAATTCAGTGCACAGCACTGGAAAGGTACTGTCCATACTGATATCTCTAGAAGACATTGAGAAAGAAGCTGTTGTAATATTTATTTTAAATGCTGCTGAGACCACAAATGCAGCTGGATTTTATAAGAAGGCTCTATCTGCATATATAAATGAAGCAAGTGTATATCTGACTGTAAGAAATCAGAATTTTTCGATCAGCAATGGTTTCACAATTAATGATTGGTGTTCAGGAAATATTTCATTGGCAACATCTTTTTGTAAAAGCTTTTTTATCCTTGTTTAACTCCTTTAAAGTTATGCTTTCCTATTTAAAATGGCACTTTTTTGCAAGATGCACAAAATTTTCTAATTCTCCCAGAAATGGATTAGCAGGTGGCGTAGAGGTGAATCACTTAAAAATTACATGGTGCTCACTCCAGAAATTTTATGCCTGATTTACTTGCCTGCACTTGCTGCTCTATGTATTAGATTTCAAATTCTGTCATACATCTAAACATTTTAAACATCCATGGGAAAATGTGCAATAAAATAGTACCAGAGGGGTGTTTTCAAAGGAACCATTTATATTATCTGTTTTAAATGGGATGAATGCATAATCTGTGCTTGCAGGACAAAATTATGGGGTTTTTTTCAATGTGTACAAGGTCACTTCTGAGCTATGCAAGATATGCCATTGTCAGTTGAATTTGGACCTAATACTAAAAATGTATTTTTCTAATTTCTTATAGTTTAAATAGGACTAAGCACATTTCTTCTGATATTAAGAATACACTTGCAAAGATAATTTAAAGAAATATCATTTTAGCTATGTGCTTGTAACACAGTGTTTTACATAATATCTGCATGAATTTATGGATTACAGTGACTATATAAACTGTTAAAAATAAAATAATTTTTTCTACTTAGCTTGATAATTTTCACTTCCATCACTGAGGTGACTGTATTATTTGTAATGCAAGGACTAATTGCAAGTATAGCTCTTAAATCCAGTTTCTAAGCAGCAGCACTGGAAGATTTCCAGAATGATAACTTGTATTCATTACTAGCTTCCTCCTTTTTAATAGAATTACTGAGCCATTTTGAAAATATTAGTGTTCAACTCCTGGAAGGAAAGGTCTCACATGGAAAAAGATTACAAAATGCTGGTTTTTTTTTTTTACTTAAAAGATTTCACTTCAAAGCTTTTGGACCCACCATTAAACGTGAGCTTCAGAAGAGCTGGGCAAGCTCACCATCACTCTGCACCCTAAAAATGTAATCTGCAGAGGAATTCAGCTCTTGTAGATAGAGCTCAACACAATTGTTGCAGTCAGGGCTCAGTCTGGAAAAAAGCAGCCCAAATCATTTAGCTTTGAATTAATTCTCAATTAATATTCATTATCATAATCTTAAAAGGCAATGGGAGAGAATGAACACAGCCTCAAGTTATGGCTTTTGAAGATGCCCTCACAATGATTTCTGTGCCCTCATGCCACATCAGAACACCACTATGAGAAACTGGTAGGAAAAAACCCCAAAACTTTGTTTCTCCACACATTAGAACACTCATCAGTATCCTTTTCTTCTGAAAAAGATGAAGAAAAGGAGTTTTCCCCTTCACATTAATCTATAAGCACAGCAGAATCTCAGGGAAATGAGGAGGTACTGGTCATTAGTGTAAGTAACAGCTTCTAATTTCTAAATGCTAATATTAATTAGCAATCAAAAATTACTTCTACTGACCCCAGTTATACATTTTGATTTATAGAAATACCTAATTCATAAAACACAAGAAGTTTTTCAAAGTCAATATGGCATTTATGGCCAAATGTTTTAATCACAGTCATATGTCACACACAAATCAGCTGTGCATCTCTTGTTAGTGGCTTAGCAGAAATGCTGATTGTCTAACCAGTGTATCACCATGTGCTTATTTATATTTCTTCCTCCCTTCTCTATGCCCCACTATAATGATCCATCTATCAGAGTAATTAAAACAAGGACTAAATCCTTATGAGGCAACGTTATTGTGTAGCACAGAACTTGTTTCTTTGGGAATGAGGTCTAAGTTTAAGTTTGTTAAAATACAGTGGAGCTTTTGCAGCTGTTGAGCTCCTGGTTTTATGTCCAGCAGTGGGGACAGTCTGCCCTGGGGGCTGCAGGATTGTACTGTCAGAGCAATGGCTTCAAAGCAGCACAAAGCAATCGACCTTCTAATTGTTTGATGTTTGGCTGAGCTTTATTTGGCACAGTGCACACAGGAGAATGACACCAGGGTAATGTGGAGATGTCTTTAGGATGGCTGCCATTAGCAGCTCAGCCTGGAGAGGGTTTTGCACAGATTTCAGTAATGCTTGTTCTGCTCATGTCTGGCTCACCGTGGTATCAATGACACTCAAAGGCTGTTTTATACCTGATCTCTCTCACAAGATACAAAAAGGTTTGGAAGTATCAAAACTACCCATCAAAAATAATAGGACCCAAACATTAACTTCTGTGCCAGTGCAGGTTTTGTGTGAGTCAGGAGGATGGGGAGATAGAGGCTGCTTTAAGCACAGCAGGTAATGATGATCAGGTAAAGAGCTCATGGGGCACAGTGCCCTATCCATCCCTGCTGCAAGGAAAGGGATTCTTTCCATGCAGCTCTTTGGGACTGAAGCCAGGTTAGCAGAGGACAAAATGCTGAACCAACAATTCTCTTACTTTGGTGAAATACCATGGCAGCAGCCAAATCTAAGCATGCACTTTTTTCCTCTTTGATCACAAACCCAAACTACCAGAAGAAATAGAAAATGACTCACCCTGCACATAGCAAACATTGGGGAAAGAATTACTGTATATTAATAGATATTCCTGGGAGGAAGGCTTAATATTTAAAATAAGAGAGAAAATCCCTGGCTTTGCCTTACTATTTATTTGCTTGTGAGGCATTTCATAATTTTATTTCTCCCTGCAGTGACTGCTCATTCTAAAATAAATGACTGAACAGTGCTTTACTGCTGACACAGATCACAGTTTGTTGCTAATGGAATGTTAACTGCTTTTTAAGTAACTCTGAATAAACCTACTGATCCATAGAATATTCATCTAAAAAGGAATCCAATTCATCTACCAGCTTTTCTGCTTCCACTGTCATGAAACATATTTTTCTACAGTTTACTTAACTGCAGTTATTGTAACATTGGTAGTGTCAGATTTCCTGTAATAGGATATTTTACATTTTGAGACCATGGCATGATGCCAGTGTGGTGAAGTCATGGCAGGAATTGATGCCAAGATCACTGCACAGAAATGTGTCTAAAAATCACTGCTTGGTGGTTAGGGAGCTAAAGACACAGGGCAAGGACAGTCTTTGACCTTTATTTTCTTCATTATTCCATGATTAACTTCCTTTCTTCAAAGTACCCAGCTTCTCCTGGTGAAAAAATTTAAATAAACCTGTCAGTGGAAAACCTGGAAACTCACTGCTCATCCCAGCATAGTAGTACACAGCAGATGCCAACAAACCACTCTGGCACAAGCCTTAAGTGACAAAATAAAATCAGAGGTATCAAGAAGGGTAAGGCAATAAAGTAAAATCCTTCCACTTATTAAATGGATAGTGTTGATGTTCATCAGATGAGATCCAATTTACAAATCTGTACGAAAATTGAAGGCCCAGTTTTCCCATTCATTGTAACAAATATCCAGGGTGCCCTTACTGTAGCTCACAGGCCTGATATTGTCAATGTGAGGTGGGAAGGGTGGCTGTGTCCTGACTCCACTTTTTCTTCAGTCCTCAGTGTTTTCATATATATAACACTGGAGTGCAAATCAATGAAACCTGCAATTTTCATTAAAAAAAAAACAACAAAAAAAAACAAAAAAGAAAAAAAAAACCAAAAACAAACAAACAAAAAAAAAACACAAGCAAACAAACAAAANAAAAAAACCAACAAACCAACCCAAAAAAACCCCAAAAAACCATAAGAAACAATGTCCTCCACCCACACACCCACAAGCTTCTCTAAAAGAAGCATCTCAGAAGACAGGTTTTAATTTTGAAGAAACTAGTCTATGAAAAGAAAGATTCCTGATGATCTCTTAATAAACAAACAGACTTCAGTGTGAGGTGTGAAATTTCCACATTCTTTGATGAGTATAGAATGCATTTTTCTAATATTGTTTAGGTTTAAGTATCACAGAATCATAGAACAGTTTGGGTTGGAAGGGACATTTCAAGGTGATCTAGTCCAAACCCCCTTTGATGAACAGGGACATCTTCAACTAGGTGAGTTTGCTCACAGCCCCATTTAACCTGACCTTGAATGTTTCCAGATACAGTCACCTGTCACCTCTCTGGACAGCCTGTTCTGGTGTTTCACCACCCTCTTTGTAAAAGATTTCTTCCCATTATCTAGTCTAAATCTCTTCCAGTTCAAAACCATTACCCTTTGTCCCAGTACAACAGGCCCTATTAAAAAGTCTCTCCCCATCTCTGATGTAAGTGCCCTTTAAGTACTGGAAGGCTTCAATAAAGTCTCCCTGGAGCTTTTTCCATGTGGAACAACCCCAGCTCCTCAGCATATCTGTACCTTTTGACTTGAAAATGCTTTTCTGAGCCATGCAGCCACATGTCTACTGTTAATTGGTACTTCCAATCCATTTATCATTCCCTTAGTTCTGTCCTAATATCTGCTATTTAAAAAATAAGTGAACAAACGATAATAAAGAGGGGGAAAAAGGCAACACTAAACCAAAAACAAGGCTACCCTGCCTAGGTCTGAGTGTTCTTGTGCTCAGCTACCAGTTATTCATTTTGAAGCAGCTCCTATTGAACCTGAATCTAAATCACACAGAGGAGATAGTGGGAAGGGGAATCACAGACAAGCAAGCTCACAGCTACAAAATAAAATCCTCATGGTAAAGAAATCCTGTTGTATAGAAATATTTTCTAAGGAAACTTCCTTTCCTTTAGAGCACAGTATCTACCCACATTGGCTGTGATCACTGCCATGTGAGGAATTAATTGCTAGATGACATGTTGCTGTGCTGAAACACAAATCAGCTGCAGAAACATTGCATTAGCTCATTAAAAAATGTCATTAATTAGGGGTTCAACATCTGTAAGAGTTGTTCAGTCATTTGCAGGTCACAGAAGTCAAAGTGCCCCAGTTCCATGGTGGGAGGTGACTGGTATTGGGACCCCCCCATGCTCCTCCCTCAGACCATGGAGGACAAAAGGCTGCTCTGGAGCTGCCTGGAGTTCCTCCCCCTCACTCTCCCCTTGTGCTGAGGCTTCAGCTGCCAAGATCAGCTGCAGTGTTGAAGCCAGAGCTGTGCTGCTGTAAATAAGAGGGAACAGCTGGGGGATATTGCCACTGGGGGTCCCATGGCTTTAAATATAATCAGTTCATGGTCTGATATAATCCTTACCTTTCAGAGTAGGCTGCAAATTATCTCTGCACCTTTCCCCAGGTTTGTATTAAAAGGAATAAATTACAAAGAGGAAATTTGCATTTAGCTTACTTAGCTTGCTCATGATAGCTGATGGTGAATCGTGATGCTGCTCTTGGAAGATTTTACCTATCATCCAGTGCATTGAGAATGATGGTTGGGTGCAGTTCCTATCACTTTTCAAAATGTAAAAGAAAATAAATAACTTGATTATTAACAGAGAGGATAAACAACCAAATCAGATAGGTAGATCATTGGCATCTGAATTAATGAATTAAAAGCAGCATGAAGAAGAAAAAACATGACTGTAAGGGCCTCACTAGGATTAATTGGAAAATATTTCTAGTGAAAGTTTGTAAGTGAGGAATAGTTCCACCATAAAGAAAGCAGCACAAGTCAACTGGCACAGAAAGCTGACAAGGTAATGGGGGATTATTTAAACTAGAAACAGGAGGAAAAAATTCAGCAGGTGTTGAGGAACACTTGAGCCAGTCACAGACATCTGCCAGGACTGTCAACCCCATGACAAGTGTCTCTGTCACAATGTAGGAAGTATAAAAAATTATAGTAAAACTAGGGGAAGGAACAGTGCAGATCCCAGCAGTCCATCAAGGAAAATCAGACAAATTATCCAACAAAAAAAAGAAATAAATATCAAACAGTTCAAATAGAACTGATGGAAACAAAATAAAAACCGTATCACCAAGGGACAGTACCTTGAGAGGAGTGTTGTAATTCTGGCTGTAAAGTAGAGAAAACAGAATATTCCTTAACTGCAGTGCAATGCCATGGCAATTCCAAAAAAATAGATTGAGAGAGTGTTTGGTGGGGAGGAGGCCAGTGAGGAGAGCCAGGAAGGATGAGGGTGCAAAAACCAATGGCTCCCAAGGGAGAAAGCACATTAACAGTGTGACACCACCAGCTGCTGGCTCAAAAGAAACCACACTGCATTCACAATGTTGAAGAGATGCAATTAAAAGAACAAATGCTCCCCCTCCCCATTAAATCAAACACACCTGGATCTGATAAACTTCCATCAGTGTCTTTGATGGACTATACACAGTCAGGGTGTTGAGAAGAAATCCATTCCCCAACAAAATTCCACTGCATTTGGTTAATTTGCAATAAGTGTACAACATAAAGCCCATATCAGGATAAATTTAGCAAGACCATATCTTGGCACACTATATAACTATGTCTATGAAAAGGAGTTCAGAACCAGTGAAAATGTATCATTTTAAATATAGTCTGAAGGTAATATTAAAAAGAAAACAACCTGGTGTTGAACTCATGAGCAGATAATGTTCATCATTTAAATAAGTGAAAAAAGAGAAATCTCCTCTCTGCAATGTTTAGTAGAAACTGAAGAAGCCACAGAGCTTTCTCCCCAGAAATCCACCACAGCACTTACATAAATACCTCCTTCCATCCCTCACTGTTCTCCTTTATAAATGATGCACGGATCTAAACATTAGCAAGTACACCAGCTCTGACATATTGCTTTGCTTCTTACCGAGGCAGAAATATCTTTTTGAGGAAGATGTGCAGGGAAATAGAAAGTTAACCAATAGTTTCCAATCTCACCCAAGTCAACCAACAGTGATGGTGTGGAGCTGGTGAGGTCACACAGCCCCAGCTTTGGGCTGGAAGAGTTCAAGGAGCTGCTGATGGAGGGCTCTGATGGATGATGAACAGTCTGGCTTTCCCTGGGAAAAACATTCAGGATTATAAGTTTGGGAACCCAGTAGCAGTTGCAATCCAAAATGAAACAACCCCAAAACATCTTGCATTGATTATGTGGCTTCCAGTTAATTACTCCAGCAACTAATTAATGTGCTCAGTGGAGATAATCATCAGCTGTGGGTGCCAGAGAGGTCAGCATGCCTGGAGTCATCTTGTAGTAGTCTCTGCTTGGGGAGGGAGGTGTGCAGATCACAGGTATGCTTTCACACTAGAGGAAAGAAATGTAACCACCCTGGAGTTTGTCAGAATTCAGTACCCAGATTTCTGTATGATTTGATGAGTGATTCACTTTTCAGTGTCACATAAGAAAAAATAACACCATATCCTCTTATAATTTAATTATAAAATAATTTTTCCTGAATAGCAGGTAGAAAGCTACTGACACTGAGAATAGAGACACTCCCTTTGCAAGAGCTTAAATTTACTCTCACCAACAATTGCTTAATATTTTGACTGCTATCTCAAAAGAATGCAATGTTTACTAACATATTTATTCTCACTAGAAGGTCAAACAATGCCAAAAGAAACATTTCAGCTTTGGAAAAGTGATAATTACATTTTGCTTGCTGGTAAAACACCTTTGGTGACACAGCCTATTATGTTTTAAGAAGGGGCCTGAGCTATACCTGATTTTTGCTGCTAGGAAAAGCACTGGGTCACATGTAGAGCTATGCTGATCAGCTCTTCTGGCAAACTAGATATGTTTCCAAGCATCTAAAATACAATTGTTCAGCTTGCAAACTAACCAGCAACATAGAAAAAAGACAGGTCTGAGTAGGGAGACTTAACAGGTGTCTGCCCACTTTCCCCCTCACAATCCCTGAACAATTTCCATTTTGAAAGAACTGAAATTTTAAATTAAGAAAGCAAAACCAAACTAGGCTTCTGAAGAGGTTGAGGGAAAAAGTGGAAGAGTTCTGAGAACAGGGAGGCAGAAAAGGGTTGTGCATATGTGGTTCTCTCCTACAAAACCCCAGTGAGGCAATACAGGCTGCTGTGGAGTAATTTGCCTCATGTACAAGCTGGACTGAAAGTGCTGAGCTCAAATGACTGGCCAAGATCTGACTGCAAATGGGAAACCTGTTAAAACTGGAGTTAGGGACAGGAAGAACTGTAATCCTTCATTTATGAAGTAGCTGTAAAAAACCTTTATTTTATTCAGTGTCACCATTACTCTGTGTAAAGGGTTTTCACACTAAAGGCACACCTGGCTGAGAAGAGCCCATAAACCATGGAGAATCACAGAATCATTTGGCTTGGAATCATTAACCCAACACTGCCAAGTCCACCCCTGAACCTTGTCTGTGAGTGCCACAGCCACAGCTCTTTGCAACACCTCTAGGCATGGTAAATCAGCTGCCCAGCTGCAGCCTGCTGGGATACTTGACTACCCTGTTGGGGAAGAAATTTTCCCAGATATCTAATCTGAGTCTTCCTTGGCACAACTCAAGAAGTAAAAAGCATGACATGGCAAATGCTGATATGAGAGTTTGGTTGGCTGGGCAATGTAGAGTGTTCTGGCTGAAACAAGGAGTGAGTATCTGATATCCTCTCTCCTGTTGTCTTCAGGAAAATTGGATTTCATGTCACAGATACCCTTTTCATCATCAATTTCTCCTTATCTGAAAAAAACCTGCAAGCCCCTGTGTTTCAGTTAACTGCCTGATTGTGAAGGAAATAAATGGGGATAAGCTGGAAGCTCTTCCTCTTCAGTCCCTGTTAAGTGGCACCTACAAGTGAAGCAGAGGAAGAACTGCTGTGAGGATCCCTTTGGGTGTCAAGGCAGACATGTGGGAAGCTGGTAAAAATGACACAGTTCTTATGGTTTGACAACATGTCTGACTTATGGCCTCATTTGTTTATTGCCTACAGACTGAGAGTCCTTGGGAGTGCAGGATCAGTCGTGTTTTTTCTTCAAGCACTGGCTTGACAGCTATGGGCTGAGATTAGGCTCTGGAGGAATCAGCATGTAAACACTGGGAGATTAATGGCCAATGAATTATAACCATATGGACAGGACAGATTTTTTTTTTTTTTTGTTTTGTTCTGTGATTGAAATCCTGTGGACATTTGTGAGAGGAAGCAGCCACCAAGTGCTTGTCACTTTGCACCATGCAGCTGTATTTCAGTGGCAGATGGGGCACTCTGTACTGGCAATTTAACTCCAGCTGAGACCCTCATCTTTCTGGCACATCTTTGCATGAGTCTTTATTCAGGCTTGAACAAGGATCATGGACACTGCAGCTCTCAAAGTTCAAGGCAGAGATGTGCTCTGAAGTGCACCCAGAACTCCTAGATTTTAAGCCATGGTAGCCACACCAATTTAAATAGCAGAGCCATTCCATACGTACCCTTGAGGTAGCAGGTAGTGATTTAGTTAAGTGTGCATGAGGGCAGCTGATCCCAATACATTGGTGATGAGAGGTTTCTAACAGGGTATGTGTGTCATGGAGATAATTGGGTGTCTGGGACCACTCCCTTCCCAGGGAAGCCACAGGGCATCATCTCTAAGCTCTGAGCAAGGCATCTTTTCTCTGCATTTGGTACTTCTCCTAATTAATAAGAAATAGAAATAGCTCAAGTTTCACCTCATAGGTCTTCCATAAGGATAAGTAAGAGACAGGAAGAACTCTTTTTTGAGATTATTGCAACAAGCCAGTAAATAAAATTGTGATTTATGCTTAATTATTGAAACGCTTAACACTTAAATCTCTCTAGTTTTTGTACACAGCCCGTGAGACAGCCAGAATACACAAATGTAGTGAGCACTCCCTGCAGTGCTGCAAGGATTTTTGGTATCAGAGCTCGATGTTTTGGGGTAACTTGGCCACTGACTGCTGTCTGCTGCAGGCTGTTCTCTATCAAGTACAGAAGACACCCATCAGGGGATCAGCTCTCCTGCAAAGGCAGCTTGGCACAGAACAGGAGGGGAGAGATTTTGGTACCTCAGTCTGACAGCCAACCTAAGGCAAGCTCTCCACACCTCTGGGCTGGATGCCTAAACAGCAAAGGCATGTGCATGCAAATGATGGCCACTTGGCCCAGCCCTAAGTAGCCATGGAGTAAAATCACAAGGAGAAGTGAAAACTGCTTTGATCTCTGGACTAGAGAAATGTGCTCCCCTGCTCTGTGCTGCAAGGTTCCTGAAGGGTGGAGACCATCTGCCCTGCTAGCCTCTTGCTTGGTCAAAGTGTCTCAGCTGTTTTGGGTGAGATGGATTTTGTTATTATTTTATTATTATGAGATGTCCCAAAAGCTGTCCATCTTCACAGCCCAGCACAGCCTGCTTTTGCTTCTGCCTTCTAAACAGCAGAAATGAATCCATCTCCAAAAGGAGTAGGATATTTGGGTTTGCACAGAAGGAGGAGACCCCTGCTAAGGCAGTCCCCACCTCCTGGCTGGCAGAAGTCATGGGCAGAGCAGAGCTGCTGCCAGAGCTGGTGGTACCAGGAGAGCTGTCCCAAGCCAGGAGCAGAGTTGTGTTCATGGAGCTGAACATGCCCTGCCTGCAGCTGAGCTGTGATACTGGGGGATGCTGCTGCTTCCCTTCTGAGCCCAGTCCTCAGCACTGGTGCAGAGTGTCTGGCAGCACTGGGATAGTTGCTTTCCTGGGGCATGCCCAAATTCATTCTGTCAGACCCATCCTGCCTGGGGGGTCAGGGCCTCCTTTCTGAGACCATTTCTGCCTGCTGCAGAACAGGGCATTGCCATGCCCAGCTCTCATCTGTGGATGTTGTGCTGTGGGTGGTACCCACACTCCCTACCCACCCAGAAGCCAGGCTGGCTCTGCTCCAGTGGGAATGGGATGGGCTGGGGGTTTAGAGAAGCTGGTGCAGAGGCAGTGTGAGCCAAACTGCTGCACAGTGCCACAACAGCAAGCACTGAGCACCAAGGCAGTGCATGTGCAGAGCTGCAGGCTTAGGAAGTGACCTGCCCACTCCATCCCTGCATCCTGCTCTGAAATTACTAACTTGAGCTCAACAACAACCACAGCTGTACCTTTTTCTCTGAGCAGGCACAGGCTGACTTTTTCACCTCAGGCAGTTCAGGAACAGTGAAAGTGAAAAGATATAGATAAAATACTATTAAAAATACAGAATAGCTACTCCTGGCATTTTTATAGCACTTTTTATCCAAGAATGTGTGAAGCACAATTAAGATCAGGGGTTCAAACACCCCAGTTCACAGCAGCTGCAATTGGAGTCAATCACAGATGACACCCTAGTTGCTCATACCAAGCTTTTTCTGCTGAGCCTGTCTCTGCTGAAGGCTGGTTTGAGCCACACTTCAAAATATTTATGTTATTCTTACTGCGTAAATAAACAGCTTGAGACTTGCTGCAAAACCCTTCACTAGCATTGGCATTCATGAAAGAACAAACAAAACACAGACAGAGCTCCATCCTTGGCCCATCAGCATGCTGAGCAGGCCATCCATCAGATATGCCTGTGCACTGCAGTCCTTACTCAATGAGCAAAAGCATTTACAGAAAAATCCATGACACCCAGCCCTATGGCACTGACAGTACTCCAGGGGGTTTGGCACCTCCTGTGCTGCACATCTCATGTAGAAGTGATGTGTGTCAGGGACAGTGGTGGGTGACATCCCTGTTCCTTGGGGTAGACAGCGCTCGTGAGGGCACTTCAGAAATCTGCACGTGTCCCTGCTAAGGAAATGCATAAAGTTACTGTGGATGTCTCAGTGATAAACGGGTCTCATTCACACAAATATTCAGTTTGAAGTTGTGATAAAGTAGGACTTGGGTTGTCTCTCCAGAATTGTATGTGAGTGTAGAATCCCAGCCCCCAGCCTGCTTCTCCTCTGCGAGCTCATGGCTCACAGCAGAGCTGCCTCCCCTTCCCCACGCAGCGTTCCTGACTCGCCTCGTGCTGTTTCCTCACTCATGCCCAACACTGGCAGATTAATTGACAGCCTGCTGCTATTTTTACCTTGTAGCTTCTTTTCTCAGCTGTCTCAATCAGCTGCTGCTTAGATTTTCCTCTCTCTGCCTGCAGAACAGCAGGCTGGAGCCTTTCAACTCTTGCTCCTGTCCCCCCTCTTCTTCAAGACTGATTCACATTAAATTCAGTCTCTTCTTTCTCCATCCAAAACTTTCAACAACCAAGGCTTGACACATTTGTCTTCTTGTATCTCTCTTCCAGTCTGACTGTGACAGAAAATGCCAGTTTGTAATCCTCACTCACACCCCGAGCCAAGACAGAGAGACGAGCAAGCCTTCCTTTCTGAAGATGCCAGCTAAGAACCTTAAATAAGCTGAGGGAAGAGAATGATTCAGCAGTCACAGGAGGTCTCAGTAACAGATGGCAGAGCAGACAAGCTCGCTCATGTTTGCTTGCACAGCGAGGTCTTTTGTGACAGTCTTCTGGAGGGGCTGCTTCCTGTGAACAATGATTTTCCTGGCTGGCAGGACAACGCTGCAACGAGAGCAGGTCCTTTGTGCATAGATCTTTACAACACCCACAGCTGCCTGCAAGTGGTTTTCACACTTCTAGCTTATATTTTGAGTGGGTAAACATGCTTTTGATGAAAATTTCTCTTGTCAAGAAAATGTAATTTAGTTGTTCCCACCATTGTGCTCCATAATATTTAATTGCTGAGGCTCTTTTCTCAGGCCACATTTAAAATCAAGCTGTTTCAAAACAAAATGCTTCTTTGCAGATACATATTTTAAACAATGGTTTCATGTCCTCCATCAGACAAGCCATTAATAGGACTGAGAAGTCAGTGGTATCTACCTTTCCTTCTTTAAAGAAACAAAAGAAAATAGAACAGAATTTTGCATAGGCTCTAGGCAACAATGAAAATAGCTTTTGGAAGCTGAACAACGACACAAAAATTGTGTGACTGGGAGTAAGGTGTAGGATTAGTGGTTTTCTTGTAAGGTTGTGATTGCTAGATCACCATAGATCCCCATTATATCACCTAGATTAGTAAACCAGAATAAAATATTTCAGTAGCTCTTAAAATAATGGTTTCTTTCAGGTACACAGCTGGTGCTAACTCTGACCTTCGTCCTGCCCAAACATCTCTGCTACAATTTCACTGTCCTTCCCCCCTGTGCAAACACCACTGCCCTTTATTCTCCAGCACTGCACAGCACAGAAGGTGACCTTATGTATGTAAAACTCATTACAGACTCTCATTGGAAATCTCATCCTCCATCAGTGTCTAAAAATGAAAGTTCCTTTAATAAATGATATGTCAGCCACAGGATAATATTCCAAGCTTTCCCTTCCACGTGCCATTGCAGTGATGCTGCAGGCATACCCATAGGCTAAACACTTCCAAACTAAAACCAGGCAGGTCATTTTCTTCTAATTGGGGATCCTAAAGGTTGTTTCTGTCTCATTGTGGTTATACAACTGCTGCTACAATCCTGTGAAAGATCTGATAAATGCCAAACTGCTCTGTAAAGTGGAATTCCTCTTGGGCCATTACAGAAAGGGAGGTTTGAGTCTCTCTAGCTCCATGTTGCAGAGCTCTAATCTTCCTGACTTGTTCTAATGATGTTTTTTGCCCATATTGATCTGTGTTAGCAGAAATTTTAAGAAAAAATATCAGCAGGTAAATTTGAATTTACGGTTCTTATTTAAAATCATACATGGCTTTTTTCTATGCATATGGAATGGAAAATTTCTAAGTGACACAACTTTACTGTTTCATGTAAAAATGCTTTACAGGCATTTTTAGGATTGTCTGTTCAACGACCCATGAATGTAAAGAAAAGGTCAGTTTGAAATGCTTGGCCACTTTTAAAAATACCCTATCTTTGGAGGCGAAGAAAAAAACCCAAACAGATCAGAAGATGATATTAGGAAGTCCTTAAAGACTTCTTTATTAATCATCTGATGTGCAGGTTTAAGAAGAAGTACTCATTGAAATGCATTGATTATAAATATCTAACTTTGAGTCCAGGTTGACATAATCAACAAAACATAAGCCACCCTTTATATCTGGGTAGAGCAGAACAAATTCAGTTTGTAAGGAGGAGTGACAGATGTCTCTTTTAGAGGACAGAGGAGGAATTAGACCACATGTTAGGGTTAGGTTTTAGGGCTGAGATGAGAAGGACATGACCCTTGCCACATTGCCTTGACCCAGCTCTGCATGCATCCCACTCAAGGTAGGATTTTGATGACATTTCAAGATACAGAAAGGAAAAATTTTAGTGGTGAACAGACTTTCACCTTTCTAATTTTCCTTGAAATGAGCAGTGTACCAGTGTGAACATCTTGGGGCCATACACAGCAGTCACAGGCAGAGTTTTGTGCAAGCAATTATGTGTCTAAACACTTAGATCAGTTTACATGCACAAAAGAGTGTTGTAACCTCCTCTAAGGTCTTTTCCTTGGGAAAAATATCTTAATGGGGTGTTGTTCTGTTCCAGACACTCACTCCTGTGTGCATAGACCAAACATGGAAAATTTGACTACTAAAACGAGACTGTGCTAGAAAATTAGGAGTCTGTGAAAACAGAGAGCTGCAATTCTTAGTAGTTTGCAGTCTTTACTACAGCAGTTGCAGTGGATGACAGCTGCAATGTTTAAGAAATACAGCCTGACAAAAATTACTGCATTTTCCAGGGGTGACATGAGACAAAGCTGATAAATAATCTTCTATGAATCTACTGCCTGTAGTGTTTTACTGCTGCTATGAAACAATATTATTCAATAAAATTAAAAGGCAGGTCTATTAATTTGCAAGGCAGTGTGTTGATATAGCTTACACTGATAATAGTCAACCCAAAAATCTGTGCTCAAAACCATTTGAATGAACCTTTGTAATTAATCACTTACCATTACTACCTCTCACCTAGATGCTGGTAGCTTAACCAATGTATTTAGGTGACCTCTTCTATTAAAAGGCTTCCAACAAAACAGAATTTCAGAGATAACCAAAGAGTTTACAAGCAAAGACACTTTTTTCACAACACAAAAGTTGTTAATATTACTGCATGAAATCAAAATTGGAAGAAAAGCAAATTAAAAAGTTTGCATAACCATGCACTTAAAAAATAATAAATCTCTATTTGAACAGCCACCAGAGGCTGCTAGAGACCTAACCTTGCACCCATTGCCCTCCCCTTTATTACAAGTTTGTTGGTCTTCCTTGCAGTGTTACTTGTCTTCATTGGCCAGAAGGTCTGTAGTGTCCCTTTTTCCTATGTGACAACTAGATCCATAATTAACTAGCCATCCTTTTCTGCCATTGCCTTTAAACCTTCCCAGAATAGGAATGTGAAATGTGGATTAAATTCTGCTTTGAACAATGACAGTTAAAACTTAGCTGTTATAAATGTGTGCAGCTGAGAAGACACTGAAGTCCTTTGGCCATATCATTATTTTTAAATCATATGTTAAAATGTGCAGGATATTTTACCAAGGAGATAAAATTTCTGCCCCAAAGACCTTGCAGTCTCACAAGATCTAAAAAACAGAGGTACATTGGCTGCAGGCTAAAGGACTTATTTGTTGAAGGTGCATGATAATGCTAGAAAATTTAATATATTATTAAATGTTCTCCAGTCCTCTGCTGTGACTCTGAAACCCTCTGGCATTTGAGGCTGTGGAGCTACTAATGCTTTTCTGGGCATTACTGGGGGGGTATTGGGGATTATGGCCATAGCAGGGTAGACTTTTTTCCTCTTTCCCTCTGTACTTGCTCACATTCCCTAAATACTATATTCAAATGGATGAAGCATCCTCTCAGGTTACCATGAAGTCACCCACATTTCAGACAAGAAGGTCTAAGACCTTGGTCTGTCATGGCAGCAGGACAGACAAGGCTGTCCCAGCCCCACCAAACTCTTCTTGGTTTGGGCAAAGGTTTGCTGTAGCTTTAGGGCTTCCATGAAAATTAATTTGGGGAATGCAAGCAAAGGCTGGATGGCCTCTATGTTTTTGCCATGATGTAGGAAGAGCAATAGAGAGGAGGCTGAATGGGGGGTTCTCATATCAGAAATGCTACTTTTGAGCTTAGATTGGTATTAGTGATGCAGGGAGGTGCTGGTTTCTGAGAATTATCACTCTGAGCCATATGCTGCTGACTTTTGTTTATCTAAGAAATGATATAGCTGCTGGATTTTAAGCTTCTAGTAACCATCTACATTTTTTATTCATTTGGATATGAGTAGATATATGCAATGATACCTCAGAGCCATATTTTTAATGATACTTCAGAGCTTTCTCCTAAGCTTCAGAATAGTTTCTCTGTGTTACAATAAAATAATGTAACTAAATAACAGCATAGAAAGTGGCATAGTCTAGGCAAGGTTGTTAGCATAGCTTTTAAGTTCTTTACTGTTGCTGTAAATGCCATGTTTTTCTTCTAAACAGTTTTCTTCCAGATCAATGCAGAATTACTAAATTTGATTTTAAACAAACAGTGGCACCCTGTTAGTCTAAACAATAAATGACAATAACAACAATAAAGCATTGTCTGGCAGGATGTGACACAGGTTATGTTCATATACCACCAATGACTGTGCATCAGCATAAAACCGTCTGCTCTCCTGTTTCAGTTCATAAAAGCTTAGGAAGAATTAAGTCTACCAACTGGATTTTTATTAGCTTGGCTATTGAAGTCAGAAAGCAATAAGTGTTATTTATCTTAGAAGAACCCAAAGAACTTGATTTAAGCAGTTGAATAAATATGAGTCAGGAAAAGGAGAGACACATGAAGAGCTAATGCAAAGTTTTAACAAGTAAAATCCTGTTTGGAGAGACTCAGCCTGAATAAAAGCAATGGCAAGTTGCAATGTTGGCATCTCCTGCTCTGTTGCCCTTCTGAGACCCACCACCAGAGCAGGGGCTCCAGGCAGGGATCCCAGATCAGTAATTTCCCCCAGAAAGGGCCAGGTGGGCTCAGTGGTTGTTAACAATCCCACTGGGCCTGCCTAAAGTCATAGACCCTCCTGCTGCCCAAGGAAAATCAGCAGTGCCTCTGATTGACCCAGCAGTCACTCCTGGAAGGGTGTTGTCCCACCAATTCTTTTAAAGGAGTTTCCACAACTTTCTCAAGCAATTGTTTCTAACTTTCATCCTCAGAAACCTTCCCTAGTGCTGCTTGGGAGGGAACATATCGTCTTTCCCTTGGGATCACATCCTCTTGCCACTGAAGCTCGTTGCTTTGCCTTCCCTGTCTGAATGAGGAGGTGATTCCCCACTCCTCTGAAGCTGCCTTTTGCACCTACAAAGACTTCTGTCCTTCATGTGATTTTTCATCTTTTCTCAGAGCAAACCTTCTTCAACTCTCTGGTTAATCTCACCTCTAATCTTTGGATAACTGCTCAGAAATGTGAAGCTGAAAACCTGAAATACCTGAGCTGTGGCTGTCACAGTACCAGGAGACTCATTTCGCCTGACATGCCAGCTTGACATTTTTCTCTGCATCCCAGTCAGCTATTGCAGCAACCTGAGGTTGCATATCAGACAGAATTTGAGTCAAAAATCACCAAATTCTACCATTTTGCAATTCACTTATGTGTATTTATGTATCTATTTTCTCAAAATGTAAGACCCTGAATCATATTTTTTTCGTATAAAAGTCTCAGGAACATTTTGATCTCTAAATCTTGCATCCAGGAGATTGGCTGGTCCCCATTTAGTCCCATTAATCCCTATTTTTGGTATTGTCTGCAAATTTAATTTGAATACCCTGTTGAGACATCTAGAACAGTAAAGAAAATATTAAGTATTTCCAGACTCCAAAGAGTCTGCTCAAGATTCTTTCCTTTTGGCAATGGCTCATGAATAACTGTGGTTTGATTACACTCCTCCAGCTATCTTTGCTCTCAGCCTCTTGTGGTTCCCAGCTGGATGATGAACATGTCATTCAAAACACTGCTAGAAGCCAAGATCTGACATCTTTTGCTTCCCTTCTACCAAAGTGTTTCCATGTCACATGAGGCAATTAGGATTGGCAAAAGAAAGACTTCTCAGACTAATCCATGTTTCCTTTTGCTTTTTTTTTTTCCGTCTAATTCTGGGTGCCTGAAAATAGTTGGCTTGATGATTTCTTAACCTATGATTTTTCTGAAGTTGAAACTAAGCTGATACCTTTGCAACTCTGTCTCTTTCTCGCTTCTTTCAGAAGTATGGGCACTGCATTTTCCTTCTTTAAGAATCTGGCACTCATCCATCTTTTGCAAATTCAACATGATAATTACTGATGACTTGTGAGGTTCCCACCAGCCAGCTCTGGAAGCAAACCAAGGGTGAAGTTCATCATAATAAGCAGATATTAAATATAGTTCTTATCTAAGCATTTCACCTGAGGGCTGAAATCCTGCCTCTTTTTCCAGCCATATCCAATACTCAGGGTCAATTTGGGAATCAATATTTTTTTTTTTCCCAATCCATCATATTAATTTTAAATGTATTTACGAAAGAAAGAATGGGGGAAAAAAAATCCTGTCTTGTGTTTTATAAAGATTAGGGAGAACAAAACGAGATGGCTGCTGCATTGTCACCTCAAAACAGAGGAGAAATTGTCATGACAGACACTCTTTTGTCTTTCATTGGGCATCCTGTTCTATGCACAGGGGTCAGACTCAATCCATTAGAAGAGAAGGAGGCACTACTGAATGAGCCACATCTCTGCTCTCACAGTGAGCTGCTCACACTCTTACCATGCAGTGAAGCTGTTTGGTTGTCAGCCTCAGTAAAGCTGCCTTTTTTTAATGAATATTGTTAAAATTTCATCCATCCCTTCTTATTGTTCATCATTCAAAACCTGATTTTAAGCCTTCTGCCTGTTTCAGCTATGACAATTTCTCCCTGGAAAGCTCAAGTATCTTTCTACATGGGATTTATATCCCTGAAAATTTTCTATTGGTATGTATAGTCACTGGAGAATTTTTCAGAATAAATGGTTTCGAAGAAAGAATGTATTAAAAAATATGTTACCCATTCACAAACCACACACACACACACATATTTATATATATTTAAACAAAAAACCTTATATGAAAGAGTTTCATCCTGAAAGGATTCTGCAGAGAATTCAACACAGACTGTTAAAAGGGCAACTTAAGCTCTTGCAACAGCATTTATTTAAATACATCATACTTCAAATTCCCTTTCAGCACTGCAGACCCAAAGACCTAAATAAATGCTCATTTTAACAATGTCCTTGCTCCAAAGAGATTTCCTTTAGTTGTTGTTTAAAAACTGCAGAGAAGAATGCTAGAAGAATGCAGACATATAGGAAAAGCTCCCCTGAGCTTGCTGGCTGTTCCAAGTGCTTCACTCTATTGTTTATTCCTCTTTCCACGCACACTTTGGGATAGTGTGGGTCTGGATCCAGCAGAGTTTTGAAAAATATCTGAAAACACTTTCAGAATATTATTTTTCTCCTGCATTGAGCATGGGTGGTGCCTAGGTTCACATTGTGCTTGATGAGAGCACAAATAAACCCAGAATTACCCACTGAAACAGGGGTGTAGCATGCAGTGTCCATGCAATAACTCTCACCATGTCTGAGATGGGCTCTCACCAGTTAAAAAAATGTTAGAAACACCCCTGCATGCAGCCAGAGGCTGAAAAGCTAACACTGCTTTCTAGAAAAACAACATTGAAAAATTTAAAAACCGGAACACCCTTCCCCTCTCCAAATCGTGGGGTTTTGCACTGAAGTTGTAACCAGCAGTCTCAGCAGGGCTTGGTGGCCATGGTGGGAAGGTCTAAATATGTGTCTGTACATTTGAACACATACTTGTATACATACACACACACACAAATATATAAACATATATATGCACAGTTGTGTCAGTTCTTAAAGTGAATGGTGCAGAAAGGCAAACTGCAGAAGGAGGCACACAGGGGTGAGCTCCTCTGCCTGAGAGCTGAGCAGGTGGGTACCAGAAATAGAAATACAACTGCATTTGCACATTACAGTTGGATGCTCCAGGTTTTACTGCATCTCTTCTCCTCTGCCTGCAGGACATGGCTGAAGTTTGCCACATGTCTCCATATTGTCATTTGATGGAAAGCAAAGTGTTAGGTGGGAAGAGATGGGAATGTAATGAGGGCAGGTGTAGACCTCTCCCCACACTAGAGATACACACAAACCAGTAAGACAGTAAGCCCTCCCAAGCCCACTAGTTTTCCTTAGATTTTTTCCTTTCCCAGAATTTTCCTCATCTTTACAGAGTCCATCACACTTGGTGCTGGAAGGTTTCCCAGTGTGGCTGTCCAGGTTAATGCTCCAGGATATATCAGAGAGAGAAAGGCAGGAAATTTCTCAAGTCTGATTGTGCTCTAAATGTGTTTGCAAATGCAGCACTACTGAGACATTGCTGGGACCTACCACTGCCAACTCTGCCATTCCCAGAAACACAAGCACTATTCAGGGATGAATGTGTGAGCTATGTGTACTCAAAATCTTAGCAATTAAAAAAGTTGGTTAAAGCTGGATTTGGTTAACTGTGTATCCTTATCCCTCCTGCCATTATAAATCATTTTTGTAGGAAATCAGGAGAAAATAAAGCATTTGCAGTTATTACTGAGAGAGACCTTGGACCAGAACTTCATCAGCTGTCAAAGTAACCATCCCATTTTCCATGAAAGCAATCTTGGTGCTGTCTATGAGGTACAAGAGTAGTGTGTGTGTTTCAGGGACAGCAAAAGAGGAGTCAAGAAAGGTTACAGGCCCAGAACTACAGCAAAGCACATTTGCACATAATATGCTGGAGACATTCAGGAGCAGTTCAGGATGATATAGTGGCAGGTCCTGTCGAGTTGCCAAGGACAGAGTAAGTTGTTGGTCTCTTAGGCTGGGGCTGACATAGACCAGTATTTCTCACAAGTAAATAACTTTATTTTGTAGCACAGAAAAAAGCCTCCACAACAGCATAAAGCCACCAGTAGATTTGGGCTAGACATTACCATTTTGTAAGTCTTCTAAACAAGGTGGGGGGCTTAAAAATAGGCCTTTATTTTGTGTTTCTCTTACATGCATTTTTCTCTGCTCATTATGAGGTCGTTTCAGTCTGCTGGAAGGAGCCTTCAGAAAGTTGCTTTTTCTGGCTTCCACAGAGTGCTAATAGGCAATGTTATAAAAACAGAACTAATAAATCTCTACTATTTTTAGTTCAAAAACTGTAGCGAAATATATAGCTGCACAGGAGTGGGGGAAATAACTCAAAATAAAGTATATTCAAAGTTCTCCAACACTTTCTGTGCAGAGCTTTATGTTACATTGAAGCCTGCATCTGCTGCTATATTTTAAAGTTGCTTAAGCTGTTTCAGAACCACTAAATTGATGTGTCAGTTATACATAATAGCTTGGGTGAATGGAATAATCATTTTTAAAAGCTGTTCAAAATTTAGTAAAATTTTACAATCAAATCTTCTTTATTAATAAATATACCTCTATATAAGCTCTGATGTCTGGTTTACATAGTCAGAAAAATTAAAATATTTTTCCCACTTAAATATCTACAACCTGCAATCATTCTCTGGGTAATACAATGAGCACCATAAAAAGATCACAAGACTGAGAAATGAACCTCTTTTATACAAATGCAAATTTGGGGCAATGACTTTGGAATCAGTAATGTTACTTGTGAGTATCACCCTTTTTTATTTGCTATTTTTTGATGGTATTAAGATGAATGTTTTAGCTTTCCACTGAGTTTCATTACTGAACAATCCTGCCTTATATTGCTTCCCTAAATCATGGGAGGAAGAAGCACCACAGCACTTTTCTCCAGAACAGAGATAATGTGGCTATAGACCTCCAGATTTTAAGACAGGAGTGAAACTCTAACCTGAGCCTGTGTGATTGGCCTCTGTAGGACACTTTCAGAATAAGCAGAGTTATTTATGCCTTGCTAAAGCAACAAGGGAATAGTAGAAGATACAGTAAAATTGCTGTGAAGCAATTTATTGACTCCTGAGAAAATAACAGGAGGTAAGAAAGGTGAGAAGATATGAGATAATGGAGGAAGGGAATAGGAGGTGGAAATAATTTTCATTTATGTACGCAATAGTTTCCTGGACTGTGTAATTGTCTGGAGGGAGAGAGGATTGTGCTGGATCTGATTCATACCTAGTAGCCTTTTTTGTGCTTTGGACTTGGCCTAAGCAGTGATTTGAACACAAAAATATTAAGCTAGCCTCTGTCTCTTGAGCATTTGCAAGTAGTATGGCTTTGGCAAAAGACAGGAGTTCCCTTCAGTCCAGCAGGACTAGGGATGTGTGCTGCATTTATGGTTTAAAGCTCTGGTGTGGGGCTTTTTACATTGTGGCACCATCCACAATGTAAAAGTTTCCTTTGTAAGCTCACTTGACTTAAATATATGGAGGCAGAATCCAGCTGTTTGGCTTTGTGGTGAATATAGAATTACCTTTCTGAAAAATTGCTGGTGGATGGATTGATTTGCTTGGAAATTAAATAAAAGTTTCATCCTTCTAAGTAATTCAGCAACTACGGTCAGTTGACTTGCTCACTTGAACTATGTTGACAATTAAAAGGAGATATGGATGATTCCAAGTTACTTGGAGATCAGCCTCATACATTTCTGTGGCTGCTACTACACCTGAGTGCACTTTTGTCCTTATTCTGTAAACATGAGAGGTTCTCTTGACTTAAAGAGGTAGATAGCACTTCACTGTGTGGATTTGCAGCAGTTGCAGTCAGAATGGCTGCTGTAGGTTATTGCTCTGAGTAAGTGATGGGGATTTTGGTGTTTGCTTTTTTGAGCCAGTAGGATCCTTGATAAGAGTGACAAAGAGGAAAAGTAGCCTTAAGAATGGGTGTGTCTGCCCAAAAGGAGGGAATGCAAAACCACCTTTTGCTTTGGAGGAGGTAGGATGGGAGCCTGCAGCTGGAAAACATGAAGGAAAAGAAGGAAGGCATTGAGAAGGCTGTGCAGATCCTGCACCCACAGTGGATGACCAAGATCCTGCCAAAACCAGCTTTGACACCAGCTGGAGGATTTTAAACACATGAGAAACAAAGGCCACATAGAAATTGAAGGCTTTGGCAGAAGGTTGTTGAGGTGGAGTGGATTTGGCCAGCAAGAGTCAGTTTCAAGTTCTCTGCCTGTGCTTGAGAGAATATCAGTTCCCTTATCTTGTGTCCACTGTATTCCCTCATCCCTTGGTTCTCTGGCTTTGCTTGAGGGAATCAGTTCCTCAGGAGTTTACTACAAAACCCAACAATTTTGCATGTGCATTTAGGGAGTTTTTAAAGTTTTCTTGATATGCCACCTCTTCTTGATAAGTAAAACTGTTTGGTATTTGGGGAGCAGAAATATGATGACAAATTTGTATGGGGAACTGCTCTCATCACCACCCTAGGAAATGGGTTGGTTAATGGAGAGAAGAATGAGATTTTTGAGTTCTGTAATGAGGCAATGCTCTGTTTTTGCAGTAGATTGGTAGAACGTTTTTTTTTTTTTTTTACTGGAATGGGTTGGAATTGTGATTGAAAAGAGTTCGTTATGCTGAAATGGACAAAATGAATGAAAGGCTCTCATGTAGAGAATGGAGAAATGAAATGCTGTATTTTGCTGCTAGTTTTTGTTTTGTCTCTCTGCAATCGAGTTATTCACATCTGTGCAATTCTGTAGTCCAGTCTACTTGTTTGTCAGAAGTCAACAAGCTATTCAAAACCATTTATTTTGGTGAAATTTTAGCTAGAAATCTGATGTCCTCTGCATAGGTCAGATTTCCTTAACAGTTCCATTTTCCTGTCCCCTAAGGTAACTTGAGCAGCAGGTATGTAAATTGTGTTTAAATGTTTTTTTATCTCTGAAAAATCTTTCAGGAGAAAGATAAATTGATTGTACAATAGTTCCTTTGTCAGAGATTACTATTTCAATATTCATTTCATCAGGATAGCTTGCTGATATGTATGTACTGATCAGGAAATTCACTTTAATGTGGTACATACATTTTCAGGGAAATTCCAACCAGCTTTTTCATAGCAAGGAGAAACTATTTTTAGTTAAAAATCACTGTATTTGCATTTTACAAACTATTTAGCTACAAAAGAAAAGAAAAACTCCACTTATGTCTTTTACTCCCTTTCTTTTTGTTTAAATTTTCCTTCCTTGATTTTTTCTTTTTTTTTTTTTTTTTCTTTTTCATTTCTTAATGGAATTGACTTGCCACTGCTGTGTTCCACAAGGAGCCTTGGTCAGTTCCTCAGGCTGTGCAAAAAAGCATTAACACAGCAGGCAAAAGTTTAAGTAGTGCTAAGCATTTGAAGGTTTGCAATCAGTAAAATCGAAGTCAGTCAATGAGTCCAGAAATAGCAGATTGCTTTGAAGTACAGTAATTAATTCTGTCCAATCTGACTTTTTCCACTTCTATCAAAGCTTAAGAAGTGTCTGTGTCTTCTCAGGGGTGTGTTATCTTCTGCTGGAAGTGTGCACTGAGAATTGGGTCTTGATTTACTCTCCTGATAAGAATTTCACTCTCTAAAGATCAAATGCACAAAATTGTAAGTATAAACTGACTCAAAATGAAAAGATCTGCCAATACCATTCCAATGATATTCTACAATATTATGTTTTTAAAGGAAAATATCATAAATTTGGTATAGCCTCTCTTGTGGTCCTGTTGTAAGCAGAAGAAATGTAAGAATTCTTATTCTGAGTTGAAAGTGAGCAATGAGGAAATACCCTTATCAGGGAAAGATATGGAATGGATTTATGAAAAATGTAAAAATCAATATACAACCCAAGGAAGGTATTCTAAGTTATCACATTTTAGGTCATTACATTATCACATAAAATATTCGTGCATTGTAAGATAGAAACTTCAGTTTTATCTTTATAATTGTAGAATAATTTAGGGCAGAAAGGACATTGTACATCATCAGGTCAAACTGTTTGCTTAATAATACCTAGCTCACCACTAACCCATGTCCCTAAGCACCACAAGTACTCCTCTTTGAAATACCTTTAGGGATGGTGACTCAACCACTTCCCTGGGCAGTCTGTGACAATGCTTGACAACTCTTTTCATGAAAAAAATTTTTTATAATATTGGATCTAAATTTCCCTTGGTACAATTTGAGGCCATTTCCTCTTGTTTTGTCTACTGTTGATTAAGAAAGAAAGTAGGCCAATGCCCATCCAGCTACAACCTATCTTCAGGGAGCTGTGGAAAGCAGTAAGGTCTCCCCTGAGTCTCCCCTCTAGAAAAAACACCCACAGCTCCCTCAGTCACTCCTCGTAAAACAGGACTGGCCCCGGTGCTGAGCCCTGGGGGACACCCCTGGTGTCCAGCCCCAGCTGGATGTGACTCCATTCCCCACCCCTCTCTGGGCCTGGATGTGCAGTCAGGTTTTCACCCAGCCAAAAACACATCTGTCCAGGCCACGGGCAGTTGGGTTCTCCAGGAGAATGCTGTGGGAAAGGGTGCCAGAAGCTTTACTAAAATCTCTGTATATGACATCCACAGCCTTTTCCTCGTCCAGTAACCAGTTCATCTTGTCTCAGGTGATATCAGGTTGGTTAAGCAGGACCTGCCTTCCCAAATCCATGTGGCTGGGCCTGATCCCCTGGTTTTCCATACTTCTTGTTTGATGACACTGAAGATAATCTGCTCCATGATCTTCACTGGCAACAAGGTCAGACAGACAGGGCTTAATTCCCTAGATCTTCCTTCTGACCCTTGTAGATGGCATTATGTTGAATTCCTGTCCCCTGGGGCCTCCTGGTTAGCCAGGACTGCTGGTAAATGATGGAAAGTGGCTCAGTGAGCTCTTCTGCCAGATCCCTCAGTACCCTTGGGTGGATCCCATCTGGCCCCACAGACTTGTGTGTGTCAAAGTAGTTACTTAAAGATAACAGCAAATTACTGACCACTTCCCCTGGGGTTATGGAGGCTTCATTCCACTCCCCATCCCTGCCTTCCAGGTCAGCTGGGCACCCAGAGAACAACTGGTTTTACTATTGAAAAGTGAGGCAAAGATAACATTAAGTAGCTCATCCTCAGCTTTAGTGTCCCACCACATCCGATAAAGGATGGAGATTTGCAATGATGTTGACCTTTCACTTACAAGAATCAGGGATTGATATCTTATCTCTGTTGCAGAAGTTTTTGTTTATCTTCATGTGCCAGTATGAATGGAACAGTTTCTGTTGATTCTCTAATAGAAATTTTTCTCATTCATAATGACATTCTACCAGTTTTCCATGTTAGATTTGCTAGACTGACATGTGTCATCATTTATCAGGGTCTGGGTAAAGACAACTTTGCACCTAAAAAGTATTGATGCATAAAAATCTTTATGCTGCCAGTATATTTAAATACCCTGGATGTATATATCAGAGAACACGGAAACTTAGAGTCAGTTGACATTACTCACTGCCAGAAGTAGAACATTAACTTATAAGGAAGATAAATACCGTGCTGCTTTTTCACTTGCTGTTGTGTCTCTATAGCTTCCTGCCACAGGCTAATTTCCATGTCTTCCAGCTGAGCCATTCAGTTTCAGAACTGTGATGGCAGAAATTAAAAATCAGCTTCCACTGCCTTTTTTGTTTACTTAGACAAACAAGCAAAACATGAAAACAAAGAGCATTTTTCCTCTGCGTAGCAAAGCACTCGAAAGCAAGTTTGCTTTACATTGACCTCAGTGAGATTTAGAAATTCTTAAGAGCTTTGATTTGGGGCCTGTTCCTAATCCTTGTTGAATGCAAATTTCTTATTGACTGAAGTAGGGTAGGAGACAACTCCTAATTGCTTATGAAAATATTACAGAAATAGCTTGAAACACTGCAGAAAGCTACTCTGTGCTTATGCAGCTATATAATCTTGGGCCATTACTTTAAAATATGACAACATTTTGGTTTTATAGTGGAAGCTACAGAAGCAGCTCTGCCTATTGCTCATATAAATGGAAAATAGTTGTGAGCAGTATTGTGTCTTTGTTCTGCTGATTCCCTGGATTATTACCTCTACTTTCAGGCTAAAAATCTTGAAGGCTATTCCAAATTAATATATTTCTTGATAATTCACTATTCTTTGTTAACCTGATCTTTACATAAATGCTTTTTTAAATTTATTTCAGGTATTGGTGCAACACTATAACCATGACTTTGTCAGACCTAGATCAAAAATCCAATGCTGTCAGTGAAAACCTCCTCTGATAGAGTGAACAAACACCTTCTATGATCCTACAGACTGTAGGAACATATTAGGGCATGAACCTGCAAGACCTGAAGCATTCATCAGTTAGCCTTGTCACCAGCACTAGTGCAGAATTACAAACAGAGGGATTACTCAGTTCTTAAACCTGGAACATATTCAGGCAGATGTCATGCTAGGCAGAGGAATACCTGATTGAATCCACATTTTCCTTTGAAGTGGCAGTGCAGTTTCAAAACAAGTTCCTTGACTATCCCCCATTCCTGCTTTGCTCTCCTGGTGTCTGGGAATGAGCCTCTTCAGAGGAAACTAAACAAACCCTGCCTCACGTGTGCATCCCACTGCACTTCTAGTTCTCCTTTAGATATAAAGGTTTCAACAACTGCTACTTTGGACTGCTTGAGTGATGCATGGAGGGAGGACGCTCGGTCCTGATGGCCAAATTAAACCTAGCCTAAAGTAAAATTTGGAAGACTGTGTATTGTGATGATGTAGCATTCTCAACGCCAACATCTTCTGTTTGTTAATCCATTCCTATGAGGTTGATGATTTCCAAATATATGCATAGCCTTGATAAGGCTGTAAGTTTGTTAAAAATGTTTCTTTTGCAATTCTTTACCAAATATCTGTACTCTTTGTGAAAAAATAACTTGAAATGTGACAGTAGATACCCGAAGTGAACAACTTCACTGACAAAACAAATTAAATGGAACACAGTGAGGAAGTAACAGAATATTAGATTCTAATGGTTATGTTCATGGCATTTGCTATTGTCATGCTATTCTGTTCAAAAAGTCCTGAACCAAACATTGTGCTAAACACATTACAATGCTCAGCAAGTCACTGAAAATGATTACAGATAATGAATGAATATGACATCTCAGTTTGCATCTTGACCTAGTTCCTAATACAAAATAGTCTCTGACAGTGCTGTTCTCTGAGAAGAGAGGTCTGTGGGCCTTTGGCATGTCTTATCCCACTTAGGTAGAGATTCAGAAAGGGAGAGCTCGTGTATTCTGTATAATCAACAGATCTGAATTTCTTAAAGGAACTTGTACATCTCCATTACAATAAGTTAGAAATATGCAGATTAAACAAATGGAAAGCTTCTGATATAGATAATACCATTTCATAAGTTTGATAATTTCCTCATATTCTTTTTGCACTGAAATAGAAGATAATACGAATCAAAATTGAAGTGTGAAGTTTTCTGAAGTGATATGGGAGTTGTCTTCTCTAGCTTGGATGGCAGGCACTGCAGGCTTTATGCAATCCTTCCCTCTGGCTTTGCATGTGCTTCCAGTTCTCCCTGCTATTTTGCGCTCTCACCATCTTGGATGCATTTTGTTGAAACACCAATTAAAAGAGGAGTTAATCCCAGATTCTCAAACACATTCAGGGCCTAAATCACTGGAAGTTAATCCCTTAAGTAGTTGCAAGTCTGGTCCACATTGACTGCATTACTCTTGTTTCACGTTAACTTTTTTTTTTTCCTGTAGAAAACATGGTGAATATAAAGTGATGAAATAGCCCAGATTCAGAGACAATCTATTTTCATTGTGATGTCTTCACATCTGAGAGAATTCATCAAGACGTCATTTATATGCCTCTTTTGTTATGATCTTGAATACAAACAGCCCAAACTCAGCTCTAAAAATTATTTTCATCAATCTGCTTGCTAATAAAGCTTGCAAGTTACTGTATTTATAAAATCAATGTCTAATGAGGTTGTGCAATAGGACATTAAATATGGCACAGCTTTGACTGTACAGCACAATATAAATATACTGTTATGTGTTTGGTGTAATACCTTTTTTAATCTCTGGTGTCATTGGGAATGCCCCAAGGGTTGTGAAGTTCCACAAACTGTATCTCAGAAATGTGCAGCTGTGTTAGCAATTGTGCAGGTGTATGGAACATATGTAAGCATTATTGAAATCTAATGGACAGTGCACTGTAACCTAACTGGCAATGCTAGTAAATCAATTGATTGCTCTTTGCCTTGTTTCCCACTTCCCAGCTTTTGCACAAAGGGCTCCCTCTTCCTGTGTGAGTGTCAGGGTTCAGCTGGAGACCTTGGGCTTTATTTGAGCATTGGTGCTATGTACATCTTCCAGTGTGCAGAGAAGAAAAAACCTCTAAGTACAAGAAAGAGGAGCACATTAGATAAGCTCAGAAATGTTAGATAAATCAGTGGTGCAGTCTTTGTTCGTGCATTCTCTGCTGCTTTTCCACCTGGAAAATAATATAGCAGAATTGGAGTACATTTGTGCATGTCAAAGAAAATGAAAAATGAGTCAATGAAAACAGCCAGAGAGGAGTTTTAGATTAGGATTGATTACTTGGAAAAAAACCCAATAACAAGCCTGAAAAAATACATATAAAATGACAAATGACATGGTGAAAGGAAAGTAGGGGCTTCGTTTCTTCTGCTTTTGCTGTGCAAAAAAAGGTGAAAGACTGTTAGATGAGAAGCAGGAAATTTCAGCATGATAAAGCAAACTCATCTCCATACAGTATGCAACTGGAGTAGGGAACCATTACCACAGGAAATTAAAGCCACAAGCTCTCCTGAAGCAATCAGTAAAGGTATATAGGTATCAAGGGTATGATGATAGTGTTTTGAAAAAGGATATTAATCCTCTTCTATCAGGACATAAGACACTAGAGTGGTACCTAATAAAATTCCCACACCATTTCTGCTGCATATTTCTTAAAATTCCTTACTCAGTGCCATCCCTCGAGAATCTGAAGCCCCATATTCAGAGGTGTGACAGAAAGCCAGTCTCCTGCAATAATGCATTTTATTATTCTATCATTTGGTATTTATTGCTCATGCAAATGCCTCTCGTTGCAGAGGTGCAGCATGACACAAGCTGCATTTCATGGTGGGGTTGATTCAGCAGCACTTTACTGAAAAGGTGTGCTGCTCCTGTTTAACCTGCATGCTGCAAAACTGGAGAAGACTTGCAAGATGTGACTCTCCTGCTCAGAACTCATTTCAGCTGATTGTATTGAAGCCATATGCCCAAGGCTGTACATAAATGTGAATTCAGGATTTGTTCTGAGCATCCAAAAAATAATCACCTGTGTTTAAATTTCTTGCTTATTCCTCCCTGTATTTTGTACATTTTCCAGAAGATGGTAGCTTGCATTCTGTGCACTGTACCCTGACAGTCATGAGGAAGAGAATGCACAAGATTTTGCTTTAATGACATTGTAGTTTCTACAAGTAGAAAAATGTCATTTACCAAAGGAACAGAAATGAATATGCTCCCTTTGCTATGAGGGGATCATAAGCTTGACTCCGTAACTAAAGGGTTATTCAAATTTTGTCTGAAGTCTGTCTCTGATTTAAATTTTGTGCAGTTTAGATATTTAGTATTTAACTGTATTTTAAAAATGGAATTATTACATGAAGGACACGTGCAAATCCCTTCAGAAGAAACCTGTGTTTTTTGTTTTTCTTTTGTTTCATTCTGCCATCTGTGAGCTGCTGCTTTACTGTCTTGGTCTGATGCCTATATAGACAATTTGAAATTTATATAAATAAAGAAAATATTTTTCAGTGCATTTTTGTCCCAACTTTTCTCTTCAATACAAGGTTTAGTAGAAAGAAGTAATTTAGGATCTGAATTTGTTGCTTGCAAGCAGAATGGGAAAAATTACTATCCTTGGTGACACAGTAAGGTCAACACCTGGTATAATAGAAAGGGCTGTTTCTGGCAAACTGTGCAAGTTTCCTAGAATACCACAGAAATGTTATTTATTATTAAAAATTACTACAGTAATGTGCATTTGAATTCTGCAAACTTGCTGGGGACAATCTTCTGCTATCCCACGTCCCTTCAAAGTTCTTGTTCCTTATTGTGCATAACCTGAAAAGTCTGATGCAGGAGGAAAACAACATAACCATCAAACTCCCCAGTTCTCCAATGAGCATTGCTGGTGGATTGTGCAGTTCTGTCACTACTTCTGGTTGATGAGGCTTCTTCTAATTTCATTTATAGCAGAAATATCAGGGTCTGTTTTTTTTTTTTTTTCTGAGGATTGATTGCCAAGAAGAGCTCCCAATGGCTGCACAGTTTTTCACCTGGCAGGCAATTGCAATGCAAAAGGAGCACACACAATGGCTTCAGAGGTGTGGAGTGGTGGCAGTAACCTGGCCATAACAACATATTGGACAGATTTTTATTTGTAAGAATTCTGCCTGCACAAGGTCAGAAACAAAATACCAACACGAAGCCTGTGGTATAGATGGCTACAGCTTTAAAAATTCTGATAAAGTGGAATTCAATTCAATATGTGATGTGTACTATGAAACCAATTGTTCTCCAGCAGGCTCTTTTGCTATAAGTGCAGCAGAAACTATTAGGTAGAATAAGGCCCTAAAAATCTTAAAAAAACATACCTATATAGCAACAATTTAAGATGACAGTGAAGAATACTGTTTCCCAGTATAAAAAAAGCTCCCTGTCATACACAAAAAGGAAAATGCTATATTGGAATAGATAAAGTCAAAGGGCAGAAATATAGACATTGGCAGGTTATCTGCTGTCCACTTTTGTTGTTCTTTCTTTTTCAAGTGGTCCTGACATGGTTTTTTTTCAGATATGTGATAAGAAAATTTTCTGGAATTGGAAAAACACATGAAATATAAAAGCCTTGTGCTGGAAAAGCAGGCTATAAAGAATACCTTAGAAGCTGAGCTGTTAGAACAGACTCACTGTAAATAAATTTATTTTTCAGCATTTTCTGACAATTAGAAAACAGATAGGTGATGTCAAATTCTTCATCTGGAAAAACTTAGGAGCAGCTCTTTTTACCTCAGAGTGTACATGATGGCCTTGTTTCCTTACCAGCTGTGGGGAACAATCATCTTCAGTGCTCCTTAAAAAATTCACATCTAGTTGAGTGCATATCTAGCACTTTTGTTCCTGAAGTAAGAGCTCTGATCTGGAAACAAGCTGGTGATCTCATCCTTCTAATAATATCCTTCAAATACTAAATTATGTATAATTTCCCTCTGATTATGGATTTGAAAGCATATGCTTCTATGTTGTATTTGTGCTTATTGTGTTGCATTCCCCTGAGTACTTTGCAAGCAAGATATAAAGTCAACTATTAATTATTAGTATTGCAATTAGAGTAATCACAATGAAACTGAATATTATGGAGAGTGTAATGAGTATCAAAAAATCTGATAGTGAGTACAGACCCAAGTTCTTATAGAGGTACACCTTCCTAAGCTGCCTGAAAATGGGTTTTCTGAAAAACAACTTCTTTTTGGTGACTGGCTGCCACTTTCAATGCATCTTGCAAATCAAGGGAGTTTATAAATCAGAATGAGAGTGGTTATGTTGTTAAAGCATAGGCAGAACACATCATGTTTTTCCTATCCCAATATTTTGCTCTTCTAATCTCTCCTGCTCCCATCTCCCCTCATAAATGTGCAACTGAGGATGTCCAAAATCTGTTCAGGATCAAAGGCTTTGAATTGCTGCATCCAAAATGTTTGGGTTTTGTCTCAGTCTTTGCCTTCCTATGCTATACTAAAATAATTCCTTGCTCTGTATGGTGTAAGATGGGAAGAGCCTGTTCTTTCAGAACATAACTGGAAAGAGACACATTTTAATTTTACAAATGCCTAAACTACAGTTAGTGTAAAGCACACTGCTTTTAGAGGATAAAGTCATTAAATATTTGCAAAAAAAAAAAAAAAAAAAAGGAAATTGCAAAAACAGGCAACCAAATATCACAAGTTACTGTGGAAAATCTCAAACTCATCCAAAAATACCAAAGAAAATACTTTCTAGTATGAGTCTGGTAGTCAAATCTCTATGTATTCCCTTAGTATCTTGTCTTACAAAGCCTTTTGAGATCTTTGCAGAACAGTCTGGAATTTTTTGGTATTATGGGGGAGTACTTTAACTAAAAATTTTAATATGTGAAAATTAAAATACAATTCCAAATTAAATATTTTCAGAAGGCAAACATAGCCTATGAGTGCTTACTTATTTTATTAATAAATTTCCATTAAAAAAGGGTAATTTGACATTCAAAAAGCAGTACCTTTGGCAGGAATGTACCTGCCTTCTCAAAGGTTCAAGCTAGTATCTCTTGCTTGCAATGTAGTGACTTCTGGATCATTTTTTAGCTCAGAACTCAGAGGAAAATGTGAGTTTATGCCAAAGGCAAGATACTGCTGAGCATGACACCTGCCTCTGAGGTCACACCTGCTAAACCTGGGAGCAGAAAGGTGAGGGAAATTGAATGGGGTGGATGTGTAGGGGTGTGTGAAGGCAAGTTGAGCCCTAGATTAGTGGTAAGCACAATTTCCCACAGCCAAGGAAGTGCTTTTGTTGTGTCTGTTGATTTGTGAAGCAACTGAAATCTAGCAGCTGATCTTGAGAATGCTGGGGTGTGGATTCACTGCAATGCAGGTCCAGATCTGTGTCTGACCTGGTGTGACAGCCTCAGGTGCTTGCCCCAGGAAAGGAGCATTTTCTGTGTCCCTCGTTTCTGCCACAGAAAATTTTGTTCTGAGGAGGAAAATTTTCAACCATTCCTTTCCCTTGTGCTTTCTATGCCTGTGCAGGGAATGTCTGGAGAGCCCCTGTGGGAGCACTGGGGCCACAGCCCTGAGTGGGGACCTGTGCTGGGTGGCAGACACCATGTGGCCTCTGGAGGGGACAGAGGAAGAACATCACTGAATATGGGGGAAAGGATCCCATAGCTTTGTACTCTGAGGTGCCAAAGTGTTTGGGAACTTCAAGACCTGTTTGAAGTGGTTCCAGTGTGGAGAAAGAATCAATATAGTGTAGGAGTAAGAATTTCTGTATGTTTGTGAGGGCAGCAATAGAAGTGTGATTATGTCTGGCTTTCATATAGGTATTATTATTCATAATTTTTATTGACAAGGCAAGTAAGGAACCATGGCAACCAAGGGCAGCTTATCCAAAGCTATTTTTGCCTGTATTGTGATTTCCCCACCTCTTCCTTTTATTTTATTTCTCAATACATATATAACCTTTTCCAGCAAAATTGATTCCTCTGAATCAATGATTCGTCCTCATACCCAAGAGTGCCTTGGTAACCTGATCAGCCAAGAGAAACTTTTCCTGCATTTTCTGCATCATAACATGCCCATGTTCCTAGATCCTCTTCTGTGAGATACAAAAGATGAAACAAATATGAAAGGATGTTAATCTTCTGAAGATTTTTTACAGAAGAAGTGTTTTCATAGTTGCATAATATGGTTGTCTATGCTTGTGGAGTTATTTATGAGCAGCCTGGAGAGTTTTACTTTGATGTGTAAGAGTATTTTGGCCTGTGAAATCTTCTGAAGTGGACACGAGAGTGTTAATGAAATAACTTGCATTAGGAAGGAAACATGAAAGTGGAATGTGATCTAGTTTGCTTCTTAAATCTGTGTGAGTGATGAGAAGAAATGCTCATGCTACCTTGAGCCTGATAAGGAAATGGGTGATAAATGTCAGCTGGGATCGAGCTCAGTGGGTTTGAGCAGAGAGGGGGAAGAGGGAGCCATGGGTGAGGAGAGTCCAGCAAATCAGACCTTTCAGACTTCTTTGCTTACAAGCACAGCAGTGCGGGGAAGGGGGAGGCAATTACACATTTCCTTGACTTTTGCCCTGATTGAAAGGTTCTGCCAGAATGTAAGGTTTAGATTTAAACTGGAGAAGAGGATGTGTGTGGCTCATCAGAGCTGCACGAGTGTCTGTGCCTGACAATTCCCTCTTCCTCCAGACACACATCTGAAGTGGGCACTGCCCAGTGCTTGTGCTGGTGCTCTGCCCATGTGTGAGCAGCAGTTCTGCTCCAGAGTGCTTGAGAACCCCTCTGGGTGATGAGCACAAGATAAATTGTATTTCTATTGATGTTTTCTTCCTATAAGCCAAAGGACTGCTTATAAGGTACTATCTAGGCTGGATATGAAAAGTTTCAAGCTTCCACATTATCAGCTGATAGACAAGCTCTGCTTGGTGAGAAAAACTAAACTAGGGCTGAAATTGTATTTGAAGGACAAGATAGTACAGAAAGAAGTTTCCATCAAGCAAAACAGCTTAATTTTGTCTGTTTAGCCTCTTTGCTTTTGAAATGGGGTATTTCTATTATTGTTCACAGATTTGAATGCATAAATATTATCTGATGATTGGGAAAGGAAATTGCTTTTGGTAGAGGATGTGAATGGAAAAGGGTAGAGGACAATCAATGATATAGAGGCAAAGAGGCTTTGCTGTAAACATGGAAGAGAAAATACTTCTCCAAAAGAAACAGAAGAGAACTGTCTACAGGCTCCTGTGCCAGTGGAACAGGGCACACTAAATGAGGCTGCTGGGACAAACTGGACCTGTGTTTAGCCAGAAAATACCGGTGAAAACAGCATTCAGATCATATATGCTGCTGCATTTCAGAAGATATCAAAAGGTCAAAAGTAAATTGTGGAAGTTGTATAGGCATGTTGCATAGATTCAGTGGAAAGGTCAGATAAAAGATAAATTCTTAGCAGTGCTGAAAAATGAGAAATAATTGTGTATGAGGTTGGGACTGCAAAGTGATGGAAAATGAGTTCAAAAACAAAGGGAGACTGGAGGCACACATAAAAGCTGTGCTGTGAGTAATGAACTGGGAGAAAAGAAAGCGCACAAAGTTTATATTTGTTTCCATGAGATACTTGGAGGCACAGTATATAAACAAGTAACATTCTGTAGTCAATAAAGTGAACCAAAAATTAAAAAATTAAATACATCAGTCAGCTGTATCACTGCTGGCCTCCTTATCCTGTTTAGATTCACATAGGTTAGACCACCAGGGCAAGGAATATGACTCCCTGTGCTGATCAGGCATTGCAGCAGTAGGCAGCATTGTTTTTGCTGCTGGCCATGATGCTCTAGAGAGTGTGTTTAGCACTCCCAGGCCATTCCATCCCTGTTGGCCCCAGTGTCAGAAAACATTCCATGTTCTCATGTGAATAGGCACAGTGCCAATGGTCAGGCAGCTTAAAGCACGATATTTTTTTTGTTGCTGTTGCTGATGCTTACTTCAGCTATTGCATTAAGACAGTTTATTTAGCTTGCTGCAAATTACTTCCATAGGAGTGCTGGGAAAGGCAGAAAAGTTTACTGCTGTGTTGATGCTGTGAAGGTTAAGAAATATTGACTTAAAATACAAAAAAAAGAGCATTAGGTTAACTACGAAGAAAGTATTTCTGAAGGTAAGCAGAGCAAGTAGATCATATTAGAAAAGGCTCAGGAGAGCTCTTCACCAGGGATTTTTTGAATACATTGGATATGTATCTGTCAAGGATAGCTAATCCTGCCCTCAGACAGAGACAGATGACTTCCAGATGTCTATTCCACTCTGTGGACAGCAAGTCCATACCTGAATATTAAATAGGAAAGGCAAGGATATGTCCCCAACTATCCCTAGTGCACCAAGCAATGGGGGAGGGTGAAGTGAAGGGGACTGGAGGGTGACCAGGCTCACAGCTTTCCTTCTGCTGCTTATCTCACCAGCACTCAGTGTGTCCAAGGCTCAGCATGACAGACTGCTCCTCTGACCCAGGAGAGCTTTTCTGTTGTTTGTGCATTCTATCATTATGCTGGAAAAGGCACACTTGGCTTCTGGAGCAAGTATGGATAAAGTGGAAGAGAAAAACATTATGTGATCATATAAATAAATACCATTTAATAATTTACAAGCTGGATATATGAGGTATCATCTGAATGCTTGAATTAGCAACCCTAAGATTGTTTTTCAGCCTGTACTTTAAAATAATTTCCTAAACTTATCCATTATTTCACCTCACATAAGAAATTCCCCAAATTCTGTAAATTCTCTTGCCTTCTCCAGCTGTGATTATTAGTTTATTGATACAAAGTTGGTAATTTCAATATAATCAAAGTGGATTTTGTGGACTCATCATCATCATCATCACTGGAGACATGCACAGTTAGCCTATGGGCTCCATGCCTGCTTGCTGAACATTGGAAGAGAAAGACCTGGAACTCAATTTGTACCTGTAATTTAAAGTCATTCAGTGTTTACACATTATTGTGCTTCTGGTGGGATCCTTTCTTACATCTGGTTGCTGCTTTTTTTCTCTTGTCCATCTTTTTAGCTCTGACTGAGTTCTCGTTATTTCAGCTCCCTCCGGCTCCTCGTTTTGTCTTTCTCTCTCTCATTATATCATTGCTACATTGTCTTCTTATTAATTCTTATTCCCTATGTGATTTTTCCTGCTCCTTTTACCACTTATGCTCTTTTATCCTTTACATTTCCACTTTGTTCATGTGGGGAATATCTGCAAAGACTGTTTTCCTCCTCTTTGTCCATTCATGGGCAAAATGTGTTTTTGTGGCTCTTCCTAGGACTGCTGATATGATCTGCCACTACATAAAAAAGGCTTGTGTATCAGCTGGTACTCTGCAAGCAGCTGAAAATGGGATACTGGGTTGGTTGCTCTGCATATGGAAATATGACTCTTCAAGACCAAAACTTGATTTGATACTAGAGAAAGTATTCTAGCTACAGTCTAGAATCTCTAAACAGGTGTTCTTCTGCAGAACAGACATCTTCCACCAATGTGAGATACAATTGGTCTAATCCAGGAATGGATTTACTGTGCAGGACAGGATGGGTCAAAAGGGCAAAGCCCTCTACCATGGCAGTGCTAATATCAGATGTCTTTATGATTGTGGAGTTGTAGCAGTGCACTTCCCTCACAATTCTTTCAAGAATAACTTTATTTTGCCTCAGGTTTGAATGAATATTTTCTTTCAAAAGACTACAGACAAAGAATGTCACTTGTGATCACAGTGTGCATCAGGCCTCTAGTCTGGAAGGGGAATGAAGGCACCCCTAAAAGGAGGCAAGTAGGATCAGACTCTATGCAAAAGTTAGCTGATGCACATCAAAGCAGCTTGCAGGGCTGAGCCAATGCCTCATTTCACAAGTGTCAGGGAATTAGCATCTGTTTTGTAGAAGAACTTAAACCCTGATTCTGTGTGGTGTTTCCAAAAGTCACTCAGAGTTGAGTGCTTCCCTGTCTCATTAATGGTCTTGGTCCTGGGAGGACTCTTTCATTTTTTCTTGCGTTCTGTTGTAGCACAAAAACGACATTGAAGAGAATCCTTGGGGGAAGCAGTCTACTCTTATTTCTTGAAGATTTGTGCATTCAAACAGAAGGTGGAAAACAAGCATAAGCAATTTTAGTCTGTCATTTTAGATATTATGTCAAATGTTTATGGTCACATTTCTCAAATGCCTTTCTATCATAAAGAAGCAGAGTTGAGCCAGACACTGAAGACAGACTAAGCTCACCTGACAGCTATCATCTGGCCTCTAACTCTGCCTTTTGGCATCTAATGCAACACAGTAAAAGAATGTGTGCTGCAATTCTACAATAGCTTTCACCAGCAACAAAGTTTTCAAGAAAAATACACCTATTTATAAGCTAAACTTATTTCTCACCCCACCTTTTTCATCTTGTTGTGGCCTGGTCCCCTCCTCCTATGAAACTGTGTCCACCACACCTTAAGGTTTTTAAAATATGAGTACTCATTATTGAACATCTAGACTGTGGAAAAAAAATACCTTTCCTCTCTTATGAAATGATTAACAGAATTAAAAATAATTAGCTAGACTTCCTCCTTCAAAAGAACTTTGCAGGTTTTTAAAAATGTAATTCAAGGAAATTTTGTTGTAAAACTTTCTGATGATGGAATTCTGCTATGTCTGGATTTCTTCAGCAGTGTCCTCTGCAGATTACCTGGGAAGATTTTCCCTTCAAAAGAAACAATGCAAAAATTAAGCTTTCTGATTCAGATGTAGTCTGTCCCTGATTGCAGTGACATAGATCAGCCTTTTTTCATTGATTGTTTGACTCATTGGACTTGCCAAGCTAGCATTGATTAGAGAGACTGAACTTGATTTTTTTTCTTACATATCATTGCCAATATTATTTATGCAATTCAGTGAGCTCATTTAGATAAGAATGTAGAGGTGTAACATTAGCATACTCCAATATCAAGAGAACAACAGTGATTATATTTCAGACTTGAGAGTGCTTTATTACTATCTGGGAAAAGAAGGAGCACAAGTAAATCCTTGAGACCCAAACTGAAAGTTCTTCTGGTTGAAATTTTTCCCCTTCCACCTCCTACTGCCTGTATGGAAATCCTTGTAACAGTGGGGGAACATGTGAAATGCCATAATTATACTGGTAATGAAAATAGGAACATAAATGTTGAGAAAAGGTGGTGTCAATCAAGTGCAGATTCTCAGACTTCTCTGCATTATTCATAATTGGTGCTTTTTCTTTTGTAAGCGAGGACTTTGTCTGTGTGCAGAGGTCTCCCACACATCTGTCCACACCTTGAATAGTGAACATAGGGCTTAAGAGGTATTTTAATGTAAAGTCTTCTAAGTAGTGGAACAATGGAGAAAGGGCAAATGGCTTAGAAACAGCCTCAGATATCCTATAAACAGAGATGTGTTTAGAATGTGATTTTTTTTTGTTATTGTCCTGTATCAGACCTGTTCAAAATAATTCATGCAGTCTCTTAAGTTGTTACCAGTCTCAGAAAGCAGTTTAGAGAAACCAAATAATCCATGGCTTAAATCTGGATAGCACTGTTGAAGAGCAATTCGCTGTCTGATTACAGCATTTAAAATGTGTTAGGAAAGTCACATTGTGCTTTTATCCAGAGAACCCAATGGTAATGCAAATAGCAGCATTAATGGCCAATAAATTAATTATGCTCAGTAGTGAATTAATAATGTAATGAAGAATTAATTCCATTTTTTAGTGAAGATAATCTTAAATGTTTCATTCCTCCTCTCATTTTGTCTCACTATTCCCCACTGTGACCAAGACTTCTTTTGCAGGCACCTGAATGACTAGATAGCTCCATACCCTGAGCACAGACTTTAAGATTTAGATAAGATCTTAATCTAAGAAAATGTTAGCTCTTCTTTTTTAAGCATATTCCACATTGCAAGGCTCGTAAAAGAGATTTGTATTGTACAGTTTAATGATATCTGGTGGGAATACTTCACAGTAGACAAGTTTTCCCTCAGGTTTTCCATCCATGTTTAGTCTACTTTTTTTCCTGATATGCTGCTTATTTCGTTGTGTGCAGCATATTGGTCTATTCTATCTGCAGAGCAAAGACAAACTGCTTGTGAATCACCTGAAAGGAAAACAAATAGAAAAAATAATCGCTTTATGTAATAAAAAAAGGAATTTAAAAACAAGGTGAGACCAAGGCATGAAATCTGTGATGAAATACTCTCCTCTCCAGTTTGGCTGTTAATACCTAGCCTTTGGTAGTTCAGGAAGCTTCTTGTGAATCTCTGCATTTCAGCAATGTTCCCCTGCTTCCCTTTGACTCAGGATTCTTGTAAAGGCTGAAAAAACAAAAGAATCAACAACATTTGAGCATAATAAAGACCTTCTGAATTGCAGAAACAGGTGTCTAATGTCTTGCTTTTGGAATTTAAGTCTACTAAATCAGGTTTAGTTAAGCCCCAAGGCTCAGGTTGCCGTAGCATTTGTAAACAGAGAAGGCAACGCAATTCTTACCATCAGAAGAAAGCCTGACTTATAAATTACCAGGGTGGACAGGTAATTCTGAAAGTGGCTTCCATTTATGTGTGGTTAGTTGGACTTCTTTTCAGAGACATCAGTGCTCTCACAATGACCATGTTATTAAGAATGCCAATCCCATCCATTACACCCTGCACTCAGTGGCGAGATGTCACACTGTTAACATGTCATTAACTTATGGGACAAGTTATATTTGCTTTTCCTTTCCTCAAAGACCAAAAGAACTCTGAAGTATTCAAAATTTCTGAATTACTTGACTGTCTGTGACAGCCGCTGGAATTGTAAACGTTAATAACCAATGCTAAGCAATCAATCTGTCACCTTTTGGTGAAGTAAATTACAGGAAATCAGAAGTCAGCAGCCACTATAACTTGTTTTTCCAGAGGAGCAAGATTTTAACATTGTGGATAAGTTGCTGGTTGTCACCCATAAACAAGGATAGCTGCTTTGTTCCTTCAGCAGCAGCAGTGTACCTCCTTCATCATCTCAAACCCACAGCACACAGGCAGGATGCTCTGTTGTTTATGGCAAATAGCATGTGCCTCTGAAAGCAGAGTCCATCATCCCTTTCCCCTTGCCCGGGGGAAAAAAAAGTAGAATTCTGCCTTACACTCCTTCTAGAGTCTTGACATAGTCAGAGCACCTCATCCCAGTGCAAATGTTTGACAAATTCTATCTGGTGCATGAAAACAGATAATCTATGGGAAAAAATTGTGTGAGCCTGCTCTAAACCTTAATAGCCTCTCTTTATATAGTAATTTTAAAAACATTTCTCCTGTCTCTCATTTTAATTTTATTTTTGATTTGCTGGATGAAAAATTTGGTCCTGCAGGCCAAACGTTTTAGAGAAAAATAATACTATTTTTAGCAGATAGTTGTGAGAAAAATAAGAATTGGATAACTTTTTGAACTTCTTTCTCTTGTCTAATTCACCCTGTTAGATGTAAAAGTCATGTACCTTACAAATCTTCATATCTTCTTTCAAAAAATCTTCTCAGCTGCATATTTGTGACTCACCTCTCTCGCTGTCAGCAGCACTAATCTTCATTGCCTGACACCCTATGTGTTTAGGAACTCGATCCCCTCACCTCTACCTTTCTTGATAACATTGTAATAGTATATTTATGTAGAGTAAAAACTCCTGAGAAAGCTATTAAAGAATTTAATAATTATTCAGTTCTTTTAAAAATTCCTTCTAAACCATCATTCTAGGTGTTGGTGTTTTCCATACCCCCATCCTGCCAGGTAGGGGCAGAGAAGCTCCCCTTCCTTCAGGACAGGTGCAAGCTCTCATGATGTTCCCAATGGCACTTCACTGGATGGCTTCATGGAGAAACCTCTGCATTCATGAGCTGCCAGCTTCCCTCTTGAAGTAAATCAACTGTTATGTGATTGCACTCAGTCTTCACAAAGAATGGGACCAAAGTCCCTACCAAAATGCATTCTCCTTCTGATTCACTGCCATTCATTCTGCAGACAAGGTAAATTATTGCTGGTGTCACCAGCTTAACAGAAGCCAACTCAGATACAAGGAGTTACTCCAGGTCTGTGTGCAGCCCTTGTTTTCTCACAGCAGCAAAGAATCATATTTGCAGGGAATCATCTGCAGGGTTAATTTTGCAAAGAATTAATTTAAGCAGTTCAGCTAAAACATTTTCCAACTGTCAGCTGAGCCAGCCTTGCCATGTCTGCCCTCAAACTTCCCCCAGCTGGTGTCAATGCTCAATGTCTCTGCATGCAGAATTCAGCCTTTCTTATTTCATTGACATTAGGATTTACCTCCCACATATGTGTCTCTGTGCCTTAGTTAAAAGAGAACAGCTGAAATGAAAGAAAGCAAGAAGTATCCACTTGGAAAATAATATAACAATGATTTAATGTAACCTGTGTCCTTTGCCCGAGGACCCTCTCATTAGCCCTGTCTCTTTAGCTTTGGTGTTTGAGACAGAGCACTGTGTTTAATTATTTACTGGTTGCTATAGTGTTGTTAAATGAACCTTTGAGACTGCCATGTGCTGGGTAGCGCTGTCCCTTCACAAATATTAAAGCAGATCTGCAGCAATTTAAGTTTCCACAGATTCAAGAAACCCCATATTCCCATTCTCAGAAAACAGAAAAGAAAGAACGAAAAAAATCAACCCTGAACTCTGCATTTAACGATTCAAGAAGCTCTCAGAAATTCATTTCTTTCTCTTAGAACGGTGCCCCGTTGTTCTTTTTCTGCTCATTGCTATTTCACATTACTTCAGTGTATAAAAATGAGTTTGAAGGCTTTCAGATACTGAGGCTGTTAACTTACCAAATCTCTCCATATTCAGACACGTTCAATCTGTATAAAGAGCACAATGATGCATAAACCAGATACATTGCATTATGCAGCAGTCTAATTTATTTCATGAAATATATAACAAATGAGAAAATATATTTTGATGCCACAGCCATGAATGTTGTAAGCTTACAGCAATTCAGCATGACCAATGGAGCTGGAAACCATTATTTGTGAAGTGTGAGTTGATGAGTTAGAAAAGCAAGACATTTTGGGTATCCAGATGAATATTTTAATGGAATAATGCAAAAATTATTGAAGAAGAAAAGAGATGACCAAAACAAAAGAACAAAAACAAGTATGCAAACTGAAATATTCTGTGGGGAAAAGCCAAGATTGGTTTGCACCTAAGAAGTTTGTGGTATCTGATAAGAAAAAACAAATGGATTTAATTTAGTATTTAATTCTCCTTCATAAAACTTGCCACTTTGCGTAGCTTATATAAAAGTAGTTCAATAAAACATTTGCTTACAACACTTTTTCAAAGTATTACCATGAGCCATGTGAAGAACTTGTCTAGATAAAAATATCATGAATGTGGACTCACTTTCCATCCCTTTCAGAGAATATTGTTATTTTTTGTGGGAGAGGGAAAATAAGGAGAGATGGAAGCCAAAAATATAAAAGATCCAGAGATGTGAGACTACAGATATGGTCATCATTCAAAAATATTGCCTGACAGTCATTTGTTGAGTCAACAAGGAGAGGTAGCTGTTTCTACTGCTGAAAACAGTATAAAGATTTTCCTAGGAGATGCACTTTTACTATTCCATTCTGAGTATTATAAGTTCCAATTACATCTTTGCAAGTTTTGAAAAAGCAAAATAGGGTCTTTGGGACTAAAGAGAAAGAATAATCATAAATTATGTAATTAGAGTAAAGAGTGACAAGTTGACAGGCACAATTCAGAGACAAATGTACAGGCAAGCAGCTGAAGCAGCTCTACACCAGGATACAGCACTTGTGCACTGGGGACCTGTCCCAGATCCACTGAAGCTATTAAATGCAGGGCTGGGAAGATGGGGGAGAACCCAGTGCTACTGACCTAAGGAAAAATGCATTCATGTTCCGAAATATTTTCCCTTGATAAAATGTTTCATATATACTGTGGAGAAAAAAAATTCCAGCAGCTTGTCCAGTCACTGGAGTGCTGATTTTATTTATGAGTGCCCTAATAGGTCTTATTTGCTTCTGCTTCAGTGAATAAAGCTGTATAGGAAAGCAGGCAAATGGAGGAGAGGCAGTGGCTGGGTATTACCAAATAGCTGATAGGCAGCACCTGACATTTCCTACTCAGTTTTTGTACAGATCTTGATGTGCTGCGCTGGTAGCATGAGCACGCAAACAAAACCCCGAGTTAAAATCCATGCTGCATAACATGCTCAGTGCAATTAAAGCAGTGAATTATTGAATAAACAATATCCTTAACTCACCCTGTTGGGATGAGCTGGAGTTTCTGTAGAACGGGGCTTGCATTTCTCCAGCATCCAGAGGGTTTGCCTGTGTCAGCAGCCTTGCATATCACAGGATGAATCAACTCGTTTCTTCTGTCAGGACCTTCATCTTGTAGATCAACAAATATGCAAACCTGAAATTTACTGGAATGGACCTACTGATATTTTTTAAGAAATTTAGATCAGTTTTTCATAGGAAAGCTGCTTCAAAGGCTTTAATTAATGTGAGCTCAGGCAAATGGAAACAAAAA